>NQII01004245.1:0-154830 GCA_002778355.1 Clitarchus hookeri
ATGATTACTTAAATTTATAATGATATCGGTAATGTATTTTATAAAGTCAAAGTTCTTGTTGCAGGTGAAGGTACAAAACGCACGAAAAACTGGTTCTGAAGTAGGTAACAAATATAAAAAAATTATGTTGACCAATTGTTTTATACAAACTTGAGAAAAAAACTGGCCAATTATCAATGGACTGCCAGTATCAGACACTTTTTACACTGAAGAAAATTATAGTTGAGTTGAGAGAGTTGGGCGGCTCTTAACAACGAGGTCTTGAGAGCCTATGAGTTTGAAATGATTTGAAAATGGAGCAGCGCCGGAATGCATGGGTGGGGGAAACGAGGTTGTCGAAGTAGACTGTGCTTCATTTGTGTCAGCTTATGGAAAACAAAAGAAAACATTTGGCGATTTAGATACTCCACAAGCGCAGAAAGATACCAAACAAGGTATGAAGGTTTGCTTGAATCCACTTTATAAGTACAGGTCTGTATATATTTAGGGTCACTAACATAGAGCACAAAAATAGCCCACATTTTTAAAAATTGTTTACGAACATTAAAATATTGACAGTTATCCTTATCACTTAGAAAGAAATGAAATGTAGATTTTATGCATACTGTACTAATAATAAAATGTTTACCTTAAAGGAGCCTAAAATAATGTTCATATTCATTTTTTTCGGTAAACTTATTTTATAACTACTGTACTTGCAGGTAAAAGAAACAAAATTACATATAAATTCACAGGTATTTAAGAACTGAAGAAATATTAAACTTAAGAAGCAAATATAAATGTGAAATTAATTAATGCAAGACACGCCTCGAAATAAACAAAAAATTCAACTACAGTTGTGGTTTGTGAAAATGTGTCTCAGTTTCTGGCAATACAAGACACAATAGACAATGGCAGTGTGTGAGAATAGTATTATATGTTATATGTGTATGTTTGTTATATGCTGTAGTAACGTATTTATGTACTTTAAAAGAATACAATTTATTTACTCAATTAAAACTAACTTGAGCAGCACTTCCTCCTTTATTCCCTGGCTATTACACCACGTAAACGTTTCATACTTCCATTAACTCATCTTAACAACCGTCCTAGAAATAATCCATTGTGTGATATACAGGATGAGTATAAAAGAATATCACAACTTTGAAGGTCTATAATATCAAAACCAAATAACCTACAACCTTGATTGACAACTCAAATGAATCGTGTAACCCTAAAGTTTTTTTTAACGTACATTCCTAAGTGTTCAATATGACCATTATGAGCGGCCCAAATGATATCTAAGCGATAATAAAACTCGTTCCATGCTCTTGTCTGCATGTCCGGTGTTGCGGTTTGGATGGCGTCCGTAACGCTTGGTTTGAGATGGTGAGGGGGAAGCGAGCTCGCATTCGACATGTCAATGTGAAGGGGACGGTCTATGTTTCCTTTATGTGCCGACAGATGATACTGGGAGCGTCTGTCGTCGCACCATGAGCATGTCTTACGTGTTAGTCCGCATCACGATGGCGACGGAACAACAGAAGGCGTTCTGCATTATTCAGTTTGCTAAATAAGAATCGCTTACGACTGTTCAACGTGAATTCCGCCGCAAATACGGACGTCGTTCTCCCGATAGGTAGAGTATCATACGTTGGTTTTGTCAGTTCCGTGATACAGGATGCCTTTGAAAAGGCAAATGTTCCGGGCGGCCGCGTGTGTCCGATCAGAATGTGGAACGGATTCAACAAGCGTTCGTTCGCTGTCCGAGAAAATCAACTAGACAAGCTAGTCCGGAAATGCAAATCCCTCAATCGACGGTATGGACAGTGTTGCGAATGCGATTGCTGTACAAACCAATACAGAGTACAGCTTGTACAGGCTCTTACCGTAAGGGACAAAGAACTGATACGTAATTACAGCGCGTTCGTTCTTTCCCAGAACGAGGTAGACGATGCCTTAATGTCTAAGCTGGTTTTTAGCGATGAAGCGACGCTCCATACAAATGGTAAGGTGAACTGGCACAACGTACGGATATGGAGTCAGGAGCCTCTACATGAAACCACCGAACACGAGCGCGCTTTCCCCCAAAGTGAACGTATTTTTCGCTGTATCCAAATACACTGTTTTCGGCTCTTTATTTGTTNCACGAGCGCGCTTTCCCCCAAAGTGAACGTATTTTTCGCTGTATCCAAATACACTGTTTTCGGCTCTTTATTTGTTTACGAGCCCACTGTTACTGTAATCCATTATTTGGGCATACGTAGAGAATGGTGTTTCCTCAGTTAGAAGATGTGGCGGAAGACTTCATTTTCCAGCAGGATGGTGCGCCACCCCATTGACACCTAGTTGTTCGTGGATACCTGAACGAGAAGTCACGTCACAGGAGCTGCTAGTGACCAGACCCTTCATCACTGGCCCTCAAGAAGCCCGAATCTTACCCCATGCGATTTTTTTCTATGGGGATACATAAAGGATCAAGTTTTTCGTCCACCATTGCCAACTAACATTGACGTACTCAAAACGAGAATTACGGAAGTTATCCAAACCGTTACACCGAACATGCTGACAAGATTGTGAAACGANACGAGCGCGCTTTCCCCCAAAGTGAACGTATTTTTCGCTGTATCCAAATACACTGTTTTCGGCTCTTTATTTGTTAACGAGCCCACTGTTACTGGAATCCATTATTTGGGCATACGTAGAGAATGGTGTTTCCTCAGTTAGAAGATGTGGCGGAAGACTTCATTTTCCAGCAGGATGGTGCGCCACCCCATTGACACCTAGTTGTTCGTGGATACCTGAACGAGACGTCACGTCACAGGAGCTGCTAGTGACCAGACCCTTCATCACTGGCCCTCAAGAAGCCCGAATCTTACCCCATGCGATTTTTTTCTATGGGGATACATAAAGGATCAAGTGTTTCGTCCACCATTGCCAACTAACCTTGACGTACTCAAAACGAGAATTACGGAAGTTATCCAAACCGTTACACCGAACATGCTGACAAGATTGTGAAACGAATTTGATATCTCGTAGATGCCCTTCGGGCCGCTCGTGGTGGTCACATTGAACATTTATGAAGATATGGCAAACAAACTTCACTGCTCCACGATTAATTTGATTGGTCAACCAAGGTTGGTTGATTTTGATATTATAGACCTTCAAAAATGGGGTATTCTTTTATACTCATCCTGTATTACATAGTACAGCGCAGCACTTGACAACGTTTGCAGCAAACACTGGCACCAAAACGTAAGTAGTTTAAGTAGCGAAACTTGTTCAGGATTCCTATTACATTTTAAACTAACATTTAATTGTGTTCTGGTTTTTGCAACTGCACTGTAACTAAGACTCATGAACTGGTTTCTTGCATATAGAATAAATGAGCCAACATTTCAGTCGATATTAACTGTTGCCTAAGTTGGCAATCACCATCCACTCTTCTACGCAGTGCACTATTTCTGAAAACACGAGCGTAATGTGCACTGCCTTACCACCTTGCAATCAAACGTCATGTTGGACCACGCAAAAAAAATCACATCTTCGGTAATCCTTTTATGTCTTCAAAGGGTTCTGCATTTCCATTATGTGAATCAATATTTATCAACTATCCGTAATTAACGCCGCACACAAGGGAAAATCCAGCAACAGTATGCAATTTTTTATTTACTTATATGATGTTTTCTGGCCCNAATTAACGCCGCACACAAGGGAAAATCCAGCAACAGTATGCAATTTTTTATTTACTTATATGATGTTTTCTGGCCACCTTATTATTTATTGGAAAAAAGCGTTATTGATTGACGTAACAACACTGTGTACATTGCGACAAACAGAAACCTTCTTAAAACTATGCATATCATCAACTGCTTGGAACTGATAACCAGTACCCATCAAATGTATGGTACAACAGCTATTGCTTAGGAGTAAGACCACCACGTTTTTCGTCTCATTTTGAAAATGGTTACACATACGTTGTAGAAGTAATTCTACTCTTTCATTACTTGTGCGAAAATTTTCATCATATTCGTAGATGGAAATAAACTAGTTAATTTTCCTTGGCCTAAAGCTTCTCCTTCGGCGAATATAAAAATTTTATTTTTCAAGTTTACTGAAACTACAGCTAAACTTTGTTATTAAACACACAAAAACGTGAGAAATTGAGCGGATTGTAAGTTTACCNGTTTACTGAAACTACAGCTAAACTTTGTTATTAAACACACAAAAACGTGAGAAATTGAGCGGATTGTAAGTTTACCAAGCTACTGAGCTTGGTAGAAATTATGTGATAACTACACAAAAAAACGCTTGTTTAAATTATAACGTTTAATTTGCATTATGGAACAGAATTCTTGTAAACATGTCAAACATTAATTGGTAAACTTGTGATATTCACTTGTAAATAACTGTACATTTTAAAGTTATTGTAGAAACTATGTTTAAAAGTAATTAATGAAACTTCTCAATTCACAAGATTTGTTCAATAAACTTAAACTTCAGAATGTAAATACATATGTGGCACTTCTTGGTAGTCATGGAAAGTGGCAGACCAATCCACAAAATGGCGCAATTGACACGTGCCGTTAATGTTACTTTTCACTCAGGAAGACGCATTGCGAACAGTTATGCTTAATGAAACGTTCGGATATAAAATAATCAAAAGTCGATAAAATATTTTGANGAAGACGCATTGCGAACAGTTATGCTTAATGAAACGTTCGGATATAAAATAATCAAAAGTCGATAAAATATTTTGACAATATCACCAAGGTATTTGCGTAAACATGACGAAAAATAGCACATACGCAAGGGCGTTTACCGGGCTGGAAACGTTTTACTAATCGTAGTGTCCGCAAATTCCTGTTATGGGTACCTTTTAAAAATATTTTTAAGGCCAATTTTTCTCAGTACAGAAACATTACGTAAGTGTTAAATATAATTTAATCTATATGATTTAGTTACAGTTTAATTTTTAATTATTTGGTTTTTATTTTGAGTTCTATTTTATTTCTTAGTCATCATCAAGATCGCCAACATAACAACATGCAAACCGTAACAACTCCTCAACTGATGAAATACTTTGCAAATTGTAGCATTTACTGTTTACACAAGTTGGTCACATTGTCTGTAGAAACGCACTTTATTTGTAATAAACTTAGTATATCTGCTTACAATACCAATAAAGAAACTTTTTACGAGCTAAGAATAGTTTCTTCTTCCTGCATTCGTCTGAACTTTGCATTATTTTCGAAAGTGAGAATGGCTGAATTAGTGTCTGTAAATTATTTTTAGGTGTAAAAACTTCCAGTACAGGTTATTCAAAACTATATAGGCACATACAACTCACGATTATTTTTCATAATGTGCAATGCAAATGGTAGGCCTAAAACTAAAATTCTCATAGAGGTGAGATGCCGAAGGAAATGCTGCACGCCGGGTTAAACGCTTTACGCGCAGAGAAGATGAAGACATGAAGCGTGCGACTGGTCGACTTTTAGCACTCTTACTCCTTTGGACCTCAGATACTCAAAAGGCTTTCTGGTAGATGGCGCCCTTAATGCGTTATGTCAGTGTCGGCACTTAACTGACACAAACATTCGCTAAGCGCACAGGTTAAACGTCATGATAACTGCGATGACTCAGCATTTTCTAACAAACAAATTAATTTATAAACAAACTCAAGTAGCAATTATTTTATCTGCGCGTGAATTGCTAAATAAATACATGTTTAATTCTAATAAGGAAGTAAGCTCAAAGACAGTAGGAAGTATACGCTTAAAGGAAACATGTCAATTGGCACTTATTAAATGCGCGTATTTGTCATCCACTAACAGTGAAATTTGTAATTATGCCTTTTGATGATTTTAATTATGAACCAAACGATACCTTCGCAAATTGGCGAGTTAATTGGGCAGAATATTTCCTGCACGTTATTTAACAGTGCAGGAGTTTTCGTTTCATTTGTGGTGCTAATATTCAGTTTTGCGAAATAACGCCCTAGGAACAAAATGTCCATACATATTTTTTCGTGTCCATTCCATATTTCCCCTTTCTTTTGCTTCCGTAGTTCCACGGAATGGGATGTAATTACATTTTAATGGCGCGTGGTTAATTAAAACTGAGTACTTTTACAGCCCATTACGAGGGGACAATAATAATCTAATACATTTCTGACCATCAAATTATTGTGGTAAACCACCCAGAAAATTCTTTCCCGAGAAAACACTGTGCTGTATTTCCAAGTCATCGGCTAAATATTCGCACTCACAGTATTATTTAATGCGTACTAGCACACACAACACTGTATTGCAATGGAATAATTAGCTAGTTCAAGTCCGGCCTAGAAAATTTTGACGTTATATTCAATGACAACAAGCTAAAATATTTTTAGGAATACTAGAATTTGGCATATAAATTATGTAAATGTCATTAAATAAATTAAGATGTTAAAACAACATTATAGCATATCATCCGAATAACAAAAAATAATAAAAATATTAAAATATAGAGTTTTGTAGAACAACTCTTCATATAAAAACGATATCGCATCAGGATACGATATACTTATTTGCAAATAATACATAACATTTTTATTTCTTTAAACTATAGAATATATTCTAAAATACCTTAACTACAATGTTAATACACTCTGTGTTTTAAAAACTTTCCTAATTTACACCCAAGAGTAATGCGGCAGCAATTTTGAATGGCAAGGATACTAACAAACCTTCATTTCAATTGCAATTCTTACTTTACGCCTGGCTTTACCAAGCCAAGGTTGTGCAGCAAATATTTCTCTTTATAATATGTTTCATTGTATGAGGTATACGGAAGTCACCTTTGAAGTCGCTTTACATTCGAAAATTGAATTTATATTCAGCATATTTGTTAGTACAAGATACACCTAAAAGAAATATGATGAAATTATTTTACGCTATAAAAGACGCAAAATCAGTTTTTATAAACTCTTTAAAATAATAACACAAACAAATTTCAACAAATCGCATGGTAGGATAAATAGAGTATTGTACAGAGTTTTCACATTTTTCTCGTAATAAAAAATTCAGTTATCAAAATTCCTGAAATTTTCAAATGTTTCATGAAGTACAAAAACCTTTGCGATATTTTCAAACAAAATTGATTATGATATTAAAACTCTTTTTACAGAGAAACAGCGATTATATACGATAAGAACAGGAGTATATAAGAAACACGCTGTATGACTGCTTGAAGGTGATAGGCCAACAGAAAGTTTAAAGTATTGAGTTTACACAACACAACGTTATTATAAACTCTACAGTCTAAATATCTATATTATAAATGAACGGGTGCAATTTAGGTTGNTTACACAACACAACGTTATTATAAACTCTACAGTCTAAATATCTATATTATAAATGAACGGGTGCAATTTAGGTTGGACGGTTTACTTTGGTCATTTAGGCGGTAAAGTATTTGAAACGTACGATAAAAGTCCCGTGCAGATGGCTAAGAAAATACTAGAATGAGTAATTTTGTGACTAAACGGGATAACCAATCACTCGCATCAGAANCCGTGCAGATGGCTAAGAAAATACTAGAATGAGTAATTTTGTGACTAAACGGGATAACCAATCACTCGCATCAGAAGGGAAGGCGCAGTGGTAACACACTGGATCCGCATTTGGTAGGACTCTGTTCTATTCCCGGGATGATTTCTTATCTCAGGCAATGGCTGGTTCCTTTCTCTCGCTTCCGTCTTTCCAAGTCACTAGTTGCCTCTATAATGACTTCCCAGCCGACAATATCTTTAGTTAATCACCTCCCTCCGCTACCACATTTTCAACTCGAAGCTTACCTGATCAGCCACTCTGAAAATGTAAACAAGTTTCGCGTGAATGCTATCTAGTAGTGTGTGCAGAGACTTCTTTTGAGACATTGAAAACTGTGAAATGGGGTATAAGAAGAACTAAGTTCTTCTGTAATATGGTGTCTGTTCACCGTACGAATACACATATCAAACAGGTGACATGCAAGGCATTTATAAACTATAAAGAACAATACAGATTTTTGTAAGTAGCTTACATCCAAGAAGTGAGGAATTTTGAGAAGTTCAAAAAGTTTGTCTATTGTTATGGTTGGGGAATTTCAAATAAGAGCAGTAAAAGCAGGCTACGATTACTCTCCCCAGTACACAACTTATTAAATACGAGTGAGGACTAAATACCTCCGCCATACACCACGCTAACTACAACATTTAAGTATAAGAGGGTGTGTTAAATTAAATTATAATGCTACTCTCATGTCTGAATCAGCTGTGGAAATATTATATATATCAAGTAGGACTGGATAAATGGCCATCCAATTGATAACTTAGTTAAAATATTATCTTTGAGTGCCACTTCTGTTAGTCAAAGGAACTGTAAGGTGGAGTATACGCCAATATGGCTGACATGCATGTGAGTTGGGAACTATAAGACGAGTCATCTGCCAATTGTGAGATGAAATGGTACTATAGAATGGAGAAGAGTCGGAATGTTTTCTTGGTGGAAACGGGAATACCTTAAGGAAACACTCCGACAATCATCAATGTCCATCAATTCTCNGGAATGTTTTCTTGGTGGAAACGGGAATACCTTAAGGAAACACTCCGACAATCATCAATGTCCATCAATTCTCCTAATAGAAAATTTTGGTGTCAGAGCCGTTGGACATTGAACCATGATCGCCTTGATAAGGGGTGGTAGGACTAAGTTTTTACGCGGTTTTCGAGGATCGATAATGAGCTATTCAATTTTTTAAATGAAAACATTAGTGTACCCAGGCTATTAGCAAATGTATTATTATAAAAAAGCTATACTGTTCATCGCTACAGATTGTCATATACTCAATATTTTTTGCTACACTTGTGCAGAGTCATTGTTTTAATCTGATAATAGAAGTGTACCCTCCTTAAATTGCAGCCTGTTTTATCGGCTCTATCATTATGTAGTAGGTGGTGTGTATCCCGAAGGTACATCAGTGTTTCGGTTGCAACAAAAATTATCATTTCCGAATGCAACAAGGCTTCTTAAAAATCAGCCTACCTGGTGCTCCNATAACGCCCTAGGAACAAAATGTCCATACATATTTTTTCGTGTCCATTCCATATTTCCCCTTTCTTTTGCTTCCGTAGTTCCACGGAATGGGATGTAATTACATTTTAATGGCGCGTGGTTAATTAAAACTGAGTACTTTTACAGCCCATTACGAGGGGACAATAATAATCTAATACATTTCTGACCATCAAATTATTGTGGTAAACCACCCAGAAAATTCTTTCCCGAGAAAACACTGTGCTGTATTTCCAAGTCATCGGCTAAATATTCGCACTCACAGTATTATTTAATGCGTACTAGCACACACAACACTGTATTGCAATGGAATAATTAGCTAGTTCAAGTCCGGCCTAGAAAATTTTGACGTTATATTCAATGACAANCAACACTGTATTGCAATGGAATAATTAGCTAGTTCAAGTCCGGCCTAGAAAATTTTGACGTTATATTCAATGACAACAAGCTAAAATATTTTTAGGAATACTAGAATTTGGCATATAAATTATGTAAATGTCATTAAATAAATTAAGATGTTNCAAG
This sequence comes from Clitarchus hookeri, assembly GCA_002778355.1. Classification (NCBI taxonomy): domain Eukaryota; kingdom Metazoa; phylum Arthropoda; class Insecta; order Phasmatodea; family Phasmatidae; genus Clitarchus; species Clitarchus hookeri. The sequence continues at coordinate 9,600 of NQII01004245.1, forward strand.
CTAAAATATTTTTAGGAATACTAGAATTTGGCATATAAATTATGTAAATGTCATTAAATAAATTAAGATGTTAAAACAACATTATAGCATATCATCCGAATAACAAAAAATAATAAAAATATTAAAATATAGAGTTTTGTAGAACAACTCTTCATATAAAAACGATATCGCATCAGGATACGATATACTTATTTGCAAATAATACATAACATTTTTATTTCTTTAAACTATAGAATATATTCTAAAATACCTTAACTACAATGTTAATACACTCTGTGTTTTAAAAACTTTCCTAATTTACACCCAAGAGTAATGCGGCAGCAATTTTGAATGGCAAGGATACTAACAAACCTTCATTTCAATTGCAATTCTTACTTTACGCCTGGCTTTACCAAGCCAAGGTTGTGNTTCAATTGCAATCCTTTCTTTACGCCTGGCTTTACCAAGCCAAGGTTGTGCAGCAAATATTTCTCTTTATAATATGTTTCATTGTATGAGGTATACGGAAGTCACCTTTGAAGTCGCTTTACATTCGAAAATTGAATTTATATTCAGCATATTTGTCAGTACAAGATACACCTAAAAGAAATATGATGAAATTATTTTACGCTATAAAAGACGCAAAATCAGTTTTTATAAACTCTTTAAAATAATAACACAAACAAATTTCAACAAATCGCATGGTAGGATAAATAGAGTATCGTACAGAGTTTTCACATTTTTCTCGTAATAAAAAATCCAGTTATCAAAATTCCTGAAATTTACAAATGTTTCATGAAGTACAAAACCCTTTGCGTTATTTTCAAACAAAATTGATTATGATATAAAAACTCTTTTTACAGAGAAACAGCTATTATATACGATAAGAACAGGAGTATATAAGAAACACGCTGTATGACTGCTTGGAGGTGATAGGCCAACAGAAAGTTTAAAGTATTGAGCTTACACAACACAACGTTATTATAAACTCTACAGTCTAAATATCTATATTATAAATGAACGGGTGCAATTTAGGTTGGACGGGTTACTTTGGTCATTTAGGCGGTAAAGTATTTGAAACGTACGATAAAAGTCCCGTGCAGATGGCTAAGAAAATACTAGAATGAGTAATTTTGTGACTAAACGGGATAACCAATCACTCGCATCAGATGGGAAGGCGCAGTGGTAACACACTGGATCCGCATTTGGTAGGACTCGGTTCTATTCCCGGGATGATTTCTTATCTCAGGCAATGGCTGGTTCCTTTCTCTCGCTTCCGTCTTTCCAAGTCACTAGTTGCCTCTATAATGACTTCCCAGCCGACAATATCTTTAGTTAATCACCTCCCTCCGCTACCACATTTTCAACTCGAAGCTTACCTGATCAGCCACTCTGAAAATGTAAACAAGTTTCGCGTGAATGCTATCTAGTAGTGTGTGCAGAGACTTCTTTTGAGACATTGAAAACTGTGAAATGGGGTATAAGAAGAACTAAGTTCTTCTGTAATATGGTGTCTGTTCACCGTACGAATACACATATCAAACAGGTGACATGCAAGGCATTTATAAACTATAAAGAACAATACAGATTTTTGTAAGTAGCTTACATCCAAGAAGTGAGGAATTTTGAGAAGTTCAAAAAGTTTGTCTATTATTATGGTTGAGGAATTTCAAATAAGAGCAGTAAAATCAGGCTAGGATTACTCTCCCCAGTACACAACTTATTAAATACGAGTGAGGACTAAATACCCCCGCCATACACCACGCTAACTACAACATTTAAGTATAAGAGGGTGTGTTAAATTAAATTATTTTGCTACTGTCATGTCTGAATTAGCAGTGGAAATATTATATATATCATGTAGGACTGGATAAATGGCCATCCAATTGATAACTTTGTTAAAATATTATCTTTGAGTGCCACTTTTGTTAGTCAAATGAACTGTAAGGTGGAGTATACGCCAATATGGCTGACATGCATGTGAATTGGAAACTATAAGACGAGTCATCTGCCAATTGTGAGATGAAATGGTACTATAGAATGGAGAAGCGTCGGAATGTTTTCTTGGTGGAAACGGGAATACCTTAAGGAAACACTCCGACAATCATCAATGTCCATCAATTCTCCTGATAGAAAATTTTGGTGTCAGAGCCGTTGGACATTGGGCCCTAATCGCCTTGATAGGGGGTGGGAGGACTAAGTTTTTACGCGGTTTTCGAGAATCGATAATGAGCTATTCAATTTTTTTTAATGAAAACATTAGTTTACCCAGGCTATTAGCAAATGTATTAGCATAGAAAAGCTATACTATTTACTGCTAGAGATTGTCATAGGCTCAATATTTTTTGCTACACTTTTACAGAGTCATTGTTTTAATCTTATAATAGAAGTGTACCCTCCTTAAATTGCAGCCTGCTTTATCAGCTCTATCATTATAAAGTAGGCTGTTTGTATCCCGAAGGTATATGAGTGTTTCGGTTGCAACAAAAATTATCATTTCCGAATGCAACAAGGCTTCTTAAAAATCAGCCTACCTGGTGCTCCAACTGATGTTAAGAATGAAACTATATTTGTTAAGATAAGTATTCATAATTAACGCTCCATACCTAATAATTGTAACGAATGCTAAAAAGACTGCAGGATCTGAAATTTAACTTACCTATAGCAATATTGATTACCCTTCACCACTAGCAAGTGCGAACTCGTACATAGGAGAAAAAAAAAATATACATAGCACTGAGAATTGTCTTGTTGCACTGCATCACAAAAATGTTTTTAAAAAGTCGTAATTCATTCGAAAGACTGACCATCTTGTATACTTCTGCCGGCACCTGGGAAGAAANACTAGCAAGTGCGAACTCGTACATAGGAGAAAAACAATATTTACATAGCACTGAGAATTGTCTTGTTACACTTGCATCATAAAAATGTTTTTAAAAAGTCGTAATTCATTCGAAAGACTGACCATCTTGTATACTTCTGCCGGCACCTGGGAAGAAAAAAATATATCAGAACCAACAGTGGGTATAGGCTGCTCACGGTCACTTCAAACTTTTCTGAAGCCCTGCTAATGTTCTAATTCCAGGATGTTCGTCCACCTCATGCAAACAAAACTTAACCGAGTCTAGAAAATTACACAACGTGGACAATACGCCACATTCGTGCACACTCGGTGTAAAAATATTTTGCATAAGAATTATTCCTTACTGGACGTTACCAACACACCTTTCTGTCACTGTTTTGTTTTCATTGATTATAAACGAAATATTACAATTTGTACACTGAATTTAAGTGAAAGTTCAGTTAAACCAAATAAAACGTATTTTTGTATTAACAATAATATAAAACGCTTATTGTATAATAAATATTTCGGAAACAACAATACACGTCATATATAGGATGATTTTTCAAAGGTTTGATTCAAAAAGTGTGAGGAAACAGCGAATAGACTATAGCTGGAGAACTATGCGACGACGCGTGCAGTGCGAAAGCGTTCCCACTAAACACGCAATTAATCAGGTAGCCGCAGTCTTGTTTGGAGTCTCGAGAGCCGAAGCGATGGCGGAGCGATTCCGCGGCGAGCATGAGCGTGCGTTACGTAAACACGAGGCAAGCACTTTCGACCCTGGTCGCGTGTGGACTCTACACTCCACGCGTTGACTGCAGCCAATCATTCTGTGTCGCACATTCCGCCCACGTGGGCCGAGCTGGTTGCTGCGGGGGGAGGGGACAAACCAGCGGCCTATAAAGTCGAGTGAAAATCAAACATTTGCGGCGAGATTTTCCACTCTGGTTTCGGTTGTGGGCGCTCGTGAACAAGGGACAAAAGCTTAAGCAACCGCCGTTTTTTTTTCGGGCAATGTTGATTTTAACTTATTATTGCCGGGTAGAATCGGCCCTCCAGGATTTTGAAATGTGGTAGACCAGATTGAAATAAACTGGTTAAGAAGTAATTTACTGTCAAGAATTTCAGATTTTGATCTCTTAGTACAGAAACCAACATAAAGCGCTTTTCTGTATTTGAAATAAGAGATTTTGTAGGGAACTTGATATCATTCATCCCTTGTGTCATCATGGTTTGGAAGTCTGATTATGGTTTGTAGACTTCAGGACGTTAAGGAGGTCGCCTACCTGAACCTTTAAATGCGTTGCAGCTTTGTTTAAACGCATTTTTTAAAATAGCCTACTGAACCTTCCCGCAATAGGCTTACCTACGAAAAGAAAGGACATTCTAGACGATGAGGCAATGGTATTTTCAAGCCATCACTCACGTTGAAAACGTTATTTTAATATCGGATAACATGCTGCTATATATAGAGATATAAACGAACCAGATGTACGCAAAACTGAAATGGAGCCATGCAGTGGACCTTACCACAGAGTCGTGTCCAAAGAAACTATAGGGTCAGCGCTTGTATTCACGTTCAGGCAAGTCGGTGACGGAAAGACTACAATGCACACCGCAGTTGAGGACCTTGCGCGTAGAGGCGATACCGCTTTACATATTACGATCAGCGTAATCCGTAGCGCTTCATCGATTTCAGCCTCACTCACACAAATATACCCGTCTCTACGCGACCACCTTACCGTGAAAGATCTTGTACATTACAACAGAATCAGGCAACGTACCATTACATTAAATTGAGGAAGATTGAGCGACGCTTGTTCTTATTGAAATTAATTTTAGCATTTCAATGCAGAATATTTTAGGCAGATGAAGTAACATTACTCCCCACTTATTTAACTGGATATAGGCTATTATTTAATTATCATATGTCTTCCTATTGTCAAATAAATATATGTGTGGGTTAGCATCATCAGCTTTATTGCACTCCAACTTCACTAAAAATGTCTACATACAGTGTATTTGTGATCCGTTACGCATGGTCGTTAAAATTACATTTTTTAACTTAAACCTATGGTGAAATTTGGCTAAATCATAAAGGCTTGGCTTCACCTCTTTTGCAGAAATTCTTGTTTTTCGCGACATAATTTCGGATTCGTAGTAATTACTGACAATGTATTGTCATTGAAAATTTACATTTAACGATTTATTTAATAATTTTGTGCGTAATATTGATTGTGTGTTATATTCTAGCTGTAAAATGCCAGGAACATATTTATATTCTATCGACAAGTTCCTGCCGTTTTGCAAGTAGGAAATAACACGTAGTGAAAAATAAATAGAAAAGTATTAAAGAAGTTGTAAATTGTACATTTTCTATAATCAAAAACATTTCCAATAATACCTCTGAAACTGAAATTAATACACGAAAATGAAGAATTTCTGCATAATAGGTGAAGCCAAGCCTTTATGATTTAGCCAAATTTCACCATAGGTTTAAGTTAAAAAATAATTCTAAAATATAAGTCTAGGAGTTATTTCAGGCATAAAACAAAAGTAGATTTAAGCTTGTCCGGAAACAAATACCAGAGTCTGGTCACTTAAATGTGTGCTATTTATGTTGGTAAGCGGTCATATACTTCCTCATCGAACAATGACGTGTTGGAAAATCGTTTGCAGTGCTATCAAGTTTAGTAGGTTTAGAAATGAATATACTCGTAAATATACGTGTTTGTAGTGGACCAAGGAAGTATCACTTGCTTTCAAAGAAACAAATTACTTCTTGCTGCTGAGTATATAGTTTTGCCACTAGATGCTGAAATCAAGCGGTCGTCTTCGAGCCTCTGAAATCAATGCTGAAATGATCGATTCATATCTTGGCAAATCTTATGGTACTGTTGATGAGTTCTCAACATGGCTATTACTAAATTCATAATTAGATAACACTTCAGCGCACTTAACAATTTCTACGTAGGATGCCGGTCGTAATTTCGTACCTTTTAGAAAATCTGAATGGTCTTTCCTAAACTTCATCAAACATGGGCTTACTACCACCCATTTTTTTACATAATTATTTAATGACATGATTTTAGTAATAAAGTAGTTCAGCTTCAAACCTCTTGAATCTCGTCTGGTGAGATAGGGGTCTGAAAAAAGAAAAGCAGAGAGTAAAAGTTACATTCAAAATAAACAAGAACTGTAAATACAAACTTGCGAAACGAGTCACACGTTGGAGTTAGCGTTACTGCGATGCCGTGCCAACCTCATATTCAGTAACTACGTTGGGACATAGGTTTCTGCACTGTAAAAAAATCTGTGTTATTTTACACAGAACGTTTGTGGCAGCAAAAATTGCCACTTAGTGAGGGGGTAAAATTACCTAATTTCCCATTTATAATTTAACATATTAGAGATGGCAAGAAGACAAAAATATAATTTAAAAATAGCACACATTGTTTATGAAAATTTGCGCACATTGCGGTGTATGTTGACCCAATAAAGACATTTAAACACTTGTACTATGTGCTTGTAATTTCACGTAACTTTGTAGGTTTATTTACGTGCGCGTGCATTACAATAACAATGACCTACTATTTGTACTTTTACACAGAATGCATGTGGCAGTAAAATTTGCCACTCAGTGAGCATGTAAATTTTCACAACATAATGCATGTCATTTGTAACACTGACAGGGCTGCAAAGACACATGATCATCGTCGAAACATACACACAATGAAGTGGTAAAAATTCACATCTACATATGTAATTCTAAACGCCCATATTATATAAATTGAAGTGCAGTGTTGATGTTGATTCACAATAAATTGAGTTAATATTAATGTGCTCTGCCGTTGCGACTTCTGACTAATTGGTATAATTGTTTCATACATAGGTGGTATTAAACTAGGTAAACTGTACCGTCGTATTTCCTCGCTTATTTGAAGAACTATTTAACTTTTTTATGCAAGAATATACATCTTCCTTGTTCTTGTTATTTACCACACACGGGTAGTTTGTTTTGCTAAGTGACGGTATAAAAATACACTGCTAGGGAGAAAATATACGCCTTAATTGTTCTTGTGAGTCCCCCATACGTCAAGCAATTTTACATACCCGCTGCACAGTAATATTACAACTACAATTCCAGTGTAAAACTTAAAAATATGTATTTCACTTCCAGTGTCTTCTCACAGACTTATATTTCTTATTATATAATCGTAGCACTTGTTCAGAAGCTTGTAAAATAGTTTTTAAATCCTGAAACTTCCCCGGACCTGATGGGTATCGAAACTAAAGATCAGCAATTGCCAGCCCGACGTCGTTACCGCTGGACCACCAGAACTTCACACTTGGTAATGATAAAAATGTTGAATACTTGTCATAATACGGTATACGGAACTTTAAAATTTAGTGATACCTGTAAGCTAATTGTTGATATGCCGACTGGTGATGTTTTCGAATTCCATCCACCATTTACGAAACACGTTTTTACTTCACTGCAAACTTGTTTTTGTGGAGTTAAACTAGTGAGATTATTGAACTGTGTAAAACATAATATATATATATATATATATATATTCCCGAAATCATTAAATAAAACAAAACATTTTTGATCTGGCTATTCACATGCCACCACTTTAAAGTAAATGTATATTTCGTAAAATTTAATCTTTACTTAATTAACGATAACTTTCAATTATGATTGGTCTAAAGAAATCAGTGTGTATTGATTTACCTGTACAAAATATAATGGCTTGTAAGACTCAGTGTGGTAGCGGGGATGAGGTTTTGGGTGTCCCCTGCATCTCATGCTGCATAAAACAGAATGTCCCGAATAACTCAAATTGAAGTGTCACACGTAAGTTTTATTTCAGTTGTACACCCTATGTGTTATATTTTTAAGAACAAAAAGCAAACTTTTTAACACATCCCAAAACCAAATTCTGGCTGGCCCACACAGTAAATGCGTATTTTTATATTTCTCTTCCAGGGATTATATTTATCAAAACATTAATATTGAAATAATTTTTTCACTGACTTGAATTTTTTCGTACAAATACTGCATTGTACTTGCTTCAAGCAGAAGAGGTTTCCTGTAATTGCCTCAAAATTGGTTTTAAAAAATTGTACAAACTCTATAGGTGTTAAAAATAATTAGGTAGACAATTTTCAGATTTGCAAATATACGTACAGGTAATTTCAGCTTTTATTTATTCGCAAATGTAGTATTTGCACTTAAGTTGCTAATTTAAATTTACAAGTTTGTTGTTTCAGTAAATTTACACTGTGGAATGGGTTCTATCTTTTTAAACGGATATGGTCGTGTTAATACAATTACCGCATAGTAAATTAACATTGCCCAATTTTAGGTTTACACTATTTTTACTATAATTTCGCGTTATAATTTAGTACCAGGTTAGACACCATTGTATGATATGTTATGTTCTTGTCTCAACCGACATGCCATGTACGACTCTGAAGCAGTAGTCAATATTTATCACTCGGGTAGCTCAATTTCGTGTGGTCGAGTCGAACATGAGAAGGCGTCATGGTTGTAGCAGCAGCCACTGAACTAATGACTCTGCTGCTTGAGATGTAGAGGACTGTGAAATCCAGTTAGCATGGTGCTGTTTTATAACGTGGTTTGGTGGTATATGTAATTTTTACACACAGGCCCTACATTAAAATGTGTAATTCACATGATATCGTTACTAACTCTTAATCTACGTGTTTTATATTTGTATTCCTTTTTGGATTATTAGACACATTTCTGCAAATTACACATATTTTGTTGTTTTTAAAATTTTTTAATACAAACTATTCTATATATAAAAAAGTGGCTAAATTTACACTTTTTTACAGTGCTTTTGAGACGAAGACATGTTCTCCAAGTCATAGGTAAAATAAATTATTATTATAATAATTATTATAAATTATTTAATTTGATATTAAATTATTAAAGTTGTGATGGCATTACTACTTTGCCTGTACGCGCATTCAAGTGGCTCTTTTAATGAGTCAAATAACTGCAGGATTCCAGTTCGCTTCAAAATATTAGTAGTTTACTTGTAGTACTAAAACAATTTATTCTTAGATTAAGCCATTAATGTAAGTTTGACTCATAAACAGGGAGCAGAAACCTGCAAAATTCCCTTAATTTTTTGCCAAAAGGCTGGACTAAAAATCACATACGATTGTAATGCTTAAATCGTTGTCTCACAGGTTATGTGACACGCCTTATCAGATTCTAAGCAAATAAAAATTTTAAAATAAAATACTGGAATCACGAGCAACCCAGCTGGAAGGTAAAACCACCAGGACTATACACAGATATGGGGGGAGTTTAGCGCAGCCCTTACTCATTCCTTGTCACCCTGCATTTACCTCATACAAGTCTATGTTCGCTAACTAACAACTACCCTACTTACTCCCGCATTGAAACCAGTAATCGAGAAAGTAATTTTAACCTTCGCGACTGCCGCAGAGATTTCCCAGCTCCCACTCTGCTTTGCGCTGGTTTGCTATGCCCTGCCATCAAGACCCTTTTTCCTTCGGGGTGTGTCAATGGCCACAATTACGGCCGTGGCACCGGGCAACCATGCTATCGCCGCGGTGCATACGTCCGTTTGACATAAACATTGCCTAAAGAAAGGGGTTTACACAAAACAATATTAAGCACTTAGCAGTAAGTCATAAGCAGTACGAATTAAAGCAGCATAAAAATTCAGATGCAAAATCGTGTAGCTATTTTGGTACCATTTAAAAACTAAAAATGACTTAATGTTATATAATTTTTCAGTTTCAATAATTTTGAATTAATTTTCTATTTAAAATAAATAATACAAATATTTCCAATTTCACNACGGCCGTGGCACCGGGCAACCATGCTATCGCCGCGGTGCATACGTCCGTTTGACATAAACATTGCCTAAAGAAAGGGGTTTACACAAAACAATATTAAGCACTTAGCAGTAAGTCATAAGCAGTACGAATTAAAGCAGCATAAAAATTCAGATACAAAATCGTGTAGCTATTTTGGTACCATTTAAAAACTAAAAATGTCTTAATGCTATATAATTTTTCAGTTTCAATAATTTTGAATTAATTTTCTATTTAAAATAAATAATACAAATATTTCCAATTTCACACATATTATTGCCGTAATCTTAGTTAAACAGAATGGTATGAACATGTAATCCTATACTAACTTTAGGCACGTGATTTCAGTATAAGAGAACACTTGGCAATACATAAATATTCTGTAAACTTGAAAGACCGATGGCATCGTGAACTGACGCACACCACGTGTAATGTCACTGCTACATTTGCATGAGAATATATTCAGCCATTACTGATGCGATTTAGACGTGACAAGCGTAAATGTATGCAGCTATTGGGACATGAAATTACAAGACACGTGTTTACACTGTAAAAAATATTTGCGTAATGTTACACAAATATATGTGGCAGGAGTGTTTCCATTAATGCTGGTGTATTTTTTTTATACCTCACAGTAAAAAAATGTATTAAACCGAACAGAAAAGGACTTGTAATAATACAAATGCTAGTACTTGTACAAATTTTTTTTTGTAAACATGTTGCATCTGTACTTGTGCGAAAATAGAATTTGTAAAACTACAGAAATATTCCTGCAGTAATAATGACACTTTGTAAACCGCTATAAACCTGTTTTAACAAGTCTAAGTGGCTAGTACTAATAGCAGGTGAGTCATTAGTTCCGAGAATTTACTAAGCGTCAACAACTGTCTGGACAGAGCAATGAAAATGTTGATATGTGTCGAAATAGTCTAAAAGGTCATTAAAATATTTTATAGCTATTTGTAGGATTATTTGTTGTAATTTTTTAGAAATTAATTTTGCTATACTGTGTATGGAATATTCGTAATCCTAACAATCAGATTCAACGTTTTTAATTGAATGCAATTTATAAAAAAAATTTCATATGAAACGCTTATATTTATTTTATATAAAAATGGCACATATATATTAAACATCGGACAGTATTTCAGACACAGCCAGAGGGATGCACTGTAAAAAAATTGTGTAACTGGAACTGACATTTTCGTGTATAATTACAACATTTTATTCCTTCACAGAAGTATATTTAGTAAATATACAGCATTTGTTCAGTTGCAAGAATAGCGTTTGTGGGAAAAACGAAAGAAATTGATAGCATACAGCCGCGCGTCACTCATCACTTCTGGGAATTCCACACAATCCGACAATAGCCTGCCTGGCTAGAGGAGGGTTGCACGTTTAAACCGGTTTGAAAAGAAGGCGTTCCTGCAAATTACGGGTTTGCAACATTAATTTTGTAACACTACAGGCAAGGTTTGGTATATTTATGTAATTTTAGCTGCGATAGTACAAATTTGACATAATTTTCTTTTAAATATTTTAAGAAATGTTCAGAATTATTTATTAATTCATATTTGGTATTCGATAAAGTATCTCTAGACAACAAAATGTAAAAGTGTGTTGCAAATTACTAGTACATGCATACTTTTTCGCATGACTTCCTTTTAATAAAAGATGACAAGTAACAAAAATAAGCAACAGGATGCAGGGATAAAGAGATTGAAAACCTCTCCGAAAAAAATTCAACAGCTATCGGCAGTATTCATGTTTTCCTGTATGTACAAAGTGACCTTTTTCTTATTACATGGGACCAACATACTCCTTGTTATTAAGTGTCATTCTAATTACAGCTCCACTGCGAGCTCAGTAAAAACTTGCTGTTCTCGATTGAAGGCAAAATATGGCACATTATATACGAATGCTTCTGTGGTGTAGTGGTTAGCGTACTTGCTTTTAACGTAGCGGTTCCGGGTTCAATCTCGTCACTCCGCTGGGAATTTTCGTAGTCGTAGTTAGCTCGGGATGTGCCTGCCTGGGTCTACACAGAATGTTTTGTGTTCCTTGCAATCTTGACCAGCCTGTAACTTTTATACCATAAAAACTATTGTGAATCATCAAAAAACTATTTACCTTGTAGAATTCCTAATAGTAGCATCTGATTTTGCAAGAAAAAAATTAGAGAATAATTACACAAATTATTGTAATTCTACAATATAAACGTTAATAGTTAACCAAACTTTTTTGTACAAATACTGAACATATCCGACACACTTTTCAAGCAATTTCTTGCAAAGATTACAAAAATTGTTTTGTAGTGTTACCTAAATTTTGTTAGGCAACTAGTTTCCAAATTTTTTTGTAAAAGTTTAAAAAAGTTGTTGTTTGATGACAATGGTTTTTTACTCTTCGTCAAAGAAAAAATTCACTTAAAATAGGTCAAATTATATTTTCATTGTGCTACTAATTTTACACAGATTTTTCAATATTTCATTTACCATGAAGCAGGCACTATACTATAAGTGTTTGTGTATTTTTACTCTATGGCATGAGAATTTACATAAACAATGTGAACGCAATTTTGTAACAATCATTTGTATATATTGATATCAGTTATGGTGAGTAAAATTACATGTTCGCTGTAGTGGCTCTATACAAATGTTTTATATGCCATTTAAATTTACACAAATTGTGTAGGGCCTATATGTAATTTTGTTATATTTGCTAATATGATTTACTATCGTTTCGTGCTTTTTCACATTTTATGTATTCGTAATTTTAACTAATCTTTTTGCTATCCCTCATATGCTGAAAATGTAATTTGTCCCGAATCGTAAATTTCTTTTTACAATTACACCATGCGAAATAACACATAATATTTATACAATTCAACATTAACTTTACAGTCAATATGTGGGATCATACCCGTCTTCGAAGTCTGAATAACAACTGACTTCGAAAAGTTACGTCAATTCTGAATTTATTTATAAGCATAATAAAATATACTCTATCAGCGGAGTTTACTATTCGTAAATTACACATACCAAATTTTGAATTACGAAACATTTTATGAGCAAATACTGAACCAAAAATATGTCATAGTGTACCTTATATCCAAAATGTTGATATAAGTAAACACAGACAGTTTTGTAAAATTACACTGCGAACTTAGTATAAATATACCAGCATAAGTGTATAAATAACTATCACGTAATACCAAAAGATACACTTTAATTTCGTGTGTTTTCGCAGCCTCCTCATAATTTATAATATGATATCAATATAACTAATAATAAAATGTGTACAATAATATTTCTCGAACAAGGACACTATAGCCCCCTCTGGTTTCCTAAAACCTTTACGTGAAAATACTAATACTCTAGTTGCTTTCGCCAATTGCTTACATAAAGTGCAAGATTACCAAACTTTTACGTGTAAATAAGCACTTCAAATTCTTTCATATCTTTTTTCTTACAAACGATTAACAAACTTTTATTCAGGGTTTTTTTTTGTAAAATAACACATTATATTATATACTATTACATTGACATAGCGTTTCTCTACAGTTACTGCGTAGTTCAATAAATACATGCTTGAAGTATAAACAGCAGAATAGGTGTGATTGAACATATTATTCAAAATCTGTAGTTAAATAGCTACATTACTGTAAAATAAGCTAACAATTTTTGTTTTTTTTAACAGAGATTTGTAGTTGCTTTTGGAATTCTAGAAATATTGGTGTAAAATTACGCATAATGTTTTTGTTTTCACAAATAACACAAAAAATGTAAAATTATCACAAATTTTGTATGTGTAACTTAACACTTATTTTTCACTGTGAGTTGCCGCAATTTTTTACAATTAACACAAGCAATGAAGGTAACTTTTAAAATGACAGCTTTTTTTTAACAGAATAACATGCAACTGTAAAAAAACCGGAAACAATATTTGTAATAGAGGCCACAAATGTTTATGTAGTTTCACATATAAAAATTGTACATTTTTATTTTACGCTCATTTTTGGTTGCATTTATCAGTTAACCCAACAGAATGTGTAAAATTATATTTTCCATGTTGGTGTGTTTTTACGCATTGTTCTAATATAACTTCGTGAAATTAATCAATATGTATCATTTGGCAGCGGTATTTTAATATAATTTTACATAGACGTTCGGGTACATAACATTAACATGACGAAATAGTTTAAATATGCAAACTTGCCGATTATTAAAATAGTCGATGACGAGGTAAGAAAACGCCACGCGTATAATATAACTACGCCATGTCTAGGATATTTCATGCAGACATTAGTTGAGTTATTTTGAAACATAAGTTTTGTTAATGTACACAATCTTTGTGAGGCGATATAATAAGATATGTGTAATTTTACCCTTACGTGTATATATATATTTATATTGGCCACTGCGTGGTACTTTTCAATAAGCCTTCGGTGTTTTAACACAATAACATGCAGTTGTAAATGATCACATTATTTGTAATTTAGCACACACTATTTCACGTAATTTTACAGATACAGGCTTGGTTATTTAGATTACAACGACATGTTGTTGTATTAAGTATTTTACTAAACTTCTTGTTTAAATTACACTGTCCATACAGATGTAATTTCACAATTTTTTTTACAGTGTGGGACCAATGATTTGAGACTGTAGTTTGTGGCATATACCATGTCCAATAGCTTTTCAGTAACCACTTGAGTTGGGACATATGCATTTGATATACGCAGAAGTTAACTCAGCAAAAATATGGTTTATGTAAGAGAAAAGTGAATACATATATTTATTTGATTAGTACATTTTTATAGACACATAAATTTTCTAATTGATTAATTTTAATTTAATTTTAACCCTAGCGTATTTTTACGAAATACTAAATATATATTTGAACAGTTTTACTATTTTCAACACTGTGTAAGCATACGCTGTGGTCTATACGCAGTTGGACGTAATGAAAGAGCATACATGAGCTTACCAATTTCAAGTGGAGACTTATGTAAGCTAGATCCTAGCAAAATACTCGCGTTAGACATTTTTCTTCTTTATTCCGAGAAAAAATCATAGCCTGTCATCAGTAAGGTTCATTCAAAAATTTTAATTACATTTTTTATGACACTTCTTAACGATGAACAGATATTCCTGGGTACTTCGCGAATCAAATTATCGATTAGAACTTCATTGCTCCTTGAAATTAATTCCTGTCATTAGTGTAATTTATTGAAAATACCTGACCCTTAAGCTTCCGCAAAAGAAAAAATATATCACTGGCACTTCATTGCGAAAGAAATTTCATTCGGGAGGAATATTGTTTCCAGCTGTTTTATAATATCATAAATATACATAGAATTCTAGTAGCAAAAATTTTTATTGGCTCGTTGTAAGCAATGGTTTAACACGAAACAAATTTGTCGAATTACAAATACAAATGTATGTAACAGTTAAAAAAATAAACAGGGGGCTTAAAAATACAAACTTATAAAATGTAGGGGAAATAATGTAGAGTAGCATAAACTATTTAATTTCATCTAGAGAGTAGTATAAATTTCCAAGTTCTGAAAATAGCTGAAATATACAAACTGAGAAGAAAATTCTCTTGTTTTAATTTTGTTCAGGAACAATTTTTTACGTGTTGTTAGCGTCTCAATAAAAGCGGAATCATGAGAGACGGAAATGGTTGCCCCGAAAATTATGGGGAAGGTGTGAGCGAGTGAGTGAACAGTTTGTGCAGATCTTTAACAGCGAGATCTTGAGAGTCGACGAGGAAGTGGGCAAGGAATTTCCCATGGAACCCTCCCGATATTCGGCTGTATTAATTTCGGTAATCCATGGGAAACCTAACGCAGGGTGGCCGCACCGGAATTGAGTACATTGCGTAACCACTGTGTGTATATCGCTCGGACTTCGGAAATTATATGATTTTATAAGATCACCTTCTTGTTTGTAAGCATGAGCATCTCAGGCATGTAAATATTGGGAGGGGGGGTGAAAGTGGGCAATTTTGGTGATTAGAGGTAGGAGAGAAACACAATATGAATAATAAATATATTTGACTTTCATGCATGTTGATCATTGAGATAATTTCATCACATGAACAATTTTCCTTCACATGATGTATGTTTTTGTAACATAAGTTCTCCTTCCAAGAAAAATCCAAATTAACTTAATGTTTTGTGTAATAAGTGCTAATTGTACCAAATATTGTTCTCCGTTAATCCCTTGATGCTATAAACCTGACCATCAAATAACAGAGGTTTAATATGGGCACATTATTTAGTCGCTGCTGTGTCATATTGTTCCTCAAATACGTTTTCAGGTGGCGTAAAGAATTGAAGCTCCGTTCTGCTTCACAAGATGAATTGGCACTACGATCAACAGTCGTACCAAATTTTCGATATTCTTAAACAAGGATGAGTACAATTTGAGCATCATCGACACAGAATACATTACATAATTATATTGTTGCTTAAACATCTTCAGTTCAATTTATGAAAGATGTAATATCCATCTCAGGATACACTTTTTATTAATCAGTCTCTATTTGTCCTGAAATCAAAGTTGATTCTAAATCTTGCAAGCACTTCAGTCCTTCCTGATCAAATCTTGATTTAAAGCCTTGCAATGATGCATCTATGGTAGCGTAGTATTCTTTACGATAATCTTTACACACTGTACCAGCAGCGAGTGATTATGCAGAACCTGTGTAGTGGCTTGGAGGTTTCTTTGACCTCGGAATTTAGAGGGGCTGTAAATTATATTAAGCCACTTTCTGGTTTGCTTCCTTCAGTATAATGCCGAAAACCTCTTCATTCCGGTAAACCTTCAACACCAGCAGTGGTTTCATCGGCAGGCTTCATGAGGTCTGATACTGTTTGCTGACGGTCTCGAAATGATTTGTTGAGAAGTTGGTAATTATTTTCTGCCCTAGCAATAATCCTAAGATTGTTGTTCCTTATTCAGACACTGTAAGCAAGCCACTAAAGTATAACTGCTGGTTTTCATCTCTAGCAAGTTCATCAAGTGTTCGCAACACAACATGGTACTTGTCCAGAATTTATTTTATTTGATGTCTCGTGTAAATCCATCGAGTAGGGCGAGGGGCTTTATCTTACCAACATTGGTCACAGGGCCTTCGTTTATGGCTTCAGTGATGTGGGCAAATTTTGGTTTCGCTTTTTATGATTTGCTCAGCAATACACCGAGCTCGTGTGCCCAGTGCATGGCATTTCTAGTAGTTACAGAAGCGTCGCATCATTCTTTAGTGGTCAGATTAATACGGTGGGCTTGACGGTGTACAAATAATGCTAAAGGTTGGTTTTCTTTCATAATATATTGCATACCTTTCTTAGTGACGCTCATATTAGCAGCGCCGTTGAAGGTTTGCCCTCTTAGCATACCGAATGGAAGCTGCACACGTGTTAACACATCAGCAATTATCGATGCAATTGCTTCTCCCGATGTAACTTTCGCACTGTTATGTACAATGAAACTGGCATGTGGTTCATGATTGTCATGAACCCAGCGAATGCATAAACTCAACTATTCCGCTCCACTTATTTCACGTGTACTATCACTGAGGAAAGACAAAATAGGGTTTTTCTGCGACCGAATATTGCTACTTATATACCTAACAATATCATTTGCCATCATTTGCAGCATTTAATTTTGTATTCTAGCAATGGTGAATGCCTCCCGTAATTTTGCTGTCCACTGTTGTAAATTAGGAACGTCTTCAGTTCTTAGCAATGTATTAAATTTCTACTGTAAAATGTATGTCCTTGCAGTGCAATGCCTTGCCTGGCAAGAAATCGGACGTAACTAAATATCTTCAGAAGACATTCTGTAGTTACTTTCTGTTCTTTGCGTTTTGCGGAATACATTTGTACTTCAATGGGCTGTTTCAATTGCTGGTAGTTAATGGTGACTTGCATGTGCGATTATGATTTTCCATGCCCATAAACTTTTTTCCATGGCATGTTTCCAATTTTCGAAGTCTACTGTACTAAAAGCATTTTCTTCGTCAACAACTTGTTTTGTAATAAATGGCCATAACGATAACAGTAGAAGCATGTAATGCCATTAAAATTTGGTAGGACATGTACACATTTGAAATTCTTGAACCAGGATACTTGAAAGATAAGGTTTCGACCTGTGAGCTGTTGATTAGGAAATGATTCTGGCAAGATAGTCGGTTGCTCTGGATCGTGGAACATGTCAATAACAGTTTATGTTTATGGGTTAGGCAACAATGATTATAACCGTTTGGTATTACTAGACAAAAAACTACTGTCTTTTGACTCTGTCTCTGATACAACATTTTGATAAATATTTAACTTTGCAGATTCAGTTATGTGAGTTTCAGAAGGTACATGGGATGAATTGTTTTGATATTTATCGTTTTTTGCGTTTTTGTTTTCACTACAAATTTATCCTTCACTGTTACAGTCACTAATTGGTAAAATCAAAATCATACAAAACAAGCTGAAAGTCTCTATTTTAAAGACACATGAAACTACAGCAGCCACCAGTTAAGAATGAAGTACCGTAAAATATAAACTAGAGTTGATACACACTACATAAAACACTCACAAAATGCAAAACTGTTAGTAAACAGCCCAAACAATGAGCAGGGTTACCACATGCTACATAACCATGGGGACTAGTACTAGCAGCAAGTAATGCAGCCAACCCCTGAATGTAAAAATTCCCTTTAGGCTGATCAACGTAGCAATGGGCTTCTCCTAACAGCTGATAAGTAAGGTTAAAAGGTTAGTTTTTATAATTTGCTTTGTGTATAGTTAATTCCTTTTTATATACACTGTTTTATTTCTGAATAATCAGATATTACTACGTTTACAGCAACTAAAGTGGGATGTCACATGTCCCAATATCCCACCCACCAAAAATAATTTGGAGGGGTGGCGGCATGTTTTTCCCGTACCCCCACCAGAAGGGCCCATGTAGTGTATTGTGTAAACAGTTACATATTTATGTATTGTTACAAAAATTTGGAATAGAGTTGCCAAATTTACTTGTGAAACATTATTGCATCAGAGAAAATCTTGCTACACTTTGTGAAGTGGAGATACAAAGCTTATACGTATTTCTACAAGCAAGTTATATATAAAACACGCAATGTTTCACTTGTAGTGTTACAGAAACTTTATTTCATATGTATATCTTTTGAATATCGTTTGTTAAGCATAAATAATCTTTAGCTTTATATTTGCAACACAACACATTATGTATTTCTTCAAATTTGTGTGTTGGCATGTATTTTTACAAGTGAGTACTGTATATGAGATGAGCGGAAAGTCCCAAAACCCCATATGTAATAGGTTGTGTGATATTATGGATACTAAATATTCCGAAACCCATATAGAAGGATAATTGTGATCAAATGAGGGTATAGTCAACAAGTTATTCCAAAGTGTCTGTGTGTACGCCATCACTTTCATAGCCGAGTATTACTCGTCTCCAAGTACGTTATTAAATGCTTCGCAACATTGCTTGGGTGATGAACACAAATGCATTACGAACAGATTCTAAGTGTTCGTCAGTTGTGTTGTAGCGCCTGCTGGCAACCTTCTGTTTGATGCACCCCTACAAAGCATTATCAAATGATGACAGTTCCGGACTTGGGTGTGGCCACTCCATAGGTACTGGCAACTCTACCGAACCTCGCCCAATCCAATTGTTTCGGAACACATAATTTAGATATTCCCTTACGGCGTTTCCATAACGTGAGGGTGATAAAACGTTCAATATGAAATGTTTATATATAGGTGGAAAGTAAATTATAATTTTATATAAACGGTTAGGCCTACTTTAAGGTTAAAATTGCGAAGAATGCTTGTCATACCCTCGGCATTATTGTGTTTACGGACAACCGAATCTGTAACAAATATGAAGTATGCCTACTGCGCTTGGGATGACGTCACAGCTCAGCTGGCGGCAGCTTGTATTAGTGACGGCCCGGCTGTGCACAAGCTGCTACAAAAACATTCGGCACTCATCGGCCAGTGCGCAACTGATAATACGGCAACTAATGTTTTTGGCACGGCATTAAAGCTGCGGCCGGCTGCACGCGCACGTACCTCTCCCCTCACTGAGCCCATCAGACTCCCCGTAAATTTACCCACAATGACTTGTGGCGCTAACAGTAGAAATCAGCGCATTTTCTCCCCTCTCGGATTACGTTTCCGCGTGTTTACTAATATTTTTCTCATTAACATTTCCGTTTCTTACGAACATGTTTAACATCATAGTGTAACACTGATGCTGCCCAGTAAATATATCAATTGCCGACCTAGATCAATAAACTGAACTGTCTGCGTTTGATTAGGGTAGGATACGCCGGTAATTTAGGCGATAGTGCGTACGTATGTGTTGCGTGTGTACATAGGTATTGTGGATGTGTAGGGGTGGCTGCCAACATCTATGCGTAGAAGCATCACAATGATGCAAAATATTCGTTGGACTGTTCTGAAAATTTGCTCGGCTCGTCGAGGTATGATATGAGAAAGCTCACACTCATGAACAAACATCACTGATCGTTCCCTGTTGTGGAAACATATTCGCTGACTGGGCCACACAGTTCAGGAACAAAATAGTTTCCAATAGACACAGCAATGGCACTGATGAACAAATACTAATAAACACTACGTAAACAACAGCTGAGACTTCTGAAATAGCCATTATCTGTGCAAGGAATTAACAGTCAAACTAAAAATTATAGTTTAAATTGGCAAATAATTACTCCGATTATTACTCAATGGTATTAAAATATGTATATAATATAATTTATTATATTTAAGAATAGTTGATATCAGTAAAAAAGGCTCCTTTCGCGGTATCTTTAATATATACTCTTACATTGAGATTGACTAATTTGGAAAATTGAAAAAAGTGTTCGAGAAAATAATTACAGTTCTCCAATCAAAATTTTATGTAGCGCTAAGCATTCAACTTCTTTCTAAGAGCCTTGTAGGCTAAAATCGCGAAATAGTTCTGCTTTTAACTTTAAAGATCGCTGACGCGGATATATATTTAATAAGCTTGCATAAAAATTTTCGTTGGACTTGTCTGTGATCTTAAACTTTAGAAAACCTCCATCGCTCTCGTAGATCTGGTTCCTCGGGACGGCGTTCGCTAAAGTTCCACATGGTTTCTTCTATTCTTTCGGCATCCCTTACTTAGACTGTCGGGCCTATAGTGTAGAACGCGGTCGTACGTGCTAATTAATACAAAGTATGATCGCGGGCGGCGACCGTACGGGCTTCCTTCAATATTCACCGGCTTCCACACGTCTTCGCATCAGCGGAAAACCCGTTTTGAAGCTCGGAATCAACGTTATCTTACAAATCAAATAAACCTATGAACAACTTCAGCCCACTGCGACTAGCTGTGTCTACCTAACGTTAAAAAAAAGATGACCAATACACTTTGTAATTCCTACATAAACTCTAGTTCAAACATGACCAAACCAAATTTAAATAGATTAATTAAAGAAATACGTAACCACGATAGTGCTAAACATTTCCACTTATACAACCTGTTTGCTGTTGCGATCTACAAACTAAATCTCTTACTACGATGGCTTACTAAACCATAAAAACAATTAACAAATTGGAATGATGTATAAAATGCCTTACACCCACAAAACTCACAAAATTGCCTGATCAGCTAATTGATACAATTACAAAATTACTAATGCCGAAAATACGCGCAAAACAATGTTACTTCTAAAAAAATTAATAAACTTATTAATAAACAACACAACGGCGCCTGGTCATAACAAATATAATTATCTCAACACCTGTTGTGTCCATTTCTACGACGTCACAATAACAAAATACATTTTAGTTATTTAAAGTGTAAAAAACAACTTGTCTAGAAAGACAAGCGCTAAATTTAACCCCTATACAAGATAGGCAGAAACAATTCCGGAAAGATGCGCGAATTGAAAATAATATCGTCTTTTTTACTTAGCCGGTTTCTAAAGAAGTTTCTGAAATTGTTACATCTGTAATGGGGTTTTAATTATATTCAGTAAATATTTACATATAGAAGGCTTTTCTGTTTTATATAATTCTGTTGCTGGACAGGAGTTTTAAGTTTTAAAAATGTCACAACTGCCGTGAATGATTTTTCTGATTTACATGTTACATGAACCGATGCATTTAGTTGGTTAACCTTAACTCCGTTGCCTTGAGGTAAAGCGTATGTCTCTTTTGCTTCAGTTCACTCGAACATTTCAAGTAATTTAACTTCAAAATGCAGGTTTCTGTCAAGATATAACATTTTATCGTTTCTTTGGCACTCTTACAGTTATACAACGCCGTTCCCAAGTGAATAGAAAGTTTCGCCAACCATAAAGTTACAACAACAATCATTGTTTTACTCAGAATATGTACGAAGCAATGTTAAAATTTTAATGATAGCACTTTTTGAGGAAATCCGGTCGGAAAAAATAGTTGTTCAAATATTTTTATGCCCGGATTGCTATTTTGGATCCCTTATTCTATAAGTTTGTTCTATAGAAATTTTGCACACTCAGTAATTGTTTACAGCCTAACATGTAAAAAAAAAAATTTGTTTTTGTAAAATCCGCAAATTGATATTTACATACATTATAACAATTGCAATGCACCTGGGTAGGTAAAAGCAACCATATAACTAGGCCTACAACATTATAAAATATGTTAAACTTCTTACGTTTAAAAAAATTGTAACAAAAAGAGATGCCAAATAATCTATACACTGAAGAGCCAAAAAAACTGGTATAGGCGTGCGTATGCAAATAACAAAGGTATGGAACCAATCAGAGTAACGCGATGCGGTTGGCAGCAAGATTGGTTACAGCTGCTACAATGACAGGTTATCAAGATTTAAGTGAGTTTGAACGTGGTGTTAAGTCGGCGCATGAGAGATGGGACATAGCATCTCCGAGGTAGCTATAAAAATTGGATGTGTTCGCGTACGACCATTTCATGAGTGTACCGTGAATATCAGGAATCTGGTAAAACATCACATCTTCGATATCTCTGCGGACGGAAAAAGATTGTGAAAGAACGGGACAAACGAGGACTGACGAGAATCATTAAACGTGACAGACGTGCAACCGTTTCTCAAATTGGCGCAGATTGGATTTTTGGACTTCCCTGCAGGATTCGTGGTGTGAATTGCGTCCTGCATACCTTCAGATATTAGCCGAGTCCATGCCACGTCGTCTTGCGGCATTTCTGCGTGCTCGGGGGTACCCTACAAGATATTAGGCAGGTGTGCCAATTTTTTTGGCTCTTCAGTTTTGATTCAACATTGCGCCTATTCCTTCATAGTGTGAACAATTTCATATTCTTTGCTCTATCAGGTGTTTCTTTTTGTCGTGAGAAAGAGTAAAAAACAGGAGGAATTAAAGCCAGAGCAAAAGTTATGTAAAATATGTGGCAGGTTTAAAATAAGAGAAACCTTTTTCACTGCACCTCTTTATTGGACGCACCAATGCTGATTGATTTCCGGGTCTAATTTCTGAAGTGAAGTGTGACTATACATTTTAGGCGTATCCATACTTTCACCCCGCGTTGACGCTGCTTCTAAAAATATACACATATTTCTCTCGCCTCTGCAACCCCTCCGTGTTGCCCCCTCTTCCACTCGCAGACTATATGGTCTGGTAATCTATAACAAATTACTCCGTGATGAAACAATGTGCATCTCTCTTTGACCTGTTCTCTGGCCCCTTTTTCCGGCGAAATTCTCTTTCCGCTCGAACAATGCGTTCGCATGTTTTATTTCACCATTCAATCCTCTGCCCGACTCCCATAACATTTTTTTCTTCTCTTTTCACCGCTCGGCATCACACCACCCTCCAGTCTCTCTTCATCCCCTATCACGAAATCCTCTCTTCACTGGCAGCACGATAATATGCTCAGGTGATATAATTTTCACATGTTTGTACTGCGTTGGCACTGCGAACAGGGTTATTATTCGATTCATGGGACATTCTCGGCATAATAAATAGTTAAAGCTCCGTTTGTCGTATTAACGTTTCACGCAGCCATGAGATTTTTTCCCCGCCTGTTTGAGGGAGGTCGTTTCAGCGCACGCGTTTATTGTAGTTCATAATAATGGAGAAATTGCGAGGTAGTTCGCCTGCTGTACGCATAAGAAAGAGGAATGGAGGGGGAGACTGCTATTTTAAAAAATTTATATATAACTATGCCTTCACTTTGTTAATGATCCTTTTGATTTTTTTTTGTCGGGATATGTGAGATATATCATGCATGAATAGATTAAAATTTTATTTTCTTCGTAAGTCCGTGCACGAGAAAATCAATATTCATACAGAAGTGTATAACGTGCAGACAAGACAAAACTGTGATTTTGCAAACAGGCTAGCGTTTCTTTTATATATTTTCAGAATTTTATATTTAGAGGCTTGGGTAGGTGAAAATTAAGGGGGGTGGGGGGTATCTATTTGTTTCGATTTGTAGCTACCTTGCATCAGAGATTTGTTTTATACCCACTGTTTTTTAAGTTTTGAGATGTGTTTGTATGAGGTCTAGTAATTTTATTTTTGTGACAAGTTCTAGAATACCTTGAATCATTGACCTGATGTAGTAAACAGTTATATAGTTTTATTAGAGCATAGTGAATTTATACAGGTTAGTCTCATAATAGTTTTTAAGTTTATGGCTTTTTCATCTCATAAATATTACTTATGATAAAAAAAATGCCTTTTAATATGGATCATTATTTTATTTTAAAAATTTTTGTGGCCACTTCGTAATAATCATATAGCTTTACGAGCCAAATAAAGTAGAACTAATAACATCGGAAACCAGTTTTTTATTAAATTACGGAAAATACTTCCACCGTATGAATTTACACAGCCAAAGAAGAAATATAAAAAAAGATCATGGTGCTTACAATGTACCATATAATAAGTCGTATGCTTATAAACGCCCATTTTTCATGTATAGCTTAAGTTGTAACGAGGAAAATTACATTAGTGTTGAAGCTTAGATTTTTGTTAGATGCAATCATATCACCGGAATAAACATTTATATTTATCACTAGGCAGCTGCAGTGTTTGCATGCATATTCCTTAATATAGTGTAAATTTCTGAAAGCTTTTCTTCGCCCAACAATAATAATTGTACTCCGTAAACAATAAGTAAACCAAATTAACAAATTTCATCGCAAAGGATAGCGGAAAGTCTTATGTATTCATTACAAGTGACCTCTTTAACTATACACGGTTTACATTCTAGCGCAAAGAACCATTCGAAACTTCTTGTATACAAAAATTTACTTTACTGTTTTGCCATGCTTTCACCTGAGATTTAAAAGTTTTATTGATATTGCGAATATCACCTCCTTTTACGTCGGGGATAATGAAATGTGTCCTATGATTTTTGTGGAATATTGCTTCCTAAATATAAATTTAATTTATTTAGTTTTGTAAGCCTCTTTTGGCACCTAGAGGGCAGGTCTCACTAGGCCTGTTCTTAGTCTATGTATTCACTATGTATTCTTACGTGATGGTTGCATAATAAGTTATATTTTATTTAATGGTTTTATTCTGTGTTGGTAGTTTGAATAAAACGAAACCTAGTGTGGTAAAAGGGTTTATTCGGCGTTTAAATCTATTAAGTGAAAGGATGTATGTTTTATACAACATGATTCTGATTTCATCCAATCGTTTGTACTCGAGAACTATTTTACGGATACATTTTATCTGTTGAATTTTAGCTTGATATACTTTAAAATAAGATGCGCCCTTTTTAAATATATAAGATATTTCCTATTGAACGACTATTTGAGTCTATGGTTTTAAATTCCACTGAATTTTATAATTAAAATAATTAAGTTTTCTGAACAGTTACTGCATACATTTGCAGGGTGGTGATATTGTTTCAATATTCGTATCAATATACGTCAACGATGAACAAATATAAATTCCTACTTTTAAATGAGGATAAAATTATCCGGCATCTTAAATGACCAAGTGATTTACGATTCAAGCATAAAACAGTACAAAGAAATTATTGCAATTGTACTTTAGAAGTAATATCGAAATCGTGTAGGGTTAAAGCTTGAGTCGGCGAGTTTCTGTAAGATCCACGGTTCGATCTCAGACTCGCCCCATGTGACCTTCAGTTTTGGTTATGGGGGGAGAATACTCATGTTCGTATGTGGCGTACGAAACCATGGTATGGAAACTCACTTGAGGCACACCTTGTCCCACCTTAAATCCCTCGTTTCTCCCCCTCAACTCATTCACCCTATAAAGACGTCGGGAATGTCGAGTATGTCCTCTGTGCAGGATATCTGGCTGCTCTAGGCGTGACTCTCCTCTCTCTCTCATATCCTCCATACCGACCCTGCCTCGGTCGTGAACAATGTGCGAATGTCTTCATTTAGCGAGGTTAGGTGTCATGTAATGCCAGAGAAACTTTATTCAACCAACAACTAGTAAAAATGTAAATGGCTTGGCTGGTAATTTTAAGATTAAAGGGAACTAACACATAGCTCAAAATACAGCATATAACGAAACTTGGCTTAATAAAAAACTAAACTTGGGTGAACCTTAAACTGGAATCTAATTTACGAAAAAATATAATACTTTTAAAAATTGTAATTGTATAGATTAAAACTCATAGATACTGTATAACGGATATATTAAATGAAAAGTATGCTTGGTTTTCGGTAGGGTTTTGACGGAACAAATAATATAACTATAAAACAGATTAAATGTTATACCATAAAAGTGCAAGAGCGGATTTTAAAACGAAAATGCACATTACGACTTAAAACAACATACGAAATAATTGTATGTAATCGATGCAAACTATTCGCTAAAAGACCTCTCCGCCACTTTTGCTTGTAACAGTATTCGTGTTCAAAATTAACATATCCATAGCTTGTACACACCACATTGAAATAAGCACTTTGCGACAGTGCCATTGTAGTTGTTACACTGACATTTTGGTAGGAGCAACACATTTCTGTCGCATTTGGAGCCCTGAATTATACTGTATGTGGTCAATCGTCATGAGAAACCAATTTGGTTCCAAACACGCCAGTTATAGGACAAATATGATGTTGAACATTCCTTGGCTCTTATTACAACGTGTACACTTCAGGTAGGCTCAACCGCAAAGTTCTCGTACACAGCTGGCAGAATGTTTCCACATTCTTCAAGTAGCATAGTGAATAGTTGATTTTATATATCGATCGTGTGGACCTGCCACCCAAAAGACGCTTTAGTTCATCCCATAGATATTCTGTTGGCTTCAAGTCAGGGCTTTGAGTGGGCCTGTTAAGCAGTCCTACGAGATTGTTTTCAAACCACGAAGTATTTTAGGCCGCTATGGAGATAGTAAATGAGAGGACTTCTTACAAACTGCTGCCACAGTATAGGAAGTATGATATTGTTCTAAGTGTCTTGGCAAGTGCGGGAAGTCATCAATTAAAACTAATGGTCAAAGCCCATGCTATGAGGAAGAGCTCCAAACCACAAGATTACCTCTATAAAATTGCATTCTTTACACAACAGTCAGCTGAATACCGTTCGCCAAGCATCAGGTAGGTCCACACACGTCCATTCGGTGCCAGATCATGTACCCTGAGTCATCATTCCATATGACCTACTTCGACTGCTCCACCGTCTAGCACCGGTGTTATTTGAACTACTAAACGACGCCTGATAATAGTGCGTGAGATCAGTGTCTTCCTGGCAGCGGCGCAGCCATGGAAACTAAGTGTCATCACCTCCCGGTGGAGATTTCTGTCACTGGCCTCTGTACCTGAGTTGCCACGAAGTTCTCTGCAATCTCTGATATGACTCTCTGAGAACTGGTTCGCACAAAACACCTCTGAATACGCCAGCCTCCATTAGTTAGCTTCTTGTGCCTGCCACTCGGTTGCTTGGGGCCAGTACTTCCATGACGCTTCCGTTTGATAACGAGATTCCTAACAATGAACCAAGGGAGACTTAATAGCTGAAAATCTCTCAGATGGTTTGACCAAACATACGGGTACCTACAATAAAAAAAGTTTGTACCTTCACAAACGTTGGTTTTTTTTTAATTGGGGCTGTGGCGACGTAGTGGCTAGAATGCCATCCTCCCAGATAGGCAAACCATGTCCTATCTCTATGAGGTCGCTTTCCGGATTTTCACACGTGGGGATTGTGCAGGACGATGCCTGTGGTCGAAGGGTTTCTTGGGCATCTCTCGTTTCTCCCGTCCTTGCATCTCGCTTCATCCTCATCGGCTTTCAATACCCCACCCATCCTGCCGTGAGGGTGCCGCGTTGTGAACAAACGATATGGGCTTTTCACATGTGACAATAACATGAAGACCACGCTTAACAGGTAAGTGCATTTACATGCATTCTCACAGTCGTTTTGTGAAACACTCACAATTGCACTTATGACGATACTCCTGGAAAACTATCGCGTCGTAGCACCTATCATAATATTTTCGTCCCCTGAAATACGCGCGAAAAACATTTGCTTTTACCGACAGTATGTAGGCTGCAGATATAACTGCTTTTATTTAAGAATATGCCCAGACAGGATCAGACGTTTCGCCAACACACATAAGTAATAGTGCATTGGATAAGGGATCGAAACCTCTGCTCTCCGCTCTTTGCAAAATAGTTGACAATGTTATGTTATGTTTAATTACAAGTAAAGTAATATCTTACAACATAATATTGTAGAACGCGTAAAAAAACTTACTTTAACAAGAAATCACTGTAAGACTTGAAATTACAAGGAGATACATAAAAATTGTATCTATCATAAATAAATGTGTCATAAAGATACACTATTTCTCTTGTAGTGTTACAGGGAAATTTTTAGCTACTAATTTTCAAAGAATTATTCTTTAAACGTACAAAACATTTAAACTGTTTTAAATCATGCATCTTTCGATCGCACACAACTCTCAGCTGTGTCCTGATGACAGCAAATCCGTTTGTAGTTTTGAGGCACTTGCACCTTCAGTTATGTAGATAGAATCCTACTGGACAATTTCACTGGGAGCAAGAGGTTGCCCTGTGACGTTCTGAATTATAGTGTAATTAAGATATGTTCTGCTTGAGAACATTGGGCTAACCTCTCAGACCGTCCTGCTACTCTCTATAAACGAAAATATAGAAATAGCGTTAAACCAAATGAAAAGACTGAACTTGGATCGATGGAGCGTAGGGTCTACTGATTCCAGTGACTAAATCACTTATTTAAACAGTGATTCCTACTTTTTCATAGTGAATCCCAAAACTCTTAGTGGTTCCAAGTTGATTTCAATACCTTAGGTCAGTAGGATTGTTTATAATTATACTTCAGAGACTGTGATTAGAATCCTTGCTCCAAATGTAATTGCCCGTGTGTTCGAAATATATTTTTATAAGAGTTTTAAGGGGTTAATTGACCACCTTCTGATATCCTGCATAGAACGTAGTCTTATTTTCTGCATATATGTATTTTTTCTTTCTTTCAACATATGCAAAATTAGAATGACGTTAACAATAATCGTAAGCTTATCAGGTGAAAGCGTGAAGTTGTTAGGAGCCTGAACCTGTTTCAGTGCTGATTCCTTCTGTGATTTAGTTCCCTGGGGGTATAATAGCAGCCAGACTGCTCACCTCGCACCAAGGTGAACTGTATTTGACTCCCGGCGGGGTAAATTTGGATTTTCGGAATTGGGAAACGTGGCGGAACGTTGTTGTTGGCCACCGGGTTTTCTCGGGGCATTCCCTATTCTCCCTGCTAAATGCTCACCTCTTTTCACCATCATTGGCTCTCAAGACCTCGCTATTGATCGCCGACTAAAACCTTCCAACTACAATATTATGTGATTTTAATGAAATAAAAGAACCTAATAAATGCATTTTTCTCCAAAATTAAACTTTCCACTTTAATACGACGTACGTTAATTTATTGAATTAGTTCTCCTTGGTCCCTGGAATATTCACTGGGAGCAAGCCAGTCAGTTATTTATCTATTAAAATTTACACCGTAACGTTCAGAGAAATTTCAAAAGGCTGATTTCAAAGGTACCTAACCACGGAACAGCTAATGTAGGTCCTACTTTTTATGTTCTCAGTCGTTTTTAAGTAAAGCTCCGATAAAAATATAACTTTTAAGATATCTCACGTATTGCAAACATAATTAACTACGCGAGTCTGTGCGCAACGTGTGTACGGAAAGCATTTTGTTAATAATTTTCCAACACCGTAATCGCATGCTTGTTTAATTTACGTGTGGCATAAAGCAAATGGAAAATTACGTCGAAACACGTAAACGCATTTTTTATTTTGTTGGATTTCTTAATATTTAAGTTTCTTAAGTTAAACAAAACTATCTACATAAACCATAAAAATTAGTCTGAATTTTATGTAACTACAGGATAATTTAACTTACTTCATGTGCGCAATACATATTACATCTCTACAAGGATTCTAAATAAATTTATTCAATGTTGATGTAAAATCTACTACTCACTCGATGCACATTCGATAAATTATAGTTTATAACAGCAAATTTATTTATTTATTAAGTTTACGATTTATTAGCAGATATCACGTTAATACCGTCTTCGATTTGTTAAATTTTTAAGGACGTATAAATACGTTTTCCTGATAAAAGTAGGGTTTGATATTCAAAATGAATAATATATTTCTTTAAAATATGAAATCTCAGCACGCGGTGTTGACAAATGAATAAAGAAAAAATTAAAACCATGTTTTTTTTTCGTTTAATTTTAGTATAGGAGAGCAAAATATTTATTAAAATTGTTTTCTAAAACGGAAGTTGTAAACAAATTTAAACTTCTGTTGAAACTAAAAATGTTATTGCTACATGACTGAAAATACTATAATTTTAATGTAACTCGATATTTTTTTTACGAACTTTGTGTTGCACTCCCATACAAGAAAATCCCTTTTCATCAAATATCAGCCCACACGGACAGATAAAATTGCAACAAAACTGATCCTTCCACAGAAGGGCTTTAAAGTGGTGTTCTAAACTGTCAAACCCGACATACGTAGCCACATTTATTAGTCCAACCGGAGTTTGTAGAATGAGAAGAACGAAACAGTGGACTGAATAATCCCAAAATATTAGCTTGATTTAAAAGACACAGAGAGTGGCAGACTTTTAAGCGGATGACAGGCCCTAAAAGAGATCACATGCCAGTTATCTGTTATTGGATTCTATTTCCTGGGCACGTGAAAATTCCCTACTGATTTTAGCCTAATTGTCATCTATCTCCCTGACAACCCTTTGAGGGCCGTAAAATTATTAACTGCGTGAAAATTTTTACCACTCGTATCTGTATGAGGTTTCGTTGTGAATATATGGTTAGAGGAGACCTAGTAAAAATAAATAAAATTAATCAAATGTATAAATTATTTGGCAATAATTTTTATATAAAATACAAATTATTTGTTAACATTATGCATATAAAATATTTTTCAGTTACTTTATTAATCGTGGCCCTCCATTCATATAAAAAAATTAAAAGCAAAATTATTAACAAATTGGTATTCTACCACGAGTTGAGTATTGTAAAATCTATGCTGATGTAAAATATTCTATTCTGTCAATGAACATTCGATAAAATATAACTTATGGCAGCAGCTTTTTTATTCCGGAGTCACATTAAGTTTGCGATTTAGTAGCAGATATCCCATTAAAGCCGTCTTCGAATTGTTAGATTTTTAAGGATGTAAAAATAGGTATTGAGTATCCATTATCTGGCACAATTTTTTTTTAAAGCAAAGTTCAGTTCTGGACAACTACTTTGCCAAATTTATTTTCTGCTGTGAGAACGGTCTGCCAATGATGTTCTGAAAATTAAATGATTACAAACGCCTGTCTGTCGAAGGGACATTTCTGCCGAACGCCGGACGGACATTTTCGAACGCCAAACACAGAAGACGGGAGGCGCGTATCTTTTCTCATACTGATTTGCGAAACGAAACATTTGTTCTGAAGATATTATACGAAACTATTATTTNAAAAAATTAAAACCATGTTTTTTTTTCGTTTAATTTTAGTATAGGAGAGCAAAATATTTATTAAAATTGTTTTCTGAAACGGAAGTTGTAAACAAATTTAAACTTCTGTTGAAACTAAAAATGTTATTGCTACATGACTGAAAATACTATAATTTTAATGTAACTGGATATTTTTTTTACGAACTTTGTGTTGCACTCCCATACAAGAAAATCCCTTTTCATCAAATATCAGCCCACACGGACAGATAAAATTGCAACAAAACTGATCCTTCCACAGAAGGGCTTTAAAGTGGTGTTCTAAACTGTCAAACCCGACATACGTAGCCACATTTATTAGTCCAACCGGAGTTTGTAGAATGAGAAGAACGAAACAGTGGACTGAATAATCCCAAAATATTAGCTTGATTTAAAAGACACAGAGAGTGGCAGACTTTTAAGCGGATGACAGGCCCTAAAAGAGATCACATGCCAGTTATCTGTTATTGGATTCTATTTCCTGGGCACGTGAAAATTCCCTACTGATTTTAGCCTAATTGTCATCTATCTCCCTGACAACCCTTTGAGGGCCGTAAAATTATTAACTGCGTGAAAATTTTTACCACTCGTATCTGTATGAGGTTTCGTTGTGAATATATGGTTAGAGGAGACCTAGTACAAATAAATAAAATTAATCAAATGTATAAATTATTTGGCAATAATTTTTATATAAAATACAAATTATTTGTTAACATTATGCACATAAAATATTTTTCAGTTACTTTATTAATCGTGGCCCTCCATTCATATAAAAAATTAAAAGCAAAATTATTAACAAATTGGTATTCTACCACGAGTTGAGTATTGTAAAATCTATGCTGATGTAAAATCTTCTATTCTGTCAATGAACATTCAATAAAATATAACTTATGGCAGCAGTTTTTTTATTCCGGAGTCACATTAAGTTTGCGATTTAGTAGCAGATATCCCATTAAAGCCGTCTTCGATTTGTTAGATTTTTAAGGATGTAAAAATAGGTATTGAGTATCCATTATCTGGCACAATTTTTTTTTAAAGCAAAGTTCAGTTCTGGACAACTACTTTGCCAAATTTATTTTCTGCTGTGAGAACGGTCTGCCAATGATGTTCTGAAAATTAAATGATTACAAACGCCTGTCTGTCGAAGGGACATTTCTGCCGAACGCCGGACGGACATTTTCGAACGCCAAACACAGAAGAGGCGCGTATCTTTTCTCATACTGATTTGCGAAACGAAACATTTGTTCTGAAGATATTATACGAAACTATTATTTTAACAATGTTAAAAATTGCTAACAAAAGGGCAAGCAAGTAAGTTTCATTGGAGTAATCATCCAACGCTGTGGAATACTGATCTTAAAAGTATTTTTTTTACTAGTTTAAAACACACTTTTGAACCCATGTGCTTATTAATGCACGACACGCTAAAATGTATAACAGATATTGTACTTACTAAATAAGATAGTTTAGACAAAATTAAATACAGGAATGTGAACGAAACTTCTTCGAACAAGGTAGGAATATAATTACATTGGCCAAAACAGAGAATATTGTTGTTTTAAAACTCTAATTGAGTGGGTATTGGGAAGGAGACAATTTATGTGTGATAAAAAAAACAATTGTAATTATTAACCGCTTTCAAATATGGTCGATAATATTCTCATAATTTTTCTCCTAAATAATTTTCCAAGAAAGACACTTCATGCTGTTAACAACACTGAGCTCTAAAGACTACACATTTTCCATCATATAAAATAGAAATCAGCAGTAAAATAATGTAAGCAATACTTTTCATACAGTCTTCCACAAAGCAGTTCACAAGAAGGTCGCTAGAGGTCACTTATTAGCTGAGAAACTGGCTAGCAATGGCTCGTTGCATACAACTTGTTGTGAAGCAAGAGTAAAATCTCCTTTTTGCGGGGAAAATGTGATATTTTTTAGGCAAATAGAACACAGAAATGTTTTGACATATTGCTGCAAATTCAGGAAAACTTTAAACCATCGGCGGGATTTTAAATTTTTAAGTTCCTAGTGTACATAGGTTTATTTTTGGTATTAATAACGTATCTGTGGGACAGCTGACAGCGTTATCTGCATTGTGAAATAAGCAAAACACAAATAATTCTGCATAGTATTCAGATTATTTGACGCTGTCAAGAATAAGCATTGATGACAGGATATTTATGCACTTTAGTGGCCATGTGCATTGTGCTTGTTGACATATAGTAGCCCTTGTCGAAAGTCCGAAGTAGAAATGTTGATAGTTACTAGTAATTTTTGTAAAATGACATGCAACACGTGCAAGGTTTTTTGCGAAATTTTGGCATTCAAATAGTAAGGATAAAAATAACCAAGAGAAAATAAGCAAGAGTAAGGATAGAAATAACCAAGAAAAAGGAAGCAAGTATAGGATAAAAATAACCAAGAAATAAAACGAATAAACGTTACAAGGTTATTTATTTTATATATACATATACTTTTTTTTTACTTGTTTACTTGGTGGTAATACACTACTTATGGCCATAAATATGATCTTGTTCTCGAAATGTACCCATTGCTGGTTTAAAAACTAGTATTAGACATGGGAGAGAGAGCTGTTCTATTCCCATGTACAACAAAAAGAGCATAATAAAATACTTTTTGATATTGAACAAAGAAATAAAGTGAATCTTTGGCACAAACACTTGCAAACAAAGACCCAAGAACACCACATAACAAGTGGCACAA
This sequence comes from Clitarchus hookeri, assembly GCA_002778355.1. Taxonomy (NCBI): domain Eukaryota; kingdom Metazoa; phylum Arthropoda; class Insecta; order Phasmatodea; family Phasmatidae; genus Clitarchus; species Clitarchus hookeri. Next base: position 44,094 of record NQII01004245.1, read on the forward strand.
ACTGAAGATACGTATTTAAGCCAAAACACCTTGTAACAACAACAAACGTATATATGAAGCAATATCCCTCAAATAATTAAGCCAAGTAGTCAAAAATGGCACAAAGAAGAAGAAAATAAATTATGCAAGACTTTCCTGTATAATCAATTAAATGCATGCCCAGAGGAAAACTTGAAATACTAGAAATGATAAAACGTGGCTTGTGGCTTTGAGTGATTAAATATCTCGAATTGCAAATATACTTTTTTAATTAATTCATTAAATTATAAGTGCACAATTAAAGTGTTCGACAAATTATATTTAAAAAAAAGAACTGATATCAAATGTACTGTAAAAGTACATAATTAAATCTCGAATCAATAGTTAATCAACAGAAAATTATTGAAAAGTCTTTCGTAACAGAAAACTTGAGAAGTATTTTTCCGGAATGTAAATTGTGATAATTAATCTACTTACAACTACGCCAGTATTTGCATTAAACTTTAGTTAAAACAGCATTGTAACAAGTGAACTGCTTGCAGCTCCAAATTAATAAAAGGGGATTGTGTCCGCTGAATCCGCGTGGTAGGGCACGGTAACTGTAGCAGGTATTAGGTGAATATTTTTTGCAATAAAATAATTACTGTGTTGTATTTTTATTTATGGCACATTTATAGCACATCATATACGTAATTGAAATTATTGGGTGAAGCAGGTAATTTGGTATTAATTTGGTACCGGGAAACTACAGCAGGCGCAAAACTATTTTGTACAAAATTATGGTAAAAATTGAGAATAAATGCAAACATTTGGAAAATATCGTACATTTACAGTATGAAAAGTATATGTTTAGGTGAAATGCAGGGCTTCCTATAACTTTCAGTAGCCAAGTCGAAGGTAAACCAGATGTCAGATTTGTGATGAGATATGAAATTATAGTGCATTAGTAAATTATTCCTTAGTTTTGGACGATATTTTGTCTCAACATCCACCTGCAATAGCTAATTGAGATAAAAAAAAAATATTTTACGAATTTTGAAGTTACTATACAAAACACAATAACTATGGGCAATTGCACCATAATTACGGTAAACAAGTGGATCGAGATTGCTGGGTAACATTAGTATGGTACAAATTGTGTTGCGCAATTGTGGTGCGGTCACGAATCCAAAGGGCTTAATCTGGAACTGAGGAAGAGAGGGCTTAAAATAAAACCCAATACTAAATTCCACCTCACTCGGTCGAAAGGTGCAGATTCGGGCCAAAAAGAAGGGGAAAAAACGTCAATCCGGTTATCGCATCTCCTCCCAGATATGCATTGATTGGAGAGGGGAGATAAATTTAACAGAGCAAGGATCAAGGCTGCGCACAAACTTGGGTACACCCCTCCCCCTTCCAGGGGTGGAAGGGTTTGTTAGGGGGAGGGGGGGGCTACGTGCCGTAAAATATTTTTCAAACATAATATCAATTACGTAAATTCAATAACATATTAATTTGAATGCAAATAACTTGAAATTTTGTTTATTCGGTTTGTGGCAAATTCGCTGTGTTCGGTTCCTGGATAAGTCATGTGTGTATTTTAATTTTCTTGTTACTTTTGTATATGTTTCTGGCATCACCTTTAATGATATAGTTGTCAACGAGACGTCAACGTTGGCAAATGTGACATTTAATGAATTAACATATTAGTGTTCAACACTGAAATTAATTGGTAAAAAAATTAACATCAATTGAAGACAGATTTAGTTGACAAGGCTTGGTGAACTTTTGCACGGAAAAGAACTGCCGTTGGGAGGAGGAGATACGCCGAGGACAGAAAAAAAACTACTACTGTCTCCACTGCAGTTGGTAGGTTGGTACAACGCCCAAAGCAGGGGAATTGAGGCAGCATCCAAGACACACTGNTACTGTCTCCACTGCAGTTGGTAGGTTGGTACAACGCCCAAAGCAGGGGAATTGAGGCAGCATCCAAGACACACTGCTAGCTACGCCAAACTTTGCCGCCAGCACGGAATTTTGCGACTACTAAGAATGGCACAATGATTGGATCCAGACCGGTCATTCGCAAAAGAGAAAGCAGTTGTACCTGCAGGGATCCTCTATTATGGGCAATACCACACTTTACAACTGAACACTGCGTGGTGGTCGAATCTTTTACACATATGTTGGTAAGTTTGCATTTCAAGACGTAGATGACCGGTTTTATGATGTTATTGTATTTGAAGAATACAAGTTTTATTGACTAAATACGTGGATACAAAACAGGACTGGAGAGTTTTCTTATCATCGAGGTCTTGAGAGCTGATGAGAGTGAAGTAGTGCGAGTACGGAGAATTGTCGGAATGCACGAGCGGGGGAAACGGGAAATCCCTGAGAAAACTCGCCAACAAGCGGCATCGCCCGGCACGAGATTCCCAGAAGCAAAAATCCGGGAGCGACCCCGCCGGAAATCGAACCAGGTTCGCCTAGGTGGGAGGCGAGCATTCTGACCGTTACACCACTAAGGCCACTTTCAAACCAGGACCAATCACGTAGAATACGAGAACTACGAGGACCCTTTCTAAAATAGAGACTGCGAAATAATTAAAATAAGTAGTTAACTTATTTAAAAAACAAAATNAACTACGAGGACCCTTTCTAAAATAGAGACTGCGAAATAATTAAAATAAGTAGTTAACTTATTTAAAAAACAAAATTTATTGCTGATTTTAATACAAATTTATGTTAGTTTTGTAATTTGTTGAAATTGCTATGTATTTGTAGCCTCCATTTTTGTTCTTTACTGTTGTAGCTATGCACACAAAAACTACCGATGTGTGAGCATGTTTATTCTTCAATTTGTGAGTTTGCATTCCCAATGATTAGTGCTTCCGCTGTGCGGTCAGTACTGACAATTATATGATGTACTGCTGGTTAAATAAGGTACGATTTGGTTTTTTTTTTTTACAAAATTATTGGATAAATATTTATAAATATAAATTTTCGTCTCAGTTCTTGATCGTAGGTACAGAAGACTTCGATCGCATGTGATATTAACTCATTGTTATAAATTTTCAGCTTTTAAACTAACCAACATGTATTTAGCGATCGTTGTCTTAGTGCTGGGGATGTTTTCTGCTGAGGCTTAACAAAGAATTTCCAAGTAGCGGCACCGGATGATGTACGAAGTGGTAAAGATAAAATGGACGTGTTGGCTAACTGCAATATCGCAATATTTCAAACATTGCGATTGGACAACATCGTTGCTATCAGTAAATCGCACATAACTCAATATGCAATGCATTGCTTTTTTAATTATTAAACCATAACGTGGTAGTGTTATTTAAAAAATAGCGTATGGTTACAAGAATTCGTACCTTAAGTTTTACTTTTATTTTAATATTATATATAGAAAATAAAAAATTGGTTTTCAGAAAAACCAAAATATACATGCTAGGCATATAATATGTAAGGCATGCACTGTAAGGACAATTAGTTGGCCGAGTGCCCAGTTCCGATCACTGTAAATCTTGTGGTGGCCTAGAGAAAAATTCACAAGCACCGGTTTCAAGTGCTACCCAAATTGTATAATAGTTTTTTATCGTGACGTGAATTCTACTAGAAACATCGTCTTGATCGAACTGGGGATAGACGATTATCGTGGGAGAGAACATTATCATATTATTAGACTAAGATCGCGGAGCGCAGACAGCATGTGACAGAAAAAAAGTTCTATTCATAATGAAGTTTAAAAAGAGCTCATTGTGTTGACTTTGCGTTGTCATTTCCAGGCATAGATCGCACATCTGAGTATTAACATTAAATTCCGATTGACGCAGAATTATTTTTCCGTGCTAGAAGTTGACCCAAGTAGACATAACAAGAATGTAACATAGTATCAACCGATCAGATTAAAGAAGGACTTTTCGTTTTGTTGTTCTGTTTTTATTTAATCCCTACCAAATTATGTGTAAATTGCATACAGTGTTACTAGCGTAAGATTGGAACGGAAGCTTTAGTTAAAATTTTGTATCTGCGTTTTTNAACTACGAGGACCCTTTCTAAAATAGAGACTGCGAAATAATTAAAATAAGTAGTTAACTTATTTAAAAAACAAAAGTTATTGCTGATTTTAATACAAATTTGTAATTGTTTTGTAATTTGTTGAAATTGCTATGTATTTGTAGCCTCTATTTTTGTTCTTTACTGTTGTAGCTATGCACACAAAAACTACCAATGTGTGAGCATGTTTATTCTTCCATTTGTGAGTTTGCATTCCCAATGATTAGTGCTTCCGCTGTGCGGTCAGTACTGACAATTATATGATGTACTGCTGGTTAAATAAGGTACGATTTGGTTTTTTTTTTTTACAAAATTATTGGATAAATATTTATAAATATAAATTTTCGTCTCAGTTCTTGATCGTAGGTACAGAAGACTTCGATCGCATGTGATATTAACTCATTGTTATAAATTTTCAGCTTTTAAACTAACCAACATGTATTTAGCGATCGTTGTCTTACTGCTGGGGATGTTTTCTGCTGAGGCTTAACAAAGAATTTCCAAGTAGCGGCACCGGATGATGTACGAAGTGGTAAAGATAAAATGGACGTGTTGGCTAACTGCAATATCGCAATATTTCAAACATTGCGATTGGACAATATCGTTGCTATCAGTAAATCGCACATAACTCAATATGCAATGCATTGCTTTTTTAATTATTAAACCATAACGTGGTNATCGTTGCTATCAGTAAATCGCACATAACTCAATATGCAATGCATTGCTTTTTTAATTATTAAACCATAACGTGGTAGTGTTATTTAAAAAATAGCGTATGGTTACAAGAATTCGTACCTTAAGTTTTACTTTTATTTTAATATTATATATAGAAAATAAAAAATTGGTTTTCAGAAAAACCAAAATATACATGCTAGGCATATAATATGTAAGGCATGCACTGTAAGGACAATTAGTTGGCCGAGTGCCCAGTTCCGATCACTGTAAATCTTGTGGTGGCCTAGAGAAAAATTCACAAGCACCGGTTTCAAGTGCTACCCAAATTGTATAATAGTTTTTTATCGTGACGTGAATTCTACTAGAAACATCGTCTTGATCGNGGTTTCAAGTGCTACCCAAATTGTATAATAGTTTTTTATCGTGACGTGAATTCTACTAGAAACATCGTCTTGATCAAACTGGGGATAGACGATTATCGTGGGAGAGAACATTATCATATTATTAGACTAAGATCGCGGAGCGCAGACAGCATGTGACAGAAAAAAAGTTCTATTCATAATGAAGTTTAAAAAGAGCTCATTGTGTTGACTTTGCGTTGTCATTTCCAGGCATAGATCCACATCTGAGTATTAACATTAAATTCCGATTGACACAGAATTATTTTTCCGTGCTAGAAGTTGACCCAAGTAGACATAACAAGAATGTAACATAGTATCAACCGATCAGATTAAAAAAGGACTTTTCGTTTTGTTGTTCTGTTTTTATTTAATCCCTACCAAATTTTGTGTAAATTGCATACAGTGTTACTAGCGTAAGATTGGAACGGAAGCTTTAGTTAAAATTTTGTATCTGCGTTTTTNTGTGTAAATTGCATACAGTGTTACTAGCGTAAGATTGGAACGGAAGCTTTAGTTAAAATTTTGTATCTGCGTTTTTGAATGAAATAATAACGATCTCGAAAACCCCAAATCTGGAGTGAATTAACGAGCGCAAATAGACGTGAATTTAGGCGAAAATTTAGGTTATTATTTGTACATAAATAAAAGTTTTTTAAAAATTGTTATAGTAATTTATGTATGGATTTATTATTTATTTATGCAAACATACACGTGTATATCTGAGCGTTTTCCAGATACCGGATACCACGTATTTGGTAGCACTGTATTACGACTTATTAAAGATGGACCATCCTTAATTCGTGTGTGAATAAAGTTGCGATTGTATGAAAAAATTTGGCAAAGAGTTAACGGCAAGTTGACATAGTGACCCCTATGTTAACTTCAATAATAATCTCTATAAAAAGCGGGGTAGTGTAGAGGTTGGTATTCCTGGTCGACTCGTTGGAGGGAGGCACCATATCACGTGAGCTGTAGCCTTGTTGTGAAATATTGTTTTTTAAAAAGGTAGAAGTTTCTAGGGCTATGTGCCGCACACTGGTTTCCCTGGTATTCAGAGGGCATGTAACCGTATCTCTAGTTTTCCCGGAAGAGAGTCGGAAGAGAGAACTTGTGAACAGGGAATCTGTAAATGGCTTGCTGTCTGCAATTCTCCAGACAGTCGTCTTGCAAAGCGTATAAGATACTCCGGTGGTTCAAAATTTCATTTAAAATAAGTCGCCTTACCTTTGCGACCAAACCATTCTTAGTATCTTAAGTACTCTATATGATGAGAAAATATTTTTTTTATCTATTGCGTTTCTGGAACGTAATTTACCCTATGTTGTGAAATAAGTGATTTTTTTNATGAGAAAATATTTTTTTTATCTATTGCGTTTCTGGAACGTAATTTACCCTATGTTGTGAAATAAGTGATTTTTTTTCTCCCTGTTTTCCGGACCATACTAGTGAGATAGTTGTAAAGACCATACTTTCAAAAACAACATCATACAGTCGTAAACATATGCATGCTCATATAAACATAATGTAGGGAAAAAATATCTTTTATTTAAGTTATATTTTCTCATTTTTTATTTGTGTTTGTAATAATAAGGTTAAGTCCAAGAGAAGATGGTAGGCCTTAACTTCGCTACAAGAATAAAGAAGATTTAATATTATTAATACCATAATCCTCATTATCATCATCATCATTTTAAGTATCGCAGTTGAAATATACTGTAACAATATTTATTTTATGTAAAACTTAAACTTAAATACACCTATATAATAATTCTATTGACTCATGGAACCCCAACATTTTATATACGCTTTATCGATTTATATCAGTTTAAAAAAGTCAATTTACTACACCTTACGAAAATATGCTTATATGTATACTTTAATAACTTAAATAGCCTTCTAAATGAAGCAGTTTGGCAGGCTGACCTGTAAATAATTATTAATGTTTTTTCTTCTGAAGTTCCATTGCATATTTAAATCATAAAAGTCTACCGGATATTGTTTTCTATTCATTCATGAACCCTTAAGTGAGTACTTTTGTTTCCTCCCTCTTTTTATGAGTACATTTATTTTTACAGTTTCGCAGTTACGAGACTTCCACAATAATTGGTTTGAAAAGAGAGATTATAGACACTCTCTCTTCAAAAATCACCACTCTTACTTCTCCATGGTATTGTTCCCAACCAACCCCCGGGAATATGCCAAGCTAAGCATGTTCTTGCTCTAAGCGTCTGGCTATGTAACAGTTACTGTTTGTGACAACTTCTCGGTACATTAATGTAATGATTCCAGTTTTTGGGGAACTGGAGAACTATATGTTTCATCTACGTAGATTAAATCATACAGTGCACAATGAAGACAAGAAATAATGCACAGCACCATAGATTAGATTCCAACACTCTTTTACATACAGGTGTACAACGAGATTAATATTATATATTTAAATTTAAACCAAAGATGAACCTGAGTCTATTAATTTTCTCTCTTAACCGATTTTGTACTAGAGAAATGGAAATGAAAATTTAATTCGTTTTATAATATGTATTTAATCTGTATGGGTAATTCTTATTGCAATTTTCTTACTCAGAAAATATTTAGATAGTTTTCATACGAAAATGAACGTTTATTTTACATGCAATAGTATTAAAAAATGAAATTTCCAAACTTGTTTAAAATTGCAGCTATAAAAATATTAAAATAACTATCCACCATTTGTTTTACATACAAGCAGTTTATATTTACTATATATCTGTTGAAACTGCACGATACACCTGTTTAGCTCGTTATGGAAAATACACGCAGGTTGTGCTAACAGAATTTTAATTACAGACAGAATGGCAAATGTATTTATACTAACTCTGTATTATATATAATTTATATGATCTGGTTATAATGAAAGAGTTCAGTAAATATCTTTGTATTTTATTATATAGGCCGAGTATAAAACAATACCCCAACTTTGAAGGTCTATAAAATCAAAACAAACTACAACGTTGATTCACCAATCAAATGANAGTATAAAACAATACCCCAACTTTGAAGGTCTATAAAATCAAAACAAACTACAACGTTGATTCACCAATCAAATGAAAAGTGGAACCGTGAAGTTTGTTCAACATACATTCATAAATATTCAATATGACCACCATGAGCGGCCCGAACGGCATCTACGCGATAATCAAACTCATTCCACGCTCTGGTCAGCACGTTCGATGTTACGGTTTGGATTGACTTTGTAACGCTCCGTTTGGGATGGTAAGGGGGAAGCGAGCTCGCATTCGACAGGTCAATGTGAAGGGGACGGTCTAATGTTTCCTTTATGTGCCAAGAGATGACACTGGGAGCATCTGTCGCCGCACTATGCGCTTGTGTAGTTTGTTAGTCCACATCACGATGGCGCCGGAACAGCAGAAGGCGTTCTCTTTTATTCAGTTTGCTAAATGTGAATCGGTTACGACTGTCCAACGTGAATTCCGTCGCAAATATAGACGTCGTCCTCCCGATAGTTATATCGTACGTTGGTCTCGTCAGTTCCGTGCCACAGGGTGCCTATGCAAAGGCAAAAGTACCGGGTGGCCGCGTGTGTCCTAAGAGAATGTGCAATGGATTCAACAAGCGTTCGTTCGCTGTCCGAGAAAATCAACTCGACAAGCTATCCGGGAAATGTAAATACCTCAATTGGTGGTATGGACAGTTTTGCTAAAGCGATTGCATTAGAAATCATTCAGGTTACAGCTAGTACATGCTCTTACCGAAAGGGATAAAGAACTGATACGTGATAAGAGCGCGTTTGTTCTTGCCCAGAACGAGGTAGACGATACCTTCATGTCTAAGCTGGTTTTAAGTGACGAAGGGACGTTACATACAAATAATAAGGTGAACCGGCACAACGTGCGGATATGGGGTCTGGAGCCTCCACATGAAACCACCGAACACGAGCGTGCTTCCCACAAAGTGAACGTGTTTTGCGCTGTATCCAAATACACTGTTTTCGGCCCTTTATTTTTTCACGAGCCCACTGTTATTGGAATTCCTTATTTAGAGATGTTTACAGAGTGATTGTTTCCTAAGTTAGAAGAGGCGGTGGGGGACTTAATTTTCTGGCAGGATGGTGCGCCAGCCCATTGGCACCTAGCTGTTCGCGGATACTGAACGAGACGTTGCTACAACGCTGGANTGCGCCAGCCCATTGGCACCTAGCTGTTCGCGGATACTGAACGAGACGTTGCTACAACGCTGGATTGGTCGAGGATCTGCTGGTGACCAGGCTCTTTATCATTGGCCCCCAAGAAACCTGGATATTACCAAGTACAATTTTTTTGGGGGGGATACGTAAACGATTAAGTGTTTNATCATTGGCCCCCAAGAAACCTGGATATTACCAAGTACAATTTTTTTGGGGGGGATACGTAAACGATTAAGTGTTTCGTCCACCATTGCCAGCTAACATTGACGACCATAAAACGAGAATTACGAACGCCATCAACACCGTAAGACCGGACATGGTGACAAGAGTGTGGAACGAGTTTGATTATCGGGCCGCTCGTGGTGGTCACATTGAACATTTATGAAAATATGGTAAACAAATTCACAGTTCCACGGTTCATTTTATTGGTTAACCAAGGATGCAAGTTGCTTGGTTTTGGTATTATAGGCCTTTAAAGTTGGCGTAATCTTTGATACTCAGCCATTATAGATTATCAATAATACAAGACATATAACTAACGCAAAATTATTTATGTAAATACAGATGTCTTATTTAATACACGCATTTAGAAAACAAGCATAAATCTTGGAAGAAAGCATTAGATAGCAATTTATGATATGTTATTTGACAAAAAAAAATTGGCTTAAACGAAAATGCTGATTCAATAATGTAGGTGCTTAAGTGTAATTTAAAACCATTGAAACCAGGTTTACCCAGTTAATTGTCAAACATAGCCTTTCAGCTGGTAATAAGAAATGTTAGTTCCGTAAATTTTGAATGGCGTAAAAACTGGCCAGAAAAGGACGATGACCAAACATTATTAAAATATTGACCTCTTAATTCTTTGGTATGAACATCTATAGGCCTAACTGTGCCATACAAGTTCTCTTTCGAATATGGATGTCATTGTGACATTTAAAAACAATTTATTGGTAACGTGCTTAGCAATTCTGAGTAATGCCATAAAATTTCCTGTTAAAAAATTTAGTTTTACTTAAACATCTATTTTGTCATATGCCTACTCTGTCAAACGTATAAAACNAAATTTCCTGTTAAAAAATTTAGTTTTACTTAAACATCTATTTTGTCATATGCCTACTCTGTCAAACGTATAAAACCGAAATCTATCAAACGCGTTTCTTAATAATACTTGCTTTATTTATCATTTAAAATTTTTTGTAAATCTTGTTGAGCATCTACAAATTTTATTGTGCGTTATAAATTGTGTGTGTATTCTATCACACGTTACACTTAAGANAATCTTGTTGAGCATCTACAAATTTTATTGTGCGTTATAAATTGTGTGTGTATTCTATCACACGTTACACTTAAGAATTAATTAACTTCTAGTTAGGTGTATATATACATTTATGTATATATATATACTGTTTTATAATTTCAGCGGGTCCCCTTAGTGTCAGGCCGAACAACTACATTTTAGAAACATTTTCTCAGATACATGTAGTTGTCTATATATTTATTAGATTATGCAGTGACATTTAGACTTGTANATTTTAGAAACATTTTCTCAGATACATGTAGTTGTCTATATATTTATTAGATTATGCAGTGACATTTAGACTTGTAGAAAAATCATGCAATTATTATGATTGGTCACACTTTCAGGAATTAAAAGTGACATAATGAATACCTTCTNGATTGGTCACACTTTCAGGAATTAAAAGTGACATAATGAATACCTTGTTCATTGAGGGCACTGCCTACTTGCTGGCAGCTGCGAAATTTAAATACAAGATCTCATTTAAGGAAATTTCACCTCGGTGCGTTTATTTTAATGAAAGGCGTTTCAAACCATAGGTATTTTTCACTAATATTTTAGGAGATACCTACGAGCGTATATTTTGAATATAGACAGGCAGTAGGCATTTTTTTGTATAACATAAATTTAAAAAATTCTTTGAAATCAGTTTATACATGGTATGGAATCATTTCCGAGTTAGGGAACTTCTCCTAAAAATTTGTGAAGAAAACGTTTTGTTTGAAACGCCTATATTTAAAATTAACGCACCGAGACGAAATTTCCTTAATATCGGATTTCCTATTTAAATTTTGCTGATGTAATCCGGTAGGCAGTGTCCTTAAACATTTTTTTGTAAATGTTTACAAAATCCAAACGGGTCTGTTCATTTTCACAACTTTGTTCGTTTTTGACGCTGTGAAAATAACATTTATTCTGAATATTTATTCTATGCCAATGGCTGGAATATAAACGGCTAAACATCGAGCAATAAATTTACACTTTGTGATAGTATATAAAATACATCAGACCCACTTACGTAATGAAAACCAACATGCGACATGTTATCATAAATTTGCACCTCAGCGTTAACAATAACAGTAACTATTAACGCACTAAAAATAAACCTAATATATTTCATGGGCCTGTATTATATCGGAAGACGTTTGAAAGGAAAATCTTTATGAGGGTGATGTGTGAGCATATTTATTCGTTGTTTATGTTCCCACGTTATTCCAAATTATGTTTGGACCTATGAAGTGTAATACATATATATATATTTATAGAAACATTTCTGTTTCATCTATTTATCTAGTTTCGTGAAATAATACTATGCATAAATGTAATCAAGAGGTAAACAAATATTATGATTTCGAATATAAAATTACCCAATCACGACAAAATTTAAGGAAATACCTAGATAGGAAATGTTGTTTGTAAGACAAGGAGCTCGGGGGCTCGAAGTCGCAGCTGACGGACAACATGTTGTGATGTCACCCTACCGCTATTGAATGTAATTGGCCTTGACCTTGACTCCTTAACCATCTAAATATCCTATTTTCAATCCAAAATCATTTTAGAAATACATGATTTTTGCCAACAATTTCAAAAGAAAATGTCAAAATTTCCGCACATGTCCTTAAATAAACAAAGCGGATTCGAGGCACTTCGATGTGATTCCACCAGAATGCCCTTAAATCATCAATTTGTGCTCTTTAATTACTAAAAAAAATCAAGGGTGACTTGAGACTNGATTCCACCAGAATGCCCTTAAATCATCAATTTGTGCTCTTTAATTACTAAAAAAAATCAAGGGTGACTTGAGACTGCTCGATATGAGAGCCCAAAAGTCCCCATATCAGGAAGTGGGACTAAAGATTCCAAGCCAAGCCCAGTAGACCAGGAGGGACTTCGGCCATGTTTAGTAACATTATAAACCCCAACAGTCATGTTGCATTTCCGTGACCATGAACTTAACCTGTGAAGTCCTTGGGATGACCTTAAAGTTGAAAAATCATGACAGCTCGACCTCTGCAGATAACTAATGTGGTGAAAGCCACGCCCCGTCACAGGTCTTCGTCTAATGCGAGAACTGAAGGATAAATTTCTGCCCTGATATTTCTAGCATTCGGTCAAGTAAGTTATTTTATCTTTTACTCTTCCATCACAGCAATTCGCGGGGAATTAATCGGCCATGCTCGTAACTGCAAGTATAAATATTCTGACAAAAGTAAAATATCCACTCAGATTTCAAGTGGGTTACTGTACGGACTAGCTAGCTATTGAAGAGTAGAGACCAAGATGAAGCGCCTTCGACCAGCATCCCGACTTCGTCATTGGTGGTAACATCGCTGACTCCAGCTGGACTGCCTATGTTATAGATGAAGCCATTCGCAAACCATTAGGGTTAGGCCTTTGAAACATGCAATATACGAGGCCAATTCGGGTAATACAGTCTTATATCTTCAGTGTTATTCTTGGTCATCAATCCACCATTCTATAAATCTTCCGACAAATCTTTCAATATTTTCGAATAATTTTGAGTACTTAATCTGTAGTATAGGTTGTTCCACTTCTGCTGACGAACACTAATGAACCATCAGTTATATAAGTGCTCCTTCAGCAGAAACGGAGTGCCACAACTAATTATATTTGTTTCCTGCTATTATGTTTCAATAAAATTTACTTATATGACTACCGTTATACTGTAAAAATGAACTAACATTACATATAAAAATATAATTTCACCGAAAAGCCACCTTTTTTGCGAACATATATTTAACATTTACTCTTCTTGTGGCTCTCATGTTCATAAAAAGTAAACATATTTAAAGAGACATTGATTGATAGGCCCCAATTTATTTAATGTNCTTGTGGCTCTCATGTTCATAAAAAGTAAACATATTTAAAGAGACATTGATTGATAGGCCCCAATTTATTTAATGTAAAAATTTACAACACAATAGTTAGTAACGTCAATTTCTGTCAAAATTACTAATCGTTTGCCTGTAATGCATTTATCACGTACACAGATAAATGCTGCTGAAAAAACACATGTTCCAAGGAGATTAGATTAACGCAAAACTACTGTAACTCCGCTTTAATGCGCATCATTTTCCTCCGTTCGCTATTGTAGACTGTTGAAAAAATATTCTTATTTTATAGTGAAGTGTTGGTAAAATTCTCCAGAACTCGCCGTAAAACTAAGAACGCGATGCTTTTTCAGCAACGAAGTTTTCGTAAACTTCACAGAACTTTCCGTGAATTCACGAAACCCAGCCTTAAATTTTTGCGCTACTTTTTGATGTTCAAAATAATATGACTAAGTGTCGTGGGTATCCTAACTGTCACATAAACTATACCTTGTTTTTGCTTACAGTGGCAAAGAAAGGTTCGTGTTTGTTTCTGAAACCTTTTAAAAGATACCGCAAACACGCAGAAGTCTCAGATTTTGTATTTGCGGGACTTTGCTCTGTTTTTCCTTCATAACGGATTGCATTTCTGCATTTTTACTTACCATTTCGTAACAATTCCCTTTCGTTTGCGGACATTTTTTTAACATAATAATTTCTGTTTTCTATCGCTAACAGACGAGAACAGCGCCGAAGTCAATGTCATGAAATGGTTTTAATTATGCTGNCTTGTGGCTCTCATGTTCATAAAAAGTAAACATATTTAAAGAGACATTGATTGATAGGCCCCAATTTATTTAATGAAAAATTTACAACACAATAGTTAGTAACGTCAATTTCTGTCAACATTACTAATTGTTTGCCTGTAATGCATTTATCACGTACACAGATAAATGCTGCTGAAAAAACACCTGTTCCAAGAAGATTAGATTAACGCGAAACTACTGTAACTCCCCTTTAATGCGCATCATTTTCCTCCGTTCGCTATTGTAGACTGTTGAAAAAATATTCTTATTTTATAGTGAAGTGTTGGTAAAATTCTCCAGAACTCGCCGTAAAACAAAGAACGCGATGCTTTTTCAGCAACGAAGTTTTCGTAAACTTCACAGAACTTTCCGTGAATTCACGATACCCAGCCTTAAATTTGCTACTTAGATTTACGCACTTTCAATAATAAAAAAAACACTAAAGAGATATTAAATTTTCGTTACGCGGGTGTTCCACACTGCGTGTAAAAAAGAAATGTAAAGAAAGTCAAAATAGCGAGATTTGGACAAAAATCAAACATTTTGGAGGATGTTCTCTATCAGCCTTTTTGTTCCGCCTTTATTGACATCATTTGAATGCGCTGACCAAGTTTAGTGATAAGATCCCTTAGAGGGCACGGTACCGGGTCGGCTTACCTACAGTCGACATTCTCGTTACAATAAAGGTTATAAATAAATTTCTACAATTGTACAACATATGAGACTTTTTCAATTTTAAATACTGTATAAGTTTAAGGTAAGCTTACTGTCACAGGTGCCTTGCGCTACTTTTTGATGTTCAAAATAATATGACTAAGTGTCGTGGGTATCCTAACTGTCACAGAAACTATACCTTGTTTTTGTTTACAGTGGCAAAGAAAGGTTCGTGTTTGTTTCTGAAACCTTTTAAAAGATACCGCAAACACGCAGAAGTCTCAGATTTTGTATTTGCGGGACTTTGCTCTGTTTTTCCTCCATAACGGATTGCATTTCTGCATTTTTACTTACCATTTCGTAACAATTCCCTTTCGTTTGCGGACATTTTTTTAACATCATAATTTCTGTTTTCTATCGCTAACAGACGAGAACAGCGCCGAAGTCAATGTCATGAAATGGTTTTAATTATGCTGTTATTCGCAAATAGGCGTCGAAAAATTTTATAGGCTGTTTTGAACACTTTTGAAATCAACCTTTGGGAAATAGCACTACCACCTTAATTCCAGATATCTCAACGATCATACTGACTAAAACTGCACCGTAAATTTGGTAACGAGGATTGAAAAAGTTACTTCTATGTCTTAACGTTGAATTTTAAAGTTTTTGGTAAACACTTGGGAATCCTGGAATTATTTCTTTACCTTTCTGTTTTTTGTACATGCATAGAAGCCTCAGAAATACAAAATGTGTAAAATATTTACTATACTAATAATATCAAGGTTATACTTGACTGGCGTATGAATAAAGTGACCAGGCCCACGGCAACGTTAACTCTATGCATGGTGGAAGAATACACAATGTGTGTCCAGGTTGATCTTAAGCGGTGATTTCAGAAGTATTCAGATTACCGTTTACAGCTTTTATAGTCCATTCACGGTTACTTCCGACTGTTCTGAATCCCTGCTGAAGTCCTACTTTCAAGTTATTCCTCCGCCTCATATAAACAAAGCTTAGAAAATTACACGAAAGGGAAAACGCACCGCATTAGTGTGCCCTCAATTTAATAATATTGGACATAAGAACTATTTCATTCTAGGCATTATCAACAAATATATTTTCTCCCTGTTATTATAAATATAAATTACAAATGAATTACATTCATACATAAGTATAATACAAGTAAATGTTCAGNTTTCTCCCTGTTATTATAAATATAAATTACAAATGAATTACATTCATACATAAGTATAATACAAGTAAATGTTCAGTATAACCAACATTAAGTTACTTTTATTTAAAAAGACGTATAAAATGTTTGTAGTACATGGAATATTTGGGAAACAACCAAACACGACATACATGAGGTGATTGTTCAAAGATTTTATTCAAAAAGTGACAGGAAACCATGAGCACACTACACTCTAAATTCGAATCAGTGGAAAACCATTGTTTCGCTGTGCAATTCAACTACTCGAATCAATGAAAAGGGCCCCACTTAGAATCAATGGAAAACCACTAATTGTTTCAGTGAAAAATTTAACTGATTGAATTAGCGAGAGCCAACTGCAATGGGGAATTAAATAATGTGTTAATTAATTTTAGCCAAATAATTACGATAAATAAACATATTTATGACAGTTAACTATTTATATTGATCAATTTACCGTACTTTAAAAAGTAAAAAAAAACTATCGCAGGAGACCCGGATTGAACTCGCATACCCTTTCCTATTTTGTTAAAGACCATTGTATTACCATTTGAGCTACGAAGTCAAGTAAATAAGGTAGAGGAAAATACGTATTATATTTCCTCATCGAAAGCGTGTTGTTTTAAATTATATGCCCTTACTTTTCATTTTTGGTTTGATTGGTACCGTTAGGATTGTTGAAACGAATAGTACAAAAGAGTAATTCTCTTCGCCACTTTATATGCATTTTAAACCTTCAAACAGTGCGCTGTGATGATAACATGATAACGAAATGAAAGACGTAAAAATGGAACGAAAGACTGAATGTTCGTCACCTCATAAACTGGTGTTTTGAAATACGTAGCACATTTTAGAAGTATTTCGTATTTGTTTTATTTGTTAAGTCGATGTTATTTCACTTGATACACAATGCTTGACGGCCAATTTTTACAAGCTGTTTAACTGATACATCAGTTGAAAAACAAATCACGGAAAAACAGTTAAAAAAATTACTGATGAATCAGTGGAAAATGTCACTGAATCAATAAGTGAAGGAAAGCATTTTTTTTTTTTCACTTATTCATAATTTAAATCCACTGAAGTGACAGTTGCATCAGTCAGATACTGTTAACTGATTGAAACAGTAAAATTCTCACTGACTCAGATTTAGACTGTAGAGTTCACGTTTCCTCACTATATTCCCGAACATGCGATGCCTGGCAGGGTCTCGGGCAAGTTTAGAGAATGCCGGGGTTAAATCTGGAAGCGAGGAGAAATCTGCAGAGTGCCGGTTGAAAAAGCTAGAGGCGTGATTGTGTGCAAGGCGNGGGTTAAATCTGGAAGCGAGGAGAAATCTGCAGAGTGCCGGTTGAAAAAGCTAGAGGCGTGATTGTGTGCAAGGCGGCACGTAGGGCCTGGACGAGGGAGAGGAGAATCAGGACAACGAAGGATGAAGATCAAGGTGGTGTAGAGAGGAATGGGCGAGAGAGACGGGAGAGGGGCACAAAGGCCCCGCAGGTGTCGCGGAAACAAAAGAAGATCGCTAATGAGGGCGCGCGCGGCAAGGAGAAGGCGACAAAGTAAGTGTCTGGCGCAATACCGAAAAAAGGGACGCCGAGGAAGCGTGATGGTCGCAGAAGCGTCAAGGGTTTTATGGGGGGAGGGGAGGTTTGTAACGCGTCGTCGGTGCAAGACGCAGCCAAGCGGATTTCGCTGATTGGCCGAGTCCTTCCTGCCGTCACCTCGCCCTGCCAATAACAGAGGCCAATCTTGCTTCTGCAGAGGTGAAGACTTGTCTGTTATAAACAGCAGTGACTACGCCAGCACCAAATCACCGTGTAGGCAGCTACTACAAATGTACGTTTCAACAAAAAAACTACAAATATAANTGACTACGCCAGCACCAAATCACCGTGTAGGCAGCTACTACAAATGTACGTTTCAACAAAAAAACTACAAATATATGGTGCAAAAGTTTCGAGCAGGAAAACTATATAATATAATGGAATCTGTGCATCTACGTAAATATTTTGTTTGGTTTTAAGCCGACTTCAAGTAAGCGCAAACTATATGTGCGAGTAGAAAATGTATATTTCTACCTTTTAAAAATGCGTTAGTTACATGTGATCTCAAAAGGAAAACATTTCGTCTCTTCCGAAATATGTTTCTGTTATCATGATTTTCCTGCAANTAGTTACATGTGATCTCAAAAGGAAAACATTTCGTCTCTTCCGAAATATGTTTCTGTTATCATGATTTTCCTGCAATATTTTTGGCAAAACTTTCTGATAAAAATTATAATATAAGCATATAATATAAGCATATATAATATAATATAAGCTGCCCGCCTAGTATGAAAATGTAGGCAGTACTTGCCAAAAATATTTACTAAGTTGTGAGGCAAACCGTAGGAAAAGCTGTGTTATTAATATATAAATTTCTTGGTGCATATAAATATGGAAACAATTTCTGGAATATATTTATGTAGGCTACTAATTCATAGTCTCTCCGTTTAATTTTGTTAGCAACACATGCGATTCCCTTTGTAATAACCATGTTTAAAGAACAGGACTTAAATATGTGTCGATGAATGAATATGTGTATGTTGCAAAGTACTGGTATAAGACGCCTGAGGGGCGTATCAGAGTTCGTAAAGGATGGAGGTTTTAATAAATAAAAAATAACTAAATTTGGTATTAATTTATCCACACAGCTATTATTTACAGCATTAATATATCTATCTCCACTATTACTAATTTTTTTCNATTTGGTATTAATTTATCCACACAGCTATTATTTACAGCATTAATATATCTATCTCCACTATTACTAATTTTTTTTCTCAATGAGCCCAGTATTTAATATCTACCTCAACACTAATTAAAGTATTTCTCAATGTCTCTGTTTGGTTACAGTCAACTAACTCACACTCATCATTAACACATGTTCAGTATGTATGTTGCTATCATTTGAAATGTCTTTCACTCACACATCCAGTCCAATAGTCCAGCCCACCAGTCGCACCCTTCACTGCACCGATACTCACAGTTACAGATTTCCTCCCGCTGGTAAGTTCCGGCGCCAAGTGTAGCTCTTTTGACTCGTCGTCTAATGCTTAAGGCCGCACAATCTCCCAAACTCCCAATTCTCATCAACTCCCGAGTCGGAGGCCCCTCGCACTTTTATACTATCGCTGGCCTTTATCTGGAAGGTTCGCCGCATCCCAAGACACGCGGAAAGAAACCAGTTCGAGTTTATAACACTGCTCCCTCATCAAGTATGTTCGTTCCGAAGAGAGACTGCAACATCAGGGACTTCATAGAGTGCCGGTCGGTCGATGTGAGCAGCCTTCGGCTCCGCCCGAGAGCCTTGGCGACAAATCCGAAAGAAGATGTAATTGACTTTCTTCAGGATCCTGTAGGAGCCTTACCAACTTTTCTTTAGATTAGAGTACCCTATTCGCCTCTGTGGGTTGTACAGACATGCCGGTCGTCCTTCTCGAAATGCATCGCCCGATATTCATCTCTTACACAAGGTCTTCATTATGTCACTATATGGTCGTTCGTGCTTTACAGAAGGACTAACCCTTCATACCGGTTTGAAAAAATAATGCAACTGTAGTATTTCCCCTTGCATCTTCCTTTAGACTAAGCCTACGAATCTGAAAAGTGCTGGGATTTGCAGTGGATACTGCGGGTTGTGGCCGGATCCTCGTCTGACGTACCCTGAAATACTGGTAGCTCCGGTCGACTGCCTCAGTTCCCTTCTCGAGTTCACACAAATTACTCTTTGCCCCCCGAACCACTTCCTCCATGGGACTGATATCCTCAGAGCCACTGCTGAGAGGTACGATCATATCATTCGCCCCATATAATATGCTCCTTTTCACTGATATGTGGTGTAATGTGCGCAGATCGTCTGGGCAGCACTCGCAAGTAATCATGCGTATGTTTAAACTGCTTTGTGAGGTGTGAAACTTGCTGCATCAGCTCATCGATGCGGTGTCTCAGATGTTGGGCAAATGCACGAAACTCACAAATTCTTCACACAATTTCTAGTATGTGTTCATCGAAGCCATTTGTTCTTCACCTCGCTGCCTTTTTCCTTATCTTGCTTCTGTTTTTGCTGCTGCTGTTATGGGAAATAGGCTCTCAGGTGCCCCAGATGTCCACACAAAAATACTCCTGCCATTGGGGGGAGGGGCGAAGCTCCGTAGCACATGCCCTGGAAGCGATGTTCCTCAAATCCATCAACTCCTTCATTGTCTATCATGCTGTCTTTGTCGTCTTCTTTCAGCATCACTACCCATTCCGGACGTCGGGGTGCGGCACCCTGTCTTGCTGATTCCACCTCCAGTGCTGGGGCCAGGTTATCCTGCATTTTGTTGGGTGCAGCCAGATGTACTGCTTGCCGTACTTATGAATCGGCGATGACATTTATGATGCGTGCCTCCTCAGAGTACCCTTCCAGAGATAGTTGAGACTGCCACATGATGTTTTGCCATAGCTCCTGCAGTGGCTCCCCTGGTCACTGGGTGCGGCTTCGCAGCTGAGCATGGTGGGCATGTCACAGGTACCGGTCGCCGAAACATAACTCCAAGGCCGACACTAGTGTGAGGTACTCCAGGCGATGTCGCTCTGACCGAGATTGTATTATACTAAGTGTAGGACCTCTTAGTACAGACGCGAGGTAGTAAGTCCGCTGTTCGGCTGACAAGCCATTCAGAGTGGCGACCATTTCAAACTGGTGTTGTTACTCCAACCAGGAAGTCTGGCCATCATAAGAGGCAGGCTTAATTGAGGCCCATTTTCTCTCTACTCGCTGCGCGACACGAATACTGCAGTTCTGCTGACTATCACCGAGGTTGTTTGATTGTTTATCACTTGCACTGCTTCCTCTCTTTTCTCGGCTGCCGGTGTGATTGTAGTGGATCTCCGTTGCAGAAGTTCCCGCAATTGCTTCTCTGCTGTACTGATCTTCTGTTTCAATTCATCCTCAATGCTTTNATCTTCTGTTTCAATTCATCCTCAATGCTGTTCATTCTTGCGTTTACACTGTCCACTACTTACTTTACAGTGTCCATCCTTTCATTACCCCAGTTCACATTTTCATTTACACTGTCCATTTTTTTTCCACACAGTCAATTCTAGCATTCACTTACTCGCTGATGATTTATATTCTCCTATCTACATTATCTATTATCTTATCCACTAAATCACTTACATTTGTTATCTGGCTATTTACATTCTCGTTTACTCTATATATTTTGTTATTGACATCTTCTCTCAGTCTCTTTGCACTGGCGCTCACTTGGCTACTTAATCTCTCAATTAAAGGTCGCAGCGCTTCCCATTCTGCAGACATTTTCATAAATAATATTCACTGCGACGGTTGAACAAAACAGTCTTAATTATTTTTGCCTATGGCTGTTACAATTAATTAATCTGTTTGAATGTTGCCTATATCCTAACTTTATTTACAACGAAATACCTCCATTCCACTTCTCACACCAGTGTTACAAGACACTTGAGGGGTGTATCCAAATTCTTGAAGGATGGAGGTTTTAATAAAAATAAAATAACTGAATTTAATTTTAATTTATTCACAAAGCTATTATTTTCAGAATTATTATCTCTTCACTATTAATATTTTAATTTTTCAATGAGCGCTGCAGTTAATGTCTATCCTATCTCTAATTAAAGTTTCTCTATGTCTGTTTGGTTACAGTGAGTTAACTCACACTCATCATTAACGCATTTTCAGTCTGTCTATTGCCATAATTTCAAATGTCTTTCAGTCGCTCCTCCAGTCCAATAGTCCAGCTTGCGAGTCACACTCTTCATTGCACCGATGCTCGAAGTCACAGATTTTCATCCCGCTGGTTACTTCCGGCGCCACACGTCGCTCTTCTGGCTCGTTATCTATCGCTTAAGGGAACACAATCGCCCACACTCCTGACCCATTCACTCCCTGTCGAAATTTTATACTATCTCTGGCCTTAATCTGGAAAGTTCGCCGCACCCCGAGTCAACAGCGCATTAATGCGGACTTAAAACATCTGACACCACATCACATAGATAGGTAGTGTTATTTCACATAAAAACGTCCAAAACACCAAGGGTAGTTTCCATCTTGGGTTTGAACACCTGTGCTCAAATGAATTTCTCTACTTACACAGAAGTTGCTATGGTCTCTACGAAGAAGCAAATCATTTAGTATGACTGGGTATTTATTTNAATTTCTCTACTTACACAGAAGTTGCTATGGTCTCTACGAAGAAGCAAATCATTTAGTATGACTGGGTATTTATTTTATACACTTGCTTAGTGTGAAATTACTGTTGTGTGTCAGTTCTTGCGCTGTATTTTACGTCGACGTAATTACTTTATACTATGGCGCAAGGTGTCACACCAGAAATATTCAACATCAATTAGTGTTATGTTGGTTATCCATCATCTCAACACGACGTTGCATTGTACTGTATTTTATACTCCATTCAATTACTTGTTTTAACGCTTGTTTAATTTAACCATTTCCGCAGCTTATAGCGGAGTCTGAGATTTTATTGACAAACAGCTGATCGTTATTTTAGTGTAATATGCTCTGGTAGGTTGGTGCCAAAGCTACCTGAATAGCTCAGGCCGCCTGAGAATCTTCGACGGTCCAAAGCTGCAGCTGAGCGACATGGAGAAAACTAGAATCGTGAACACATGAAATATCTTAGGGAGAAATTATGTAAAGTCTGTGTGACACAATATAATGTTCCGTACAAGCTCTGGCACTGATTGTGGTGGATATGGTGCTGATTGTGGTGGATGTGGTGCTGATTGTGGTGGATGTGGTGCTGAATATGGTGGATGTGGTGCTGATTGTGGTGTGTGGTGCTGATTGAGGTGTGCGATGCTGATTGTGAGGTGTGATGCTGATTGTGGTTTGGTGCTAATTGTGGTGTGGTGCTGATTGTGGTGTGGTGCTGATTGGGTGCTGGTTGTAGTGTGTGTGTTGCTGATTGTAGTGCGTGTGGTGCTGATTGTGGTGCATGTGGTCCTGATTGTGGTGTGTGGTGCTGATCGAGGTTGCATAAAATCAGTTCCACAAGATTCAGAATGTCTCTTTAAAGTATTATTTTGGGGAAACTGTTGTTGACAAAGTTCGCACAGAAATGTTATACTTGAACTTTTCATCCTGCTGGTAGTTGCTTTATGTCTGTGCACACTGCGTAAAGCTGCAAATGCTTTACAGCAGAAGCAGAAAACNTCATCCTGCTGGTAGTTGCTTTATGTCTGTGCACACTGCGTAAAGCTGCAAATGCTTTACAGCAGAAGCAGAAAACGAGATGAATCAATAGCACTTTATGTCCATTCTGTTCCAAGTCTAGAATGAAACTGCAACAAAAAGTATAAAAGAAGACAATTTACAAGTTGTTAGTTTAGTTCACCGTAATGACTCGTAGAAGAAAGATCATATCTGGCTAATACCCTGATCAACAATCTACCTTTTGAGTTGCACATTCCCAGATACAAATTCTGCAGGCTGGGAACCAAGTTAACTAAAAGTCTCGCATGCTGTGTCCCGGGCATCAACATGCTGGATGAAGTGTGCAAGCAATACTATATTGCTTATTCCCAGCACAAGGATCTACAAGTTCGGCACCAGGCAGACAAGATACTCGCACAGAGGGCCGAAGTGATAAGAAAATCTTCAGACACCAGAATCGGTCAAAAAATATCAGCGTGGGGCGTTTCCAACATAATGAAGGCCGAGGTGAAGATGGGCATGGGTGCAAATAGTAAGCGGAAGGTGCAAGTGAAACGAAAAAATATTATAAAGAGAAGAAAAGTATGCAAGACGAAGAAAACATATACCAGCGGATTTTTATACTACTTTCTCCGGCACTCAGGGCCATTTTGGGCCTAATCTGAGCCACAATAGGTATCGTCCTAGCCGTCAACACAGCATCGAACGAACGAAAGCAGTTGTCCGAGACTCAAACGCAAAATGCAAATATGGAAGCTATCACCACGTGTACAAAAATGGCCAAGGCCTCTACCTAATGCCATGCCCATTTTGGGAGGAGGAGGTGTGCAAAAGCGATGCAGCAGTAAGAGGCGATAATGAAATCTCTACCGAAACAGCAGCTCACTAACGTGGATTTGGAACTGTTTGCACGCTGTTTGAAGATACCTAATTTCAGAGGAGTGTTTATGCGATATACTTTGCCTCCTAAACCCAAACGTGACGAATCTGTCATGATCAACCTGGACATGACAGCTGGGCATGGTACACATTTGGTAACTTATGTCAAACGTAGTAAATGTGCAGACTCCTACAACAGTTTCGGTAATTTGCATCCACCACCCGAACTGCGACTGTACCTGAAAAATTGCACACGGGTTTACAACTACGAGATGGAGTAGATGCCGAACATGTGGAACTGTGGAAACGTGTGTCTTCGCTTCTTTGTTAGTTCATACAAGTAGTTGAAAATAATGGCTATACATGGACCGTAACCCATCAGTTATGTCGATATTGTTTACCTTGACCGGTCGTAGCTCCTAGCTGCGTGCTGTACACATTCCTCCATCGACCTGGTGTGGGAATGGTGAATACGTTTTTTAATTTGAAACCTACAATGCGATACCGAACATCGATGAAAAAACTGCAAGATATATCTCGTGAAAAGTGGTAATGTCTCCTGCAAGGTATCATGGCCTTTTGGCTCTTACCAAATAGACGACATTGCAAGGTACATCGAAGAAGTTGTCTCCCGGCTTCGAAATTGAAATACGTGGAAATTCCAATACCTTGAAGAGTGTAAGCAGATGTAGAGAATGTATCGACTTTATGTATCCGGATTCCATCAGAACGATGCTGGAGTGCGAGTCACTCATATACGAAGCCAGCAAAACTCACGACTCGTCACGATTCGTAAACATCTTTCCTGTTAATGTGATACGAATAAACTGCAATTTGTCGAGCGGTACATATTTCATTGGTAGGCCGAGCAATAAACTGCACGAGTTTACGCCGATGGTCGCTCCAGTATTTAAACTGGCCGTGGTACCACAAAGCATCAGTTACATACCTGTTGTCGCGAAGAGAACACACTAGGTAACAGTGACGATCGTCGATCAGCACAGAGAGTTAGTGAACTTTAGAAACGAAGAAATCAAACTAAGCTGCATTTGAGAAGATAGGAATAAGATTTACAGCGACCGGAAGCAATAAAACAAAGTACCACATCAAATCGGCTATTAGTACACTGCTGGTTACCAAGGTGTTAACACATGCCAACGATATTTTCCTTCGCAGTCTTGGCTACGAGGTAGATCGCCATGGAAGATTACATAAACATCGACGAGCTGGTCATTTTTGAAAACAGCATCACAGAAGTGGAACTTCATGCATACAAGCCATTCCTGATCTGACCATACGCGTTACCATAGGAAGTTCGGACAGAGGTCCAACGCCAAGATATCTGCACTCATCCTTTCTAGTAATTCATAAGATTCAGGGGACATTGGCGAAAATAACGAGCAATAGTATTATCCATCTTATCTATCGCATAATATATGTGTCAAGGTAAACCAGATGAGAGATGATGGCATAACAACTGCTGTCAAAAATTACCTCTCGCTCATGCCGAACGAGTCGTCTGCAGCCAAGATGGCAGGGTGGGGAATCGAAGATGATTACATTATTCGTATATACACTGGAGGCAAATTAAATGTCTGCATTATGCTGGCGATTTTTCTTGGATTCACCGAAAACTACAAAATAATTATCATCAATTCAAAGCAGGAACTGGTACTGCTCCTAGCCATTACATACANCCGAAAACTACAAAATAATTATCATCAATTCAAAGCAGGAACTGGTACTGCTCCTAGCCATTACATACACAGATTCCATAATGGGTATGGGAGAAAACCTGGAAACAGTAGAACTAAAGCCATAGTCTATCGAATGGATGCTGCCTCACATTCAACTGAATCCTACCAAACGCATCAAGATGATGAGGAATGNAAGCCATAGTCTATCGAATGGATGCTGCCTCACATTCAACTGAATCCTACCAAACGCATCAAGATGATGAGGAATGTGGCAGATGGCAAAAACATCGATGTGACTTTCAGGTCGTGGAGTCTCGAGACATACCCTGGACTGCCTGCAAGCCAGTGCATCAACTGGAATGTATAGTCCAGCTTTGCCACCGAGAAACCGAAGTACATCATCGTTGGGCTACAGAACGGAAGACAGCACAATGTGAGAGTGAGCTGTTTGCAGTTCGATANAAACCGAAGTACATCATCGTTGGGCTACAGAACGGAAGACAGCACAATGTGAGAGTGAGCTGTTTGCAGTTCGATTCATGTCGAATAGAAAATGTAAAAATGTATTTGAATAGTGACAGCTACCCGTACGTGGACATCAAATCTTCGCTCAATTCCAAACTGCATATTATAGGCGCAACCAATCCACGATACTGAGCCCAGATACCTTCAAGTGTGTGGCCCCCCTCGTGGTGTTCTACGTGAGTAAACAGGACGAGCGTATCAGTTCGAATGTGATCGACTGCATTATCGAATACACTGCACAATATTCCTCCACGCACTTATGTTTCATGCCTGATCTTTCACGATCGACTCTCATCTTAGTATTGTCGAGACAAAGTCAACATACTGTCGTGAATGCCACAGAGTATATAAATACGATGGACTGTACGCGATATCTGTATAGTCATCTTGAGCATAGGCAGCAACTGGTTGTACTGTAATCGGCAGGGCTTCCAGTGCCAAAGCGGCTGCATGTTCAAAGAAATCACAGTTATCTACAATGGCGATGGAATAATGCGCGCACGCTCCTTCTGCCCCCTTATTTATGGAAACTGTTGGACCATAAAAGCAATAAGACGAACGACAGGCTAACAAATTACCACCACTGGCTGGAGTGTTACAATGGCAAGATTACTTACTATCAAGATGGGAAACGAGTTGCGCGAGTTAGTGATGCAGTATCCGCGAGGACCGATTTACATGGTGTGGCCCGAGAAGAGATATTGGCTGAGCTACTTGTGCAAAAATTAAGTTTAAATAATCGATGTGCAGTTCAAGTACGGGTGTCCTTCGCTGCTCAGACCCTAACTAGAAAGGCACATGGAGGAATGCTGCTCTGCAAATGGTGTGCCTCGTTCTTGGACCATGAATCTGCCACCTACAACTAGACAAGAAGTCACCACAACGTTGGTTCTGAAGAACATTTTTTTTTTTCATACATGAACTGGGATAACATTTTTTTTGTTACGGAATTTTTGTATCTATCTGTAAAATAAATTTTTTGTGTGTATAAAACCATTTTATTAATTTTTTTCCCTACTCAACTCATAAGACTTAAAGAAAGGCAATATAATCGAAGGNCATACATGAACTGAGATTACATTTTTTTTGTTACGGAATTTTTGTATCTATCTGTAAAATAAATTTTCTGTGTGTATAAAACCATTTTATTAATTTTTTTCCCTACTCAACTCATAAGACTTAAAGAAAGGCAATATAATCGAAGGGGTAATATTTATGTAGGTTGAATTCCCACAGACGGACCTGGGAAGGTACACATGCCTTCAGGTTGAAACATGCAGTATGTCAGATGAAATGGGGAGGGAGTGAATTTGCCGAGGGAAGAAGAGAAGAAAGAGGGCTCTGGCGGCTGATGTTTGAAACATAAGTTATAAACACTATCTGTCCATAAATAATATATGTGTTTAAGTTGTAATTTAGTTGCCACTGGGCATATACGATTGATTGGTTTGGGTAGAGGGATAATTTGTTACATATGTCCCATGTTTAATTTGGGGAGAGGAGAATGGTGATTAGGTGAGGTTGGGTTTATTGGTTTGGGTTGTGAGGGTGTAGGGGGATTACATTATATGTTCCTAAATTTTTAAAATAATTTTTTTAATTTTTTTGATTTTTAATTATAGGGTGGGTTAGGGTGAAGGAGGGGTGCATGATTGGTTAGGGTTGTTGTGTGAGTGTGAAAGCGATAGTTTATTTTTTGTGGGATATTTTCTATGGTGCTTAAAGTGGTTGTGTGAATGTGAGCTTAATGTTATATGTTCCTAGATTTTTAGTATTATTATTATTGTTTGCAACTTTTTTAAAATTTTGTTGGTGGATGGTGGTGAGGAGTGTTAGAATGCATAAACCACATTTAAAACTCTACTTCACTACATTTCTCGGTGGCTGAGCGGTATAAGGCATCTACCATATTGGCGACTCAATGTCCATCAGTTCGATCCTGCCCTAATCCCAACGGTATTTTAAGCTGTGCGAAAATGAAATTGCTGCGCCTCTAGCAGCCAACTCTAGCCCCAACATGGCAGCCGAGAGAGAGCAACACCAGCGCCCCTAGCAGGCGGCAGTTCAACGAAGTACAAGTGCAAACAAGATGGCAGGGTCGAACAAAGGTGAGTAAAAGGGGGGCACAATATAGCAGCAATAAATATCATGACCAACACCAGCGCCCCTAGCAGGTGATGAGGGAACTACAACATGCAATATGGCGGACGAAGAATGTGCAAGAGAGAATATAAGTGGGTAAGAGGCAAGATGAAATGTCAGAACATGAAAAGAAAAATGTGGAATGACAGAGCAGGTGGTCACATCATCCAAGAAGCAGACGAATCCTGAATCCTGATGAATGATGCATGTGACAAAACAGGCATATATACACTACTGAAATATATTGCAATATACAGGTTTTTAGTATGCAAAATNATATTGCAATATACAGGTTTTTAGTATGCAAAATTATTTGACCAATAAGCAAATTCCGTTCTCATACAGCAACCATGGCGAGACAACTAAAGTTTCCCATTTTTTTTGTCGCTGTGTCCATAGAAGCACCTTAACAGCACCACTCAACATGCGTACCGTCAGCAACCGTTCCATATGCATGGACTGAGGAGGGATGCATGGCATATTCTGTACGAGTAANTTTAAAATTTTGTTGGTGGATGGTGGTGAGGAGTGTTAGAATGCATAAACCACATTTAAAACTCTACTTCACTACGTTTCTCGGTGGCTGAGCGGTATAAGGCATCTACCATATTGGTGACTCAATGTCCATCAGTTCGATCCTGCCCTAATCCCAACGGTATTTTAAGCTGTGCGAAAATGAAATTCCTGCGCCTCTAGCAGCCAACTCTAGACCCAACATGGCAGCCGAGAGAGAGCAACACCAGCGCCCCTAGCAGGCGGCAGTTCAACGAATTACAAGTGCAAACAAGATGGCAGGGTCGAACGAAGGTGAGTAAAGGGGGCACAATATAGCAGCAATAAATATCATGACCAACACCAGCGCCCCTAGCAGGTGATGAGGGAACTACAGCAGACAACATGCAATATGGCGGACGAAGAATGTGCAAGAGAGAATATAAGTGGGTAAGAGGCAAGGTGAAATGTCAGAACATGAAAAGAAAAATGTGGAATGACAGAGCAGGTGGTCACATCATCCAAGAAGCAGACGAATCCTGAATCCTGATGAATGATGCATGTGACAAAACAGGCATATATACACTACTGAAATGTATTGCAATATACAGGTTTTTAGTATGCAAAATTATTTGACCAATAAGCAAATTCCGTTCTCATACAGCAACCATGGCGAGACAACTGAAGTTTCCCATTTTTTTGTCGCTGTGTCCATGGAAGCACCTTAACAGCACCTTTCAACATGCGTACCGTCAGCAACCGTTCCATATGCATGGACTGAGGAGGGATGCATGGCATATTCTGTACGAGTAACTTCTACATCTACGATTGTTGGAAATTGCGAATTTCGGCAAAGGGAAGGACCACGCCCGGGAAAGATATTTTGCTACACTTATCGACTACAGGCGAGCTGAGATGCGGTATCAAGAGGGATGCCGAACACCCAATCAACATCACAGACAATGTGTTGACAGAAGTTGTACATATTTAACCATACCGAGGGACATCGTGGGAGCAGTTTTTCGTGAAACGCAAGTGCTGGTGCAAAAATGTTTTATATATTTGTCATTTGCAAGTTAGAGGAACAATTTTGTATGTACCTGTTTGTGAAAAATAATTTTTTAAGATGAGTGATAATANCACGCCCGGGAAAGATATTTTGCTACACTTATCGACTACAGGCGAGCTGAGATGCGGTATCAAGAGGGATGCCGATCCCAATCAACATCACAGACAATGTGTTGACAGAAGTTGTACATATTTAACCATACCGAGGGACATCGTGGGAGCAGTTTTTCGTGAAACGCAAGTGCTGGTGCAAAAATGTTATATATATGTCATTTGCAAGTTAGAGGAACAATTTTGTATGTACCTGTTTGTGAAAAATAATTTTTTAAGATGAGTGATAATAGCGGGAAAAAACGAATTTTATAGGGTTGGTGTACACTGTAATTACTGAGCCAAAAGTAGAGAATCAAATACCTAGTATGGATAATCATTCGGTTTAATATTAGCAAAAACTTAGGCAATACAGAAGGGTAACAAAGTCGTACAAAAAATATTTAAAAAAATTGAGGAAATACAGAAGTGTAACGAAATCGTACAAAAATAAATTAAAAAAATTGAAGCCATACAGAAAGGTAGTGAAATCATACAAAAGGAAATGAAAATGGGTTTTAATAATTTGAAAAAAAAATTTTTTGTAATTTGTGAACAAGATAATAGGGAATGGGAACAAAAGATAAAGGAAGTAATAGTTCAAAAAATTAATGGGGTTGAAATAAATGAACCAGAGAGAGTGGAAAAATGCGTGCATGTACTTATGTACGCGCGTTAGAAGTTATACTTCTTTGGCGTGAATAAAATCAAATACATATATTGTTAAAGCCTAACACGGTATATCTTCGCCAAATTTTTGTAATAATGGGTTGATTGTTTCTCGAAATACGAGAAAAGATCCCTACCACGTTCACTGTCGAATTTCGTTACACTGTGCGCGCGCAAATTCCGTTGCACACTTAACTTTTACCCTCAACGCGCCAAAATAAGCGCAACTAAAAAAAAAATCTAATGATTTAATGTACAAACACCTTTATCTAACACTAAATGATCAGTGTGTATTTTCTATGCGAATGAGAATCTGGATTTTGAAAGGGCAAAGCAAAATGTTTTTGGAAAATTTTGAGGACCAATAAATAGCATGTACGAGGGCAAAGGAATGTTGAATTCATTGGTGTCGGAAAGGGGGCGGTGGGGGGCAAACGAACAACAAACAGTAAAAAATAGTACAACTTATAAGAAAAGGGGATGGGTAAATTTTGTAGACACACGCCAGATAATAACAGCAAGAGATAAAAGAAAAGAATGAAAAAAACTCTTTTGGGGGTTATACAAACAACAGGGACAAACATGCAAAATTAAGGCTAAATGTAGAAAAATGGGATGGGTGAACTTGGAATATTTACACAAAGTGAAAAGGGCAGTGAGGATAATTAAAAGAAAGAAAACATTGTTCGTGTTTCGTGGGTGGGGGGTCAAACAAAAACAAATCAAAACATGCAAAACTGAAATAAAATTGAAAGAACCTATGTATGCTTATTTTGTGAAACACACAAACACAGAAAATTATTAAGGGAAAGGAAAAGAATAAAGAGTGTTAAAGTTTAGATATCAGAGAAAATAAAAAATTTCCAACACTGTATGGGGAAAATAGTGAGGAAAAAGAAAAGAAAAAGGGAAACAAAGAGAGAAGGGTAGAAAGTAAAAAGAAAGAAAGAAAATTAATGAATAAATGCACACAGTATACAAATAGGGATAGAAAATTAAGTATAAATTACTTCAGATTTTTTTTTATAAAATCTTAATGTAATAGATATAAGATTTTATTTTAAGGAAGTTGTAAAATAATAATGTTAGACAGGTAGTTGTTATTTAAGGAAAATTTTTTATACATACCGTGAGGACAAAAGCTTAAAAGAAGGTGGAGAAATTTTAAAATAAAATATTAATAATAATGATGAATGGCAATAATAATACAATAATTATTGTTAAGGAAATAGAGAAAACTTTATTTAAAAAGTTTACAGAAAAATTTTAATATTTATTTCAAAATGTAAGGGAAATTGATGTAAGTGAAACTGAGGAAATTTGCGTTGTTACATGTCAAAGGAAATATGACAAATGTGGAGTACATAAACTGTAAAATTATGTAATATATATTTTTTAAATATATGAAAATCCATAAAGGGTAAATTTTTTTAAATATCTAAGGATATATACACGTGTAATTTTCATACTACAAGATTATTATTATTATAATGTTGCGGATATTTTTTAAAAATTAATTGTAAACAAGTTAGCGATCAGAAATTGAGTAACACAATAAGAAGAATTATTGTTGCAGACAGTTATTAAAAATTAGTGATATTTTAATTGTTTTGATGTAAAATTTATTGTTTTAGTCTAGACAAAATAATGATACGATGTGTTGTGAAAGGAGATACGTATAAGTTATGTAATATTGACTTGTTAAGAATGGATCAAGTGTTTTCTGGTGTGAAAACAGTAATATTTAAATTAATACGAAAAAGGACCTTTGAAGATTATTATAAAGAAAACGAAGAAAATGACGTGATAAGTGAGACGGAAAATATGCTAAGACAATGTTTTGTTTTAAATTAAATGGGCTGTTATATGGTTGCAATATAATAAAATAACTATGAATTGCTGACAGAAAAGACTATTAAGAATTATAATAAATAAGAGAAAAAACTTATATAATTATATATAAATTTTTTTTAGCAAATATTTAGTTTAATGTTATTGTGCTGTTGGAATATTTTTACGTATATATATAAATGATTGTGATTTTTTTAAATTTAAATATAAAACAATGTTGCAGCTATTCTAAAAATAATCGCTTAGGTTTGTTATGTATGGTTACAGATTATTTGGATATGATGACAATTCATTTAATTTTAATTTACCGATTAGGCTTTATTATCCGATTTAAACTAAGTGCAGTGTAATTTTTGGTTATATTACTAGTTTGTTGATATAAATATCATTTAGATGTTATATTTCATTGGTTGTTAGAGGGTTTAACGTATTGTTCATTTGTCCCTAGAAGGTAGGAAGCATTACATGCTATAAATCACGTGCGGTTAAAGAAAAATATAACGAATAAGATTTATTTATTGTGTTTGAGAAGAAGAGGTAGTTATTTATTAATTTGTTTGAAATGACGAAAAAGANAAAATGACGAAAGAGAAAATAATATCTTGAGAAGCTGTAAATTTCGACCTGATTCAAACTGAAATGTTACAACTGGCGACCCATACATGTGGCTGAAGAAAGGACTTCTAGATCTACGATCGTTGAAAGTTGCCGACTCTGACAAAGGAAGGATCACGCCCGGGAAAGATCTTTTACTACACTTCTAGACTACAGGCCAACTGAGATGCGGTATCCAGAGGAATGTTGAGACCAATCAACATCACATAGGAAATACGTTGACGAGAACTGTACATATTTTCCCACACAAGGAAACATTGTTGGAGCAGTTTTCCATGAAACGCAAATTCTGGAGCAAGAAAATTTGTTATATTCTTTTGTTTTCAGGTTAGAAGAAATTTTTTGAAGTACCAATTTCTCAAATATTTTTAAGATAAATGATAATAAAGGGGAAAATNCGAAGTACCAATTTCTCAAATATTTTTAAGATAAATGATAATAACGGGGAAAAAGATTTATAGGTTTGGTGTACACTGTAAATACTGATTCAGTAGTAGAGAGTCAAACACCCAGTATCGAGATAATGTTAGGTTTATTATTAGCAAAAATTGAGGCACTACAGAATGGTAACGAAGTCATAAAAAAATAAATGAAAAAAATTGAGGCCATACAGAAAGGTAGCGAAATCATACAGAAGGAAATGAAAATGGGTTTTAANAAAAATAAATGAAAAAAATTGAGGCCATACAGAAAGGTAGCGAAATCATACAGAAGGAAATGAAAATGGGTTTTAATAATTTGGAAACAAATTTGAAATTTGTGAACCAAATCATTGAGAGTGGCAACAAAAGTTGAAGGAAGCAATTACTGNTAATTTGGAAACAAATTTGAAATTTGTGAACCAAATCATTGAGAGTGGCAACAAAAGTTGAAGGAAGCAATTACTGAAAAACATAATGGGAATTGAAATGAATTAACTAGGGGGATAGAGAGAGGGCTGGGAGGGAGTATAACAACAGGTTGTTGTAATGTACAAACAGGGTTACGTAGCACTAAATGATAAGGGTGTATTTTGTATGCAAACGTAAATATTTCTTCAAAGGGCAATGCAAATATATATATTTTTTAAATAATGAGACGACCAATAAGATGCATGAACGAGGGCAAAGGAATGTTCAATTCATTGAATGGTTAGAGGGAGGGGGGGGACAAAAGAAGAACAAACATTCAAAAATAGTAAAAGTGTAAAAAAACAGAATGGGTAAATTTTTAAGATAAACGCCCGGTAAGAAGGGCAAGGGAAAAAAGAAAAGAAAGAAAAACTAATTTGGGGGTTATACAAACAACAGAGACAAACATGCAAAATTAAGGCAAAATGTAGAAAAATGTGATGGCTAAACTTAGAATATATACACAAGGTGAGAAGGGCTGTCAGAAAAAATAAAAGAAAGAAAACATTATTGTTAGGGTGAAGGGGGGAGGTCAATCAAAATTAAAGCAAAAGATGCACAACTAAGATAGGATTAAAAAACCGATGTGTGCAAATTTTGTTGAAACACACAAACACAGAAAAAATTAAGGGAAAGGAAAAGAAAAAAAAAAGGTCAATGTTAAGATAGCTGAGAAAAAAATAATTTTAATACTGTGTGGGAAAAATACTGAGGAAAAGAAAACAAAAATGGGAAATAGCGTGAGAATGGTAGAAAGTAAAAACAAAAGAATGAAAACTAGGGAATAATCGCAAACAGTGTGCAAATAGGGATAAAAAATTAAGTATAATTTCGTTTACATTTTTAAAAATAAAATACTTATGTAATAGAAAAAATCATTTTAATTTAACGAATTTTTAAAATAAAATTGCATTGAGAGTCATCTGAGAGGCTTAGATTTTCACAGCGGCTAATGTGAAAGGTTGATCGGCTCGGCTAGCTTCTTTGCCAGGTAATCCATGGCCAGTTACGTTAAAGTAGAGTGAATACTGCCTGCCAATGGTTTCTTGCGATCGATTTCTTCTTTGAATGAGATGTTTCCTGTTTTATCAGCGCCGTCGACTTATTTAGCTGTAATGTCTATATCACTAGCAGCACCTAATTACACCAGTGCAGTACCATAATGTCAGATTGGTATGATATCACCGACTTCTTCAGCTGTGACACCTACATCACTACCAGCATATACTGCCACCAGTGCAGCACCATCATCTACAGATGGTACAGTACCATCGACTTCTTCAGCTGTAAGGCCTACTAAATCTCTAATGGAGAAATCAAACTTTTAGGCTTAGGTACCTAGAACATAATTGTCATAATTACCTGCTTCTTTAGCTCCAGCACCTACATCTCCAACAGGTTCGTCCGAGTCTTTGCCTCAACTACTGCGTCGTCTTCAGTGTCAATTTTGTGATAAGACATTTTTACCGCAATGTAAGGTGACATGAACAATTTAATTGTGCCAAAAATCCCTATTGCATGTCATATTTCTGTGACAGGTGCGGTAGGCAGTTCGACCGTAGAGACCATTTACTTGACATACAAAGTAAAGGCGAAGTGCATTTCTCATCAGTACCTCGGTACCAGGCTTACTGTAAGCCGTCTCTTGTGAATTCGGTAGATGTCCTCAAAAGTGCAGTTACATACAAAACCCGCCCCGCACAGTGTGCCTGTGTTATAAATGTCACGATATTTTTGCATAAGGACAACACGAATGTGGATGGCGAGACGCTTAAAAGAGTGTATCCTACAACAATGTTGAATATATTGAGGTGCATATATCTGGAAGAATATTGTAATTTTTTTTGAGGGCATGAGCGTCTCTATTAAATTATTTGAACAAAAAAATATGCTTGTGAATATAATTGTGTTTTATTTCATGTTAACCTTATTTGCTAGAGTAAAATTTAAATTGAAAAGTCACGGGAATTAAATAATTTTAATGAAAATGTATTGTATATTGAACCACTGTATCACATGTACAATTATATAATTCAATAATTTTTTTTAAAAAGAACAAATTAAATATTTAATAATATATCTTACAAATATTATAAATGTGAAAGCCTGTGTGTTTGTGAGTGAGTGAGTGAGTGTGTGTGTGTATGTTTGTTACCACTCAACTCCATAACAGCTGAACGGATTTTTCATGAAATTTGGTATGTAGGTACTTTAGGTCCTGGAATAGGTCATAGGATACTTTTTATCCCGGAAAAGTGTACGGTTCCTGTGGAAAAACGACAAAATCTAATTCTGCAATGGTTGGGAACGTGATCGAAATATTTTTTCCCTCTAGTGTCAGAGTTTATCAGGCCCCCCAAGGACCTCTGAAATTTCTTAACGACTGCTATCAATCGATAAAAAGCGGGACTGAATATTTAACGTGCCCTCCGAAGTCCGTAAGTGCTCAGATGTTATGCCACTAAATGGTCACCCATCCAAATGTGTAACGCTGGGAACGTTGCTAAAATTTGGTGATCGATTAAAATCTCTCAGCCAAGCGAAAAAAACAGTACCTAGGTATACTTATTTTTAAATTTCAAGTTGATGAAACTCATGTTTTTATTTTCATACATCGAAGCTGGAAAGCGGGAATGTGGTACCTACGTGAAAGTTGCACAGATACACTCCAAAAACGTCAGCCTACTCCTTGGCTATCGGTTAAAAAATATTATCTTTCTTTTGGATTGCCGTAATATGTTAAAAACCTAGGCCAACATAGTATAGTTTTATAATTCTGTTTTCACATAAATGAATTGTCTTTTCCCAATTAATTTATTAGTGCAGCACTGTAAATCTCAATTGTACTCAGGCGAAGCCGGGCCGGTTCGCTAGTATTTAATAAATTATACATGTAGTTAAAATCCCGCATCATGCATACAGGTATACTGCTATATGAAAAAACCATTTTTAAATATGATAAAAATTACGGATTTTCCTACGCCTATAAAAAAATATGAGTGTCGACAGCTCACCTGGTGGTTGAATTGACACAGTAAGTGGGTTCTGACAGCTCGTCTGGTACGGAAATCCAGAAATAACTCCCCCTGTGTGTTAAAAATACATTCCAATATGAAGGTGCCAACAGCACTACCTATACTTTACAAACATAAACATATATGGCCGCGACTTGGTGGCTGACTCACCAGCCTGCAGGGTGGGTAAATCTGTAATTAATACACTAGAGTCAAATTGATTTTAAAATTGAAAACAAATAACCAACTAAAAAACCCAAGACGGCTGCATACGACTGAATGATTAAGGGCGAGGGGGATGGAAGTCTGCTGACTAATTGATCGAACGAAGGTTAGCAATTAGCCAATGAGAAACATTGGCAGGGAAGGGAAATTATAAGACAATGTGATTGATTAGAGGGTCAGTCATCTGCTGGAAGTGGTGCTGATGGAACCTCCGAAAATGTAAGTTTTAAATTAACTTTTCATAAATTTTTAAACATTATTTTTAATATTTTGTAATAATTTTATACTTTTTTTTGCAATTAAATATTTTGGGTTATTTCGTATTTTTTTGATTTCAAGCTCATCATAGGTTATGGTCATTGGATCAAGTTAAGGTCACGAGTCAAGGTCAAGGTCAAATGTCAAGGTCATCGACATCTAACATGGCTAACGAGATGGACACAATTTGACCTTGCGAGGGTCTGTCGTTTAGAGTGCTTAATCGCTCCACTCGCCATCGAACCCTGGACATCCTATTTATACGTCTTTGAATATTTTAAAGTAATTGTTAACTTTTTTTGTAAATTCTGATATTTTCTAGATTTTCTAGGTTCAAAGTCATTCAAGTTCACGGGCATGGTGTTAGGGTCAAGGTCAAAGTTACCCAGATCCAAGATGACTGTTAGGTGGCGTCACAACATGGCGGCCGGCTGGCGCCTGGCTCCTATCCCGGATCCTGGTTTAGCCCCATTTAAAATACATTATGCCCAAACATACATAATTATACTACTAAGACTTCTCATTTATTATGTTCTTATGCTTGTCGCCATTCCGTAAAACCAAATATTTATAAATACTACCATTGTCAAAACCACACTCCATCACCATCTCTCTGATAAGCTACAATTTCAACCACGTTGGGAACCTTCGAACGAAAATCGCACAAGAATAATATGAAAACGTCCATGAAAACCGCCAGCAGTTGGCCAAATCTTTCATAGAACCATCCATAGATGCGTCCATGCAGGCATTCGTGGAATATTCCAATAAAACGTCCGTCGTGGCATGTAGGCTTCATATCACTACATGGAAAATGCACCCGCCGTGTGATATTCACATTTATTATATTTTTTTGTAACTGGAGGAAACATGACGAAGCTCATTAAATCTTAACAGAAATTTAAATCAATGTATATTTATGAATGCATCTCAAATATTCTATATTTAAGCAACTCATTTTATTATCTGACCAGTTTCCAATGTATGCACATTAATAATTTATTTTTTAGGAATAATTTTCTGCAATGTACGCAGGAAGTGCGTTCCATAGCTTTGAAAATTCTACCTCTGAATAGGTATCACTGATAATAGTTATTTGAGGGACTAGAGCATGCGTAATATTGCCAAGGAATGTAATAATACAGGACGTCTCGAATTATTACAAAATATCTAGAAATTACGTCAAATAAGACAAAATATTTTCGCACAAACCCCACCGCCTCACTAACCCAAATCTTCTTTATGTGTTCTAATTTTAATTTTTCGTGAATATGTGATTTTAGAAAGTAAAATTTTTTGGGGCTTTTATGTTTATGTAACTCATATATTAATATATTTACATAAATATACATATATTCAAATAGTGAGACCAAATAAAAGTAAAGAAAAGTGGTGTTATAGCTACAATTTTGTAGTATTTGATTATTAACACAGTTCTATGTACGACGTTTTTTTTTTTTACCATTTTACACCCCTTTACACTTATGGAATAATTCCTCTAATAACTACACTTTTCAATTGCCTCAGCTAATTATATTCTGAGACGTAAAGACAAAATCTAATTTTCATGAGGAAAAGAAACTCCTGGCATTGAAACTGTAAGATAGCGGGTCCAATCGAGTGCGTAATGAAAGAAGGAAATACTATTTCGCCCGATACTTGTTAAACGAGTGGGCAAAAATTATTATTATTGTATCATGAATTTGGTTATACGTTACTCTGTAAATATTTTTATCGGTATAAAATGAATGTAAATAGGAAAATAATATTAAAATTAACGCTTTGTTCAGAATAAAGATGATGTGTGTGCTGTGTTTGATCTCATCACATCGTTTAATTTGTAGCTCATCACACCTCACGCCGGTGATGCAAAACAAACACTACAAAATACGGTTGTGACCAGTTTCATTACAAAGGAACCTATAAGACTTAATCAGGAGCACAATACGCTAGAACAACAAATCCGAACTAAGGTTAATTAAATGGCGTCACGAGCTGTGACAGCATCTGTTTCAACGCACCAGCGTCCGAGGTGCATTGCTCGGGGCGGTTAGCTACCTGTCAGCAAAATTAGTCTCTCTATAAAAGTATTACATTTGCTCCACTCTGAAGGACAATACGTGACGCGAATGATTGGAATAATACTATTACTGCTATTTAACAGTTTATCTAATAATCTTCTGTGTACTGGATAACGAGACGAATACCTTTGGGAAGCAGATGGCGTGTTCAGCGACAAAGATCTTCAGCAGGCTTGCTTGTACTACTCGGTCAAATGATCTGTGCTGCCGGGTAGGGATGGGGAGGGGGTGAAATTGAGAGATTTGGGCGGCTCTTAACATAGAGTTCTTGACGGCAGAAAAGTTTATGTAGCCGTCAATGTGAAAAAAAGGTATGTTTGATTCACTCAAAATTTAATTCTTTACACAGCCTGCCACAGTGGTAATTGTTTGCCAAATTTGGTAGAAATCGGTTGTTTGTTCGGAGATCCCATAATTTCAAATTTTCAAGTGATACTATATTGCAAAATGGCGGACAAAAGAGATTGTGTGTACTAATTTGATAACTGTAATAGATAGCCGTTACACAAAGCTTGGTTGGAATTAATTATATGATTTCGACGATATAACATACAAAACTAAAAGAGCTATAGAACCTCCATTTTAAAAATTCGTTTCTGATGTACTTAAAACATACCAGTTAACAATACCTACCGCAGTACTACATGTTTGCCTTATTTGGTAGAAAACAAAAATTTTTTCCCGAAATATGAAAAAAAAAACTTTATTTATTCGTGTGGCACAATCTTACAAAATGGAGGAAAAAAGAGGCTTCAGGTAGATATTTGATGTTTGTTATATATACTCCCAGCATTTGATGTTAAGTTTTATTGATTAAATGTTTTCGAAGATATAGCATACAATGCTAAATATACAGATCGCTGTCATTTTGAAAATAAGGGTCTGAAATACTTGAAACATATTTGTACATATCAACTGTAGCAATACAACTTGATTGCCAAATTTGATATACATGAATAATTTGTTCCCCAAGAAATTACAGAATCTTTATTAATTCATGTAGCTCTATTTTACANCTGCCAAATTTGATATAAATGAATAATTTGTTCCCCAAGAAATTACAGAATCTTTATTAATTCATGTAGCTCTATTTTACAAGATGGAGCACAACNTTGCCAAATTTGATATACATGAATAATTTGTTCCCCAAGAAATTACAGAATCTTTATTAATTCATGTAGCTCTATTTTACAAGATGGAGCACAACAGTTTTGATTTCTGTCTCATTTGATGCTTGTATTAGATACTGTCAACGTACAAAATTAAGTGGAAAGTGGTCAATGATATAATAGTTATATAAAATAAACCTTAAATCTTGATAGGGCCACCATTGTTAAAATAAGTGCCTAATAAAGTTTAACGACTCATATTTACCTGGCCACTCATATTTACCTGGCCCATCATTGTATATCTTATGCGCCAAATTTAGCGAAAATTGTTTCAGTAGTTTTCAAGATATAATGTAAAAGATTTGTTTTTACATGCGGCGCTTTATTTCAAAATGGCTGATAAAAGTGGTTATTAATTAACTTATATAATGATTGTAATACAAACCATCAGCGTACAAAATTTGGTTGAAATATACCTAATGGTATGGTAGTCATACCAAATAAATCTAAAATATTAGTATTCCTGCCATTAAAAAAAATATTCTAAATAAAGTTTATTTTCTTCTACTTACTTTGCCTATCATAGTTTTACTAATTGGTCATATTTGAAGAAAATTGGTTGAGTGGTTTCCGAGATATAATATAAAAGCTTTATTTTTGTTGTGGCGCTATCTTCCAAAATGGCCGACAAATGTGTTTTTGTTTGGCTTATATGATGTTTGCAGTAGATACTGCCAGCGCACAAAATTTGGTTGACATTAGTAAAACGGTGTTATCGTAATGGCAAATAAACCTAAAACATTTGTATGGAAGCCATTTTAAAATTACGTGCCTAATTTAGTTCAATTACTGACATTTACCTGGCCAATACTTACATGCCAAATTTAGCGAAAATAGGTTGAGTTGTTTTCGAGATATAAAGTAAAATTTTGATTTTTTCAAGTAGCACTATCTTACAAAATGGTGGACCTACTAAAATATTTACTTCTGAATGAAATGCTTACAACATTCGTTGTTAGCATTGAAAATGTGGTTAAAATGCGTCAAATAGTTTTCGAGATATGACGTATAGCCCTAAATATTTTAATGGCAGCAATTTTGAAAGTAAGTGCCCGGTGTGTTAGAAAATTATAAAAGCCAGGTGTTCTTACTTTGTTCTATATATGTACCGAGTTTCGTGAAATTAGGTTCAGACGTTCAAAAATGGAAAAGGGACACACACAGGCATGAAAGTTGCCTCATAAACCTTTCTTCACTTCGGAAAGTAGGCTAAAAAAAACCTAAAAAAAAAAACCTAAAAGAAAAAATTCCATTCAGACGCGGGCCTCGCAGTGGATTGGTTCCTAGGACCAGTCTAGAAGAAGATAAGATTCACGATTTTTAAACAATGTAAATGAGCGTGACACTATAAAATACATGTTAGGATTATCGGAAAATGTGCCACAAATTCAGTTGCTTTTATATTACAAAGTATCAATTTATGCCATGGTCCAGAGACGCTAGCCTAGGTGGTATCTCCCCTAGCCCATAATTAAAGTTCATGTGATCTCAAGCCATCAGATTTGGTGGGCGCACAATGATCGCTGAAAAGAACCAGGCTACACTAACCGTGACGCACAATACAGCTGCTAATCCATGATAAGCAAAAGTACAAAAGCGGAAAGCCCGCCCTTCTGCAGCATTTGCACCCGCAAGAGCTGCTGCGGCGGAAAGTCATTCGCCAGTCATGTAGACGAACCAAGCTAAGAAAGAATAAGAATTGACAAATAATGGCGTAGCCAAACGAAAATGACATTTGCAAAGACTAAGAGTTGTTCGGTGGTGTGTTTGACTAACATTGAGGGTTTGAGGATTTGGTTCAGACAGTATGCATTGGTAAAATAATTGCCTTGTT
The DNA here is from genome assembly GCA_002778355.1 of Clitarchus hookeri. Classification (NCBI taxonomy): domain Eukaryota; kingdom Metazoa; phylum Arthropoda; class Insecta; order Phasmatodea; family Phasmatidae; genus Clitarchus; species Clitarchus hookeri. The sequence continues at coordinate 86,909 of NQII01004245.1, forward strand.
TCCCATCAAGTTTTCAAGCAACTGTAAACGCAGATCCTCAGCTAACTCCCGTTAAAAAAATCCCTAAATTTTCTGAAATAAGTATCCTCTTTAATATCGGTAAATGAAAAAAATTTATTTTTATTAATATCGCAGGTCCCAAATTTATGTTCGCACTCTTTGCACGTCAAAAACACAAAAACTATTAAAGACAACCTGATGGGACTGCATGTATTTGACGCTATGAAGACAACTTTGATTGTGTGCGAGCGCATGTAGCCATTCTGCTGTTGTCAGTTGCGTTTGAAGTCATCCGTGGAAGCACTATAATTGTAGAGGAAATGCCAGAGGTGTCAGGGATGTTTTTCAGAGCAATGTTGGATTTTAAAACTGTTACAGGATATGTGAGAACATTACTTATGTGCAAAGACGATGGAGGGCAGAATTCGATGCTGTGCCTCCGTCATGTGTAACAATGACAACAATGCGACAAGTTCGAAAGGGATGGGAATATGTGTGATGTGAAGAAAGTATGGTGTGGCAGGATGTGTGAGAGAAAATATTTCGAAGGCTCTTAACATAGATGTCCTGAGAGCGGATGAGACTGAAATCAGCAGCGCCGGAATGAAAGGGCGCGGAATACGGGAGGCTCTCGACATACCCGCTGACCAGCGGTATCGTACGGCACGATTCCCACTTGCGAAAATCCGGAGTGAACCGGCCGGGGATTGAGCCCGGTTCGCCTTGGTAGGAGACGAGCAGTCAAACCGCTCACCCACCGTAGAATCAAGGTGTGGCAGGAATAGAATGACAACAGATGAAGGAGGTGTGAGAAACGTGTTGCACACATTCACGTGTACACCTTGGTAAATCGAAGTCCGTAGGCAAGCTGCGCGCGAGTCAGGTGCCAGTAAATCACGTGTCCATCACATTTTAAAGCAAGTAAAGTGGGGTCTCTAAAACACCACTTTAATTCACGCTACGAATGAAGTCGACCAAGGCGTGCCGGATTTTGTGAGTGAGTCGTGAACACGTGCAACGAAAACAACGAGCTTTTAAGTTACGTGACCGAGGCAACCTTCAAATTGATGAAACTGTCAACCGTCACAATTGTGTGTACTTGGTCGATGAAAATCCCTACACTGTTGTAGAGCAAGCACTTAATCTTCCTGGGTTAACAGCCTTGTGCGGTATGTCTGCCAAAGGACTTTTGGGGCTATTATTATTCGATGTAACTGTGACAGGTGAAATTTACCTTACCATGTTGCAGGAAAACACTNAGGACTTTTGGGGCTATTATTATTCGATGTAACTGTGACAGGTGAAATTTACCTTACCATGTTGCAGGAAAACACTGTGCCAGCTATTGACCAACTCTGACCAGAAGACGATTTCTTTCTCCAGCAGGATAGTGCACCGCCACATTACCATAGAGACATACAGTCGCTCCTGAATGAAACATTTGTTTGGAGGTTATCGGCCGACGAGGAAGTGTTCATTATTCACAGNGAGACATACAGTCGCTCCTGAATGAAACATTTGTTTGGAGGTTATCGGCCGACGAGGAAGTGTTCATTATTCACACAGATCTGTACGTTTAACGCCGTTAGATTTTTATCTGTGAGGAACTCTGAAGAAAACTGTGTACACCAGAAAGCTAAGGACATTGGATGCCACGAGAGACACGGTTGTGTCTGCCTTTGAATCCACTCCCACGGAAACCGTAGCTACCGTTTGTCCTTCTTTTCTAAAGCGTTGCATACAATGTCTTGCTACTAATGACAACATTTTTAACATTTCCAGCTGTTTTTAGTACACACCCAGCGTTGTCTTAATATCATCTATTACAAGCAGTCCTATCAGATTGCCCGTAAGTATTTTTCTGTTATCCATGTACAAAGGCTATTACTTTATAGGGCCTTATTGAATCACCACCCAGACATCTTTAACACAGAACTCATCAAGTGAACCACGATTACATTTAAATTCCGTCGTTTATGCTTAGGTGGTCCTAAATATTTTAATTATATATTATTTATCTACTTTGTCAAAGTGTTCGTTGCTATAGCTATGGTGCCAAAGTATTTTTGAGATCTCGCTTTGTCTATGGTTTTAAACTTTAAACAGTTTGATATTCACTCAAAAATTTGAGAGAAATAATTTTTTATTGTAATGCCAGTGTCTTTTTATACATTACCTGTAAAAAAAATTCCAGAGAAGAAAAACGAATGAACATTAGTAAGTGGTTGATACCGGTGGAATACAATAGACAATATTCAAGAAACATTTTTTCAAAATTTTGACAATATTGGTAGTTGGATGACAGGATATCGAAAGTAACATGACACACATACGAAATCATTTGAAGTTAAATATGAATCAAATTTTAGTATATATATGAGAATTTTGAATTGAAATGTTGAACGATGCACATTTCAAAACGTTATTTAAACACGAAGTTGGGTTTTAGCTAAAGTGGTTTTTAAAGTGGAAGACGTGGCGCGTTTTGCAATTAATTTAAAATCCGTCACTTGGTTCACATAGGTTTTTTTTTAAGTTTAAACAATTTTGGCTTAAAGTTTTATCTGATTATTTTAATTCGAAATACGAGTGAACGACAAAATAATTTTACAAGAAATATTCAGTATACCATTCCAGTAACATAAGTTTTTATTTGAAACGTAGCGTAAGAAATGTATTTCGTTCATTCCAATTAATTTTTTCAATATATATAAATATAAAATCACTGTAAGTGTTAATTTTTTCTTTAGAAGTAATTTCTCTTACTTGACNATTTTTTCAATATATATAAATATAAAATCACTGTAAGTGTTAATTTTTTCTTTAGAAGTAATTTCTCTTACTTGACCTTATTTTTTTAAGATATTTCCGCAATATATTAAATATCAAGGAAATAACTATGGAACCTTGAAAAAACTTCATGTTACGCATGTTTTCCTTACAAATATTTTTCTACATTACTCCGTGTTGTATGCGTACGTGCGAGGGTGAGCAACATCGCCTTGGCTGTCGCATGGTTTTGTCTCCGTCCGCGCCCTGTTCCTGTCTTCTCCACCTTCTCGTCATCCCACCGCCCCTTGCCCGGTGCTTCAACCCTCAGGGCTTTTCTTTCCTTTCCCCGCGCAGAGGATGACTTTTGTTACCGACCCAGTAGCCGGTGTCTCTCGGCTGTGACCTCGCCCACCCTGGCACGCGACGGCCGGCGTTGCGAGATTGCCGGATTAAAGCTTCCGCACTACCTGGAGCTTTTTTCCACTTTTGAGACGNACGCGACGGCCGGCGTTGCGAGATTGCCGGATTAAAGCTTCCGCACTACCTGGAGCTTTTTTCCACTTTTGAGACGGTGAAGCGCGGGAGCGATAAGGGCGACATAACCACGCACATCGAGTGCCCCATCACCGCTAAGCGCAAGGCTCATAACTGGCGTGCAGTGATCTCGTTGCTCTGCGTGTACCTATAGGACTTTCAGAGCTTACCCTATTATTTATTGGTGGAAAGTCTGTAGGAAGGTTCAAAGCAGGGCACTTGAGTGGTTTTGTATGTATCTTACGCGTATATTTTAAGATCTTGAAAGCACCCAACAGCCCTCGTCTCAAGTTTGTGTTCTTTAAGTTTATCATCTCATTGGACGTACGTATCATAGTTTGGTGGAAAAACGTTTATTTCACAAACTTTGCAACACAGTCCAAGTGGTAGGTAGGCGAGGACTGTAAGGTTAATCACTAGCAAAAACTATTGAACGCCTCATTGTCTCATCCGGGCATAAGGAAGCATCGCAATGGCCATGGAAAACAACAAAAACACGCTTCGCGTGTGTTCTCTTTCCTTAGAATTTTAAGCGGTGACTATAGGGTTTTATGGCAAAATATTTTCAGAAAATATAGAGTATTGCCGCTATAATCTATTCGCAGTTTCTTCACACTTTTTAAATCAAACTTTAGGAACGTCAACCCACGGGTGACATGTTTGGTTGTTTCCTAAAAGTGTCATATGTCACAAGTGTTTTATACTTCTGTTAACATAGAAGTACTTACTTTTTATTAAACTGAACTTTTATTTGTATTTTATTTACAAATTATAATATTACACTTATAACTAACATGGATAAAAACAGGAAGAAAACAGGTGTTTTGGTAATGCCTAGTAAGAAATAGTTCTTATGCAAAATATTATTACAACGAGTGTTCACGAATGCGGTGTCCTGTCCTTTTGGTGTAATTTTATAGACTTGGTTAAGTTTAGTTTGCATGATGCGGAGGAATATCCTGGAAGTAGAACTTTAACAGGGCTTCAGGAAAGTTGACTATATATTTAAAAACACTGTTTTACAGAATAATAAATATCGCAAACAGAGGGACACTTTCAGCGACTGTTGCTGACACACACACTTTTTCAACTACAACATTAATGATTACATAACCAAATATATGAATAGACAACAAACTGTTGACTTCAGTTTCTGTCCTGAATAAATACTTACATAAAAATATTTCACAGTTTTTTTTTTAAATAGATTAGACACAGTTCGAACAATGATACTCGTATAACAACTAGGCAGGCCCCTTAACGTCGAAGAACACGACGACAGGGAACATACGGGCTGCAGTGTTATATTTACAGTGTCACGCACAGCTTCCATTTCGACACGGCTGCAGCCGACCTAAACGATATTATTTAAGAGCGCCGGTCACCAAAAAATTCGTTGTTTTATATTTTTAAGAAATACGCTTTTAACTTGTAGTTATTACGTACAAATACTATTTCCTCGCATACACGAATTATAGACCACATAATTTTCGTATTATGTCATGTCAATATTATAATTGTAGTGTGTTTGGGACGTACAAATATTAACTCGTTTACCGAAATAATATAATTGATGTTGAAATAAGATAGCATTACTTACTTAAAAAGAAACATTTTTATATCACATTATAAAATGTTTTGTTTTAAATTTTTATAAACCCCTCAACATAGAGAAATTTTTGCATATTATTTATTTGTAGTCGTGTATTATTTAATAAAAAAAAGTTTCTTAAAATTATTTAAAACATGACCTAGTTGAATATTCTGTAAATATTTATATTTATTTTCTTCATCCCACTAACACTAAAATTGTGATTATGACATGCCATTAAGCTAAATATATGCGATCTAAAAAAAATTTAATGCTAAGAAAAAGTACATATTATTAAAGTCTACAAGTTTAACGGTATTTCGTACTAATATAAAACGTGTTAAATGAAAACGGGGAAAAAAATTATGTCACGTTCCAGATTATTTTTCCCAAATATTTCATTATTTTATTCAAAGAAGACTAAGAACCCTTCACAAAGCAAATACAAAAAACTTTTATCATTCTAAGAATAATGCATATCCACTTTTTTAAAGGAAGAAACGGCTTTTGCAAAACAGTAATAAAAATAAAAGAAAAATATTTATTTTAGAGTTCACAAAGAATGCTTGTTTACAAGATCATGGCATCTGCGCTACTAATTAGAATTATTAAAGCATACCCTTTTCAGGAATTTACGTTTGCGTGCTTTCCGGACGCTAATTTAAAATATAAGGTTTACCGCAAACAGGATACGTAGGAAACAGGAGATGTGCATATAATTGAACTGCTCTAGTCTGTACCTGGAACGGTGATGCGAATCAATGTTCAAAATTCTCCATTAACGCAGTTGATCGGCATTGAAGCCGCGACTCAAGATCAGGTGCGCTCGATGTCCAGATTTTCAGCCGGAAATATAAAGAAAAGAAATGCAAATNTGAAGCCGCGACTCAAGATCAGGTGCGCTCGATGTCCAGATTTTCAGCCGGAAATATAAAGAAAAGAAATGCAAATGAGCAACCGGGCACACGTTTTTTATTAAACCAGTGCTCAGAGGAGAGCTGGTAGAGCGCTAATAAATCCGAAGGTGTTCTACATTAACGCACACCCTACTATTCCCCTCGGCCCATTTCCATATAAGAAGGTAGCCAGTCAGCTAATGGATAGGCTATCCTGAATAGCAGTGTTTCTTAAACTGTGCCTCTTTCTCCTCTCCTTCTTCCGGAAGTTCACTTGGGGAAGGGAATGAGATCAGAAATTAAATCTGCCCCAAATACATTACAAAATAAGACACTAAAAAGCCAGTTTGGCCTGAAAACGTTAAGAAAGACATAACGGAACAAAATCTTNATACATTACAAAATAAGACACTAAAAAGCCAGTTTGGCCTGAAAACGTTAAGAAAGACATAACGGAACAAAATCTTCATAGTTTGAAACTCACTGCTTAAAAGGATAGCGGCACGCCGGTTCGTTTCGCTGTGCATCTAAATTCTGTATGAAGAAACACACCAGGCTGTGATAATCAAGAGAGGAATTTTATTTAGTACTGGGCTATTTGCATGTCAACTGCATGAAACCTCTGTGACGTAAAGAGGTATTAATATAATATACGTTATAGGCTAGGATATTATAGGAGGCCCTACACTGCTTGCTTAAAGGCAGTGAGTTCTTGTCTGTACAGTTGACCGATTAATACTAAACGAATATTCACTCATTATCTTCACTGATAACCGATAGCAAAAATTAAGATGACAAAATAAGATTCCCATGGCCAATCAAACATAAAAATACAGCTTACCAAATATCTTGTTTTCGGGGAGGCATTTCTGGCCTAACGGCGAATCTCTGTAAACTAATGTGTATACTTTGACGAACATTCCGTAGTCAATAAAAGTATTTAAAGAGAAAAAAAACATATACATTTGTTTAGACAAAACACAAGTATTTTTTTGCCGTAAAAACCTACCACTTTATGAATAACATACCTGATTCATTTTTCGAGTGTATGACTATTACAGACAAGTAAGGAAATGAGGTGACGTGATATTGAGAGACTGACTTTGTCTAANTAATGTGTATACTTTGACGAACATTCCGTAGTCAATAAAAGTATTTAAAGAGAAAAAAAACATATACATTTGTTTGGACCAAACACAAGTATTTTTTTGCCGTAAAAACCTACCACTTTATGAATAACATACCTGATTAATTTTTCGAGTGTATGACTATTACAGACAAGTAAGGAAATGAGGTGACGTGATATTGAGAGACTGACTTTGTCTAANATTTTTCGAGTGTATGACTATTACAGACAAGTAAGGAAATGAGGTGACGTGATATTGAGAGACTGACTTTGTCTAAGGTCAAGGAGCTATGCGATCAGCCATTACGAGCGTGTTGTCAATAAAAACCTTTTGTCTGTAGTAGGGAGACTAGTACTCGTAGAAATTGCCGCGTCTCGTAAGGCTTATTTACCATTCCTAGTCGATTACACCCAATGTCATAAAAATTGGGCATTCTGCGAAAAAAACCATTTAATCGTGAAAGTGTTTGAAAAGGTGCATAGAGGAAAAATATGCAAATGATATTAGTTTCGTTCCATGACACATGTACATGTGTTTTTCCAGGTCTTTGTTATTGCTCGTTTAGTGTCATCCCAAGTAGAAAACAACAAGCAGTTAACAGTTTGCCAACTGTTGGCAGTGGTGGAAAACGTTCGCGTTTATGACTGTCAGCATTTATTAAATGGTTGAAAATCAGGTCGTATTAAAAAAGTGACAGTACCTAAGTTTTAAATAATAGTAATATGGGCCAATTCTTTCACGATGATCGTTACATTTCAACAGACGATTGACAAGCAGATGATAATTGAAATGCTGGCTGTTACTCACTGCTGGGAAAATATAACCATCATGTTTATGTGCAATTTACAGCATACCAACTGTGGTTTAATGCTGGGAATATACAAGCAGCAAACGTGTAGGCCACTCATGGTATACCAACTGTTACTTACTGCCGCGAATGTATTAGTAGCATGCTAATGGGCCACTCGTGACATTCTACCTGTTGTTTACTTCTAGGGACACACAATCACCAAACGTGTGAGCCATTCATGGCATGCCAACTGTTACTNGATGCTAATGGGCCACTCGTGGCATTCTACCTGTTGTTTACTTCTAGGGACACACAATCACCAAACGTGTGAGCCATTCATGGCATGCCAACTGTTACTTACTGCCGTGGATGTATAAGTAGCATGCTAATGGGCCACATATGGCATGCCAACTGTTGCTTACTGCTTAATAATAGCAGCACACTTACGGCCCTTTTGTTGTACGCCAACGGTTCCGTATTACTGAAGAAACATCATCAGCAAGCTTATATGCCATTCATGGCATGCCTNTTTTGTTGTACGCCAACGGTTCCGTATTACTGAAGAAACATCATCAGCAAGCTTATATGCCATTCATGGCATGCCGACTATATGTTGTTGTGCAGTAGCAAACCGCATATGTGAATTCACTTGATTTGTATACTTAATGTATATTTGAAGTAAAACTATCATGTGACATTGCTACTAATAGGAAGAAATTTTTTTAGATTGGAAACATGCAAAGCATAACACGTAAAAAATTGCTTATTTTGCATTTTAAATTCTATCTGAAAGTAGCCCAAAACTAAAGTATTAGTCTTCTGAAAAAATAACATAGAAATCCCAGTATTGACTTGAGAAACTAACATAATTGTGTTTATAGCAAAGATTATAATGCAACTTGTATGCATATAAATTATTTATATTTACTTAAAAGGTTTTAGATGAATACGTGGTAGAGTAGTTACAACCATTCTGACTGTGAACGAACGGTTTGTAAGTTCCGTTCCTGGTTCTTCAAAATAAATTTACTAATTTTGAAATAATGCTGAAATATATGAAAATGGTAAAGAAATTAATCTTATTTGGCTGAAAAATAATTACTTATTGGCTTTGAAAATGCATGGCAAGTTGGTTCTATGTGGGTCACAAGTGGCCGATAGCTGGGCCATAAGTGGCTTGCCAACAGTTGGCTGATAACATGTGGTTTACTTACGGCAGGCCAAAAGCAGAAAGCCAGTGGGCCACACTGCTTCCACACATGGCCCACTGATGTTGCTGACATGTTTGGGATGCNGGCCAAAAGCAGAAAGCCAGTGGGCCACACTGCTTCCACACATGGCCCACTGATGTTGCTGACATGTTTGGGATGCAGTTGATTGCGCAGAAGCGGGCCACTTGTGGGCAGATTGTATTTTGCTACATAGACGTTACCCGAACAGTGGCCCAGATGTGGCCAACTGAAAGAGGCATCATGTGGGTCACAAGAATCTTNGCTACATAGACGTTACCCGAACAGTGGCCCAGATGTGGCCAACTGAAAGAGGCATCATGTGGGTCACAAGAATCTTCGGGTGCATTACAGTGGTTGACTGAATGTTAATTGATTATAGATACCATATGTGGCCGCCCGTGTACAGGCAGATGTTCAAAAGTCGGCCAAATTACTTTTTCTACTTGGGATAATACGCTTATAAAAAGTCCTCAAAACAGAGCATATCATGTGATAGTCACGATAACTGCCACGCATAGTCAGTGAGTGAAAGGTGTACTGCAAATAAGCACATTAAAGCTGTGCTAATAANAGTCACGATAACTGCCACGCATAGTCAGTGAGTGAAAGGTGTACTGCAAATAAGCACATTAAAGCTGTGCTAATAAATAAAGGCGTTCGGAAAAGCCCTGATAACAGAGCTGCAAGAGGCAAGGCATACGGCATGCCGAATTACTCTTTATGTGAACTGCTCGGACTTCACAGTCAATGTGTATCAGGAGCAATGAACACGTGAAAATACCACACGTGGTTTTGGACGACCCCTCCAGATTACCAGCAGGGAGGAACGAACAAAGCCAGCTTCTTTCTTGTTCACCATACAGCAACTTCTGGCACCTCAAATAAAGCACTATATCTCTACTTGAAGCATTTCCACACGCCTATTGAATGCAAATATGTGGTTCCGATAACCTTTACGTGTCCCGCCATCAAGGAGCCTACCGGCCTGCATCATTTTTCTACTTTTTTGACCGAGAAGCGCGGGAGCTATAAGGGTTACGCTGGCACGCGCTACAAGATCGCCATCGCCGCTACGCACAGGGCTCTGAACTGGCGTGCAGTGTTCTAGCAGTGCTGCGTGTACCTATGGGACTTTAAAGGCTGACCCTATGATTTTATTGATGAAACGTCTGTAGCAAAGTTCTATACAGGCTCCTATCGTAGTGTGGCTCGTGTCCGGCTAATAAGTTTTAAGATATGGCAGTCCGAAGAAGCAAATTTTAANCAGGCTCCTATCGTAGTGTGGCTCGTGTCCGGCTAATAAGTTTTAAGATATGGCAGTCCGAAGAAGCAAATTTTAACTACATCGGAGGGCTCCAAATAATACTTACAGCATGCGTGGTAACTTTAAAGTACCATTCCTTCCTCGTTTTAGGGGTGGTGTCTTTTCGTGGTTAAACATGCTGGGAGCATGTTTAACGGTTTCGTCTTAAAAAAAACAGGAATTTAAAAACTGCAACACAACTCAAACGCCAAGCAGGCGGAACCCTTAAAACCTAAAACACAGTCACCTTCGTTTGCAGTGACATCAGTGTCAGTGTCGGTGGTGTCAGGATGCTACTGACTGCGATGTATTGTCATTGGCAACTAATCACGCATTTATTTGGCAACTAATAACCAAAGATCCACAGTTTGTAGGACCGCATGTGAGCGCTATAATGTCTGCTTTATTTTATAGTGACAATGCCGGCGTTATGGTCTGTGAATCCATTGCACATTTTCGTTGTTCGGCACAAGTAGTGATATGAAAATNGGAACCCTTAAAACCTAAAACACAGTCACCTTCGTTTGCAGTGACATCAGTGTCAGTGTCGGTGGTGTCAGGATGATACTGACTGCGATGTATTGTCATTGGCAACTAATCACGCATTTATTTGGCAACTAATAACCAAAGATCCACAGTTTGTAGGACCGCATGTGAGCGCTATAATGTCTGCTTTATTTTACAGTGACAATGCCGGCGTTATGGTCTGTGAATCCATTGCACATTTTCGTTGTTCGGCACAAGTAGTGATATGAAAATGGGTAAAAGCACAGCAGTACACTGAAGGCATTATGAGGGCCTCCTGTGCTACCTGGTTGAGTGCCCAGGGTCCATTTTACAGCTAGATAATGCTCGCTTTCATACAACTTTGGTTCTGCAATAGTGCTCAGTGTTTATATCATGTCTCAATACATCCGTGGCCTGGTCGTTCACATGAATTGTCACCCATCGTACATTTTTGTAGCCACGTGTGACGCCAACTTCCTTCATGTTGAAGATTTCGTAGTTTTGAGCATAATTTGCAAACAACTGCGAGGAAATGTTCCAATGGACAGCATACAGTGTTTGTCTGATTCCATGAGTAATCGTGCGAAGTACAGAGGCCCCAATTCTATAATCATAGTGCAAAAATACTTCTGCTCTTATTATTTTGAGCATCGATCTGAAATTTGACATATTTTTTTTAAAACTGTACGCAATACAAATAATGTTAAATTACAATATAAAATGTATAGTACTATATTAATAATTTATAATTTTTGTAATCGGCTGATTTTGTAAAAAGAGTGTTTGTTAAGGGCTAATACATCCATTAAATATAAATGACGTCTTTAAAAATCTGTGTTTATTAATACCCTTTTGAAGCAGATCATTTAAAATTCCCAACGGTCGTGGAATACTAGCACTTGACAATATTTACACCATAACTACAATACAGCATTACATAATGCCTAATAAATACATTTTTTTTGCAAAATGTGTATATTATGTTTTTGTAAAATGACATTGTGTTGTCTTCCGCGGTAGGCCTAAATCGTTAAATTCAGATACGCGTCAGTGAGCACGAATAAAACGCGATAAATGTTAGTTCTTTAGCGCCTGATCCCAGTTCCGAGTAATAGAAATTCTTACCAACATCTGTATGTTCAGGATTTTTTGAAGCATTCTGCCTAAACGAAAACCATATCATCTGTACGACGGAAAACAACAAAAAATTTAAGTAAGCCTATTACCAAAAACGTCGACAGACAACACAAGAAAGATAAAACTTTCGACATGACGCAGTATACACGTGAATATACAAGTTGCATATTGCAAGGTGCTCCAGTCAGATTGAGGATCCTTAAATCAGGTACAAAGATTATTTTTAAAAGGTGACCTTGAATTTCACGCATTCCTTCTGTGGCCGAGGATACAAAAGACTTACGACTGTACATGCCAGTTTTCGGTGCACTTTGTTATTTATTAGTGCACTTTGTTATTTATTAAAATACAATGCCACCCCTCTAAAAAATACATAACCAAATATTTCCAAAAACATTTATCAATTTAACTAGCATCAGAGACATCACGGACTGACTGTTTAATCTTATTCCGTCCTGAAGTCTGAGAACATCGTGCTGATACCTCCTGTGCACACAACCCCGTGAAAGTCTTTAAATGGGTTTGTAAAAATACTCCAGATTTTATTCATGGAGGGAATTAAAATCACTCCTATTTTTTACAGCTAACTGATTACGCAATGAAACGAACATTTAAGATGTATTAAAACGCATGTGAAAGGCATGTGGATGCGAACTCTAATTTCGCTTGTAGCTATGCATCATACTAGAAGTACATATTTCGAACATTTGTACGATTCTATTACTTGCTTCATTAAGGTGGCCGCCTAGTTGAAGGAATTTTGCATGTCTGAGGCCTACTAAAATCGTGGGAGCGCTAGGGACGACCGAGACATGCGCAGCAACACTCTCATCGCCTCTACGCGCAAAGTCCTGAACTGGTGTGCCGTCGATAACGCGTCTCTATCAGACTTCCAGCGGCGACCTTACCATTTTATGCAATTTTAATAAAAATGAAGGTTTCATGCACTTCCCTATTCCTTTTTTTAATGTTTTGTACCGGAACGTTTATACCTAAAAATTACCGTGAAAACACCAGTTTGAGCGATTTTCACTATCACAAAACAATGCTTTAAAGAGAAATGGAGGAACTGAAAAACGTTCAGATGCGTAAGGTTTCTTTAATGCTATTCATAAGCATTCCTCACTTAGACACGTTGTACGGTTTAAAAAATAAAAATTTCTGCTGGAGCTTTAAGCACTGTTCCGCGGTCTTCCCAGGCGGCCACACTTTAACACAAGCTTTAGCGTATTGTGAGCAAATGGTAAACAACTAAACAAAGGTTTTCGTGGTTATGATGACGTTGTAAACAGTTTCTAACAGAAACCATGGTCGCTGAACAAATATCCTCCTGGACTTTGAATTATAGTCTGGTTATTAAACATAATACAATTAAACTCCAATTTCGAATCAGTGGAAAACCTCTGATTCACAGTGAAATTCAGCTACTCTAATGAGTTAAAATGGCTCCGCTTAGAATTGGTGTTCGAAAATCACTGGTTGTTTTAGCGGAAAAAGTCACTGATTGAATAAGTGACAATCAACTGCGTGCTGCGAATCAAATGTGGTTTTTATCGAATTTTGCCGAATATTTACGTGAAATTAAGATATTTTCGACAGTCGCTGTTTATATTCTGCAATTTATCATAATTTAAAAATATATGAAATACACAAAGTGACCAAGAATTGAACCCACATCATTCCGCATCCAGGCCGTTTCCTTGCAAATCGAGCTGCCAAGCCCACGTTTACTTTGAAGGTGAAAATATATGTATTAGTTTTCTTTATTGAAAATATGTACTTTTAAACTGCATGTGCATTATTTTAGTTTTAATTGTAACATAAGAATTCGTAAAGAAACTAGTACGTTTGAATTCACTCCCTTCACAACATTTAATGCCATATAAACTTTCCATCTGAGCTGTATGATGATGAATTAAAAACAAAATGAAAGAAGTAAAAGCTAAATGAAAGACTGAATAATAATGCTGCCTCTTAAAATGATGTTATGAAAGGCAGAACCCACATTATAAAACTATATTTATCATAGGTTTTTATTAGTCTATGCGCTGTTATTTCATTTGATACACCTTGTTTAACCAATTTATTAGACAAATAACAAATCAACGAAGAAAATAAAATTAATTGGCTGGTGAATAAGTAGCAAATGTTACTGAATCAATAAGTGAAGGCAAACTGGCCTTTTTTACTAATTCGTCAAATAAATTGACTGAAATTGCTGTTGAATTAGTCAGACGCTGTTAAATGGTTTAGAAAGTAAAATTCCCACTGATTCAGATTTAATGCCGTAATAATGTTTAATAATATTTAATGCCGTAATAATCTTGACATGAGATAGTATCAAGTGTTACAGTCTTGAGATTAGTTTCTAGTCTTGAGAATCGCGCGAATTAATAGTGAGTTATCGCTTCGTGCTTAGTTGAAATTAATTTTTAAGTTTCTCTTTTCAAGTGGTATTAGATTGTAAAATAAGTTTTTAAATTTACCTCTCAAAAGGACATTTGAAGCAAAAGTTGAGATTTTTACTGTCGGTGTGCGTTTGTTTGCAACTACACTCGACTATTTATTGTGTTAAGTATAGTTTTTTCTCCGTTTCTTGTGCGAAAAGCATTTAAATATATTGAAAACTACATAGTGATAAAGAAACATTAACAATTTCACTTGTAAAATACAACGTCACATTTGAAAAGTAAAGTGAGGTTCACACAAATTCCGAAAAGCCGCAATGAAAAGATAGAACAGACTCAATTTTTATCTTTTCGATACGGGAATACAGATTTATTTTGTAGTTCAACGTATTATGCTGTTTGGCAAGTTTTATAACAACGGTTAAGGTGCAATATAAACGTACAATATTCTTAAGAGAGTTAATTTATCTATAAGAGATAGGTTATTAGTTTGTTCAAATAAACGTAGTTTAAACATTTATTGCTAGATAGTGATAACTAATAATTATACTTCGTAAATATTAAACAATATTATAAAAATATTTTATATCCTTTACTTTGGAAAGACGGCATTAAAATTCTCGAATCAACAATGTCGTAAATTATGCATCCAACCTAATACAAGAAATTAACAAACTAATTACTTCAATGCAAAGTGACATTTGAAAAAGGTGTCGTAATTGCATTTTCGCATCAATGGTTAAATGTGTATTTTTTATCATAATGGTTATTATCTTATTGATCGTAAAACTCATAAGGATTTTCACGTGTATTACAAAGCATATCGATTTTCGTATTTCTTTGTAACCAAATGTAACCTAGGACAGTGCACAAATTCAAGTCTCAAGTGACCTGCGGACATTAATTAGGTGAAATGAGTTTTTGTGGCTCTCGATACGAGTTTCAGTGACTATTAATAAGCGGCAGTCTCAAGAGTTGACTATTGAATCATAAAAACTTGTCTCAAGAGACGAAACCGTCAAAACACACTTATCTGAGAATTACCTCTTCACGAGTCCCAAAACGAATCTCAAGATATGTTTATTTAACTAAATCTGTTCTGAAAACTTGTTTCAAGTCCTGATACACGACGATTAAAATGGGCCTTAGAGTGAAATAATTCTCTCTAACAATAAAATTGATTCATCATAACTGAAATGGTAGGGATGTACCGATATATCGTTGATATAATATAATTTCGATATATCGATATTTTTTTAACGTCTCTAACTTCCGATATCTGGAAAAATATATTGACTTCAAAATAATATCTTGGAAATTTATCGACTGTTTATATCGATATATTGTTGATATAAAACAATCATGTCAGTATATCGACATTTTTTTTCAACATCCTATCCATTAACTTATGAAGAAGGTATTTATTTATTTATTCTTTAAAACCAGTGTGTATTAATACGTCGTATGTGAAATTTCACAACGTAAATGACACATTTAATACTATCCATGAACTAGTAAAATAATACTGTAGTTTTATTAGGAACATGCATATTTTACCACGATAATTTCTTATTATTTAGTTATTGAATGATTCTCGTAATTTGCTGCCAACCTTAATGCAAATATTGAAGTGAATGTTTTCTTTGAAACATATAAAGCTACGGGTAAATGTTTTGTTTTATAAGCTTATTTTAAAAGCGTTCTATTCACTGTGGGACAGTTAAAACTTGCGCTAATCCATCACAAAGGGGAATCGCTCCACTCCTTCCAATATCGTTCTTGAATTTCTCCAACGGTCACCGCACAACACATATACTAAAGATGAGATGGACACACATTTTCATCTGCGTATGTTCGCAAAATTAGCTCAAGATTTGCCTAAACAACTCTTAATTTCACGTGCTTCAAGAACGAGGTAATATTTGTTTTCATTTGGTTTTAACCTAAAACTTTTACATATATATATATATACATAACATTTTGCGTATCTTGTTACAGTCATATTTATTCAAAAGTATCGTAACAACAAATATGGATCCTGGTATCGGGAAAAATTTATACGTATTATTTTTAATGGTTATCTATAAAAAGTATTGTTTAACGAAGTGGTATTTGGAAGGAAAAATATCGATTTTCGATACATCGGAATTCGATATTTTATGTATTAAAGAACTTGATATATGTAAAATTGCTTGAAATATTACACATTGAGAACACAAGGCATTGCAGAAAGATGTAGCGTCTGTTTTTAATGTATGCTGCCAGTTTTTAAATTATATTTTTGTACTCAAAGCAAACGTTATTAAAATGAGCATTAAAGAAATTTTATTTCGCATACATGGGCAAATATATTGATTTTGATATACCATTGAAATTTATCTATTATTTATATCGATATATCGTTATTTCTATATATCGATATTTTTTTCAACATCCCCACCATTAAATAAAAGTGCTTGTTTTAGTACACACTGTGGTTACCTTAGTATAAACAACATGATTTTTAATGTTATGTAGGAAGAAAAGCAGTCATGCATTGTGTCATGGATATTGGTTAAAGTGCAGTTGGCATGCGTACTCTACCCCATATAAACACTCTACGGAACAGCGCAGACACAATGTCCAATAACCAGGACCCGCCTCTCTTCCACATACATTCCCCGTTACCGGGGACGACCAGTGAACGACCGGCGCGAAAAGTGGTTTGCGGTGTGCAATGGACCGACACGTCCACGCAGCATGTGGCCCATCTGGGCGAAATTCGAGCAAACACTGGAGCGCCGGGTTCTCCTCCCTTACCAAGCTTTACCGTTACGTGTGGTATCTGTTACAGCCCAGACTCTGTGTGAGATTGTGTGTGTACGTGTGGTGTGGTGTTTTTTTTTTCTATCGCGTAAAAAAACCCAACGTTTTCGTTACACATTTTATTCGAATTTCAGGGTTTTAAAATTAGAATATATCATTTCCCTGAAATTTTGCATTTTATGTTAAGAAAGTTTGGCTGCACACTCACGATCATTTTGAAGTCCTTCAAAATTAGTCAATATTACTAAGTTACATTATTTTTGGTAGCTTTGTTTATTATTTTGGTAACCTCTCGTTATTTAAAAAAAAAAAACCAACTGTTATTTGCGTAATTTTTTGCTTTTTATGTTACGAAGGTTTATCAGCAGGCTCATATAAATGTTTAATTTCTTAAAAAGGCGTCTACATTGTAAAATTTTTTTGGTATCTTAATTCGAATCCACAGCTTCAGTTACACACCATTGCTTCTGAAAATTGCAACACCCAGAAAGAAAGGCCCGAATGAATCCAAATTCAGAGGATGTGTAGAACAGTGTACCAGCAATAAGTCAATACGATTGCAGAGAGATGGCGAACACGTAGGCCCAGCAGCGCCCTCTCTTGTGTGACCGGAAAGGTCCGTGTTACGCCAAGTTCAGTCAGTAAAGAGCCGTCAAACTATGTGAAAGCAAGTGCCAGTATACCTTGTCGATGGCAAAGGGCGTCATATCAGAATGTGAGTTCGATTGGGGCAGAATGATCGGTCTCCGGACAATGGGTTTGTCATACCGTGACATTTAGGCACGTGCAGGGTATGCTGCTACGACAGTGAGTGATACGTGTGTGGAACCAGTGGATAGACGAGGGTCGTACGCAGTAACACGCGGATACTGGACCACGCAATGTGACCACATCACGGGATGACCACCATATTGTTCGCATGACGTAACGGACCGTACAGTCTAGTACACAGTGTTTGCTCGACACTTTAGCTCCATATTATCCTCACTTCACCCTCACTTATAATAATCAAGAGTAGAATGATTATGGACATTCGGGCATAACGGATTCCGGAGTAGGAGCCAGGCGCTGGTCGGCCACCATGTTGTGACGTCACCAATTGCCATCTTGGATCTGTGTGACCTTAACCTTGACTTTTGACCTTGATGCCACGCTAGTTATCTTGAATGACCTTGAAACAAAATAATCCCAAATAATTGCAGAAAAATTATACAATTCCCAAAAAATTATAAAAAAGGTATAAAAAATAAATAAAAATAATTTAAAGATGTACATTCAGCAGGTCTACGGTTCAATGACAGGTGGATCGACTAAGCCCCCAACACGACCAAACCTCACCAGGTCGGCCAGTGTCCATCTCGTCAGCCATGTTATATGTTTATGGCCTTGACCTTGACGCCGTTTACCTTGACACCAAAAAGTTATAAAAATCCCAAAACATTCCGAGAATTCCCAACAAATCCCATAAAAAAAAATAAAAAAAAACCACTTTAAACTTGAGCCAATGACCAATGACCCCATGAATCATGACCCATGACCGATTGACACATTGAACCATTGACCAATTCTGCTATTGACCCATGACATATGACCAATAACGTATTATCCAAAAAATCCTAAAAATTTATAGAAGAATAAATAATTAAAACTTACAATAATATATATAAAATAATGTATAATTATTAATAAATTTATATAGAAAACTTACATTTTCAGAGGATGCCTCAGCACCACCTCCAGCAGACGACTGACCCTCGCCAATGTTTCTAATTGGTTAATTAGTCGACGTGTCTCCACCCACTCGCCTTTGTTCATTATAACGAATACACTTCACCAACAATATTCATGTTTTAGTTTCTCATTTGTTTACGTTTTCATCACCTCGGTGATGTCAGTGAATTAATTATCGATTTAGCCACCAGAGGAGCTGTCGATTTAACCACCATGTTGGTTGTTATCGACTTTGTCCTTGACCCCAATTAAATAGAACTAAAAAAAATCAAGAAAAATGACAGGCCCTATGATTGGCCATTGCTAGCTGCTCACAACAAGAACCCATACTGACCAACCATATTATCCCACGACTGACTCCAACTAAAACTACCTCCACCCAAGACTGGTTCCTGGCGAGATTGACTGAGCACAAGACTAGCTCCTGACGAGAGCAGTTCCTGCAAAACTTACTAGAACAACCGACAAGACCAACCTGCCATACCACACACTTATACAAACGATGATTGTTAATCTCGAAACAAGTCTCTAATAATAGTTTTGTACCTAACCTTTTCGGAGAAAATCTTCTCAAAATATTCGGAAAACATTTCTACCACAGGTGCCATACCAAGGGCTCATACTAACTTACCAAGTCAGCTTACCAGACAAACTGACCAAGAAAATTAACTAGTTACCAAACGTTACTCACAAATATTCCCTTAATTTCATTCGTTCTTCATATAGAACGCAGTCGATTTTTAACGACACGAGTAAGGTATAATGCTTTAAATCTAACTTTAGTCCTGCTACTGCATGCATTCACATACATTTGATCTAAAAAAGACTCTCAATTTGAATGTTTACACCACTGAATTAATGTCATTCAGAGAAGCAGAGGGACTGTATAAGATATTGAATATGCATTACTATGTATATGTAAATTGTATTAATTGTTTTACTCTACACATTCTTCCTTTCTGATTGATTTGAATATTCCATCTTTTGATTTCTCAGATGATTGCTGATCATTTATGGTAGCCAAACATCATATCTGATGTAACACCGATCCTACAGTTCATCGATGATTGAAGATATCTCAACGATGAATGATATATCACCACGCTTTTGCATGTCAATCAAATATCTGAGACCATCAATAAGTTCATTCGGGTCTTCAGAAAATATGTAACGAGCGTCCTTGACGCCTTCAGCCTTCTTTGCAACACTTGTCGAAGGAAATTCGTTGGTGAAATGTGTGCAAACGTCGACAGTATTATCATCCTTCTCATCAGATAGTTTATCAGCACTCTCCCCATAGTCATTATCATCGATGCTGTCATCATGGTCATCTTCATCTCCTGTTTCATTCTCAAGATCAAGTTTTCTTTTCACTGAAGGAGTCACATAGTCATAATCAGTATTTAGAGCTGATAACATATTACCTTGAAATTCGTTGATTTCCCGCGAACGCCTTGCAAGTGTACATTCCACAAATACCGACTCCATCATGCCTTGTAGGTCTCTCATTCCATCATTAGCAATAACCGTCTCGTCATAATAGTCTGATGAAACAGTACCCATCGATGTACCAGGCGGTATTGGTAACATCACTTGCTGGCTCCCAGTAGACAAACTCTTGAAGATCTCTATGAGCTCCTTCATTGCATCACCTTGCGTAAACTGCATGTGATCATTTTCTTAATGGTTCATCGTGCGAGTTCCCTCGTCGTCTACAAACATTTTATGTAGTGTATTAACAGAAGGTGAAGAAGTTATCACGTGCTGTTTCTCAGTGGGCAAAAAAAACACTACATTTATCAGCAGTGATGTGTTTATTTCAGTAACCACGTAGAGTGAACTGCCTAGGACAGTTTTTGCATTTAAATATCACACATGATGGGTTCTTCAAACAGTCACTCATTTCATGTCGCCACGAGTTGCAACTTTTACTGATGGACTTGGCACAGAAACAGCATTGTTGACCATGTTATTTGTGGGTTGTCATTGAAAATATGCATGTAGTCGTACATGAAATATACGATTTCACATCGTCAGTGGCTTGAATTGTCTTCCAGAATAAATGAAATCATTCAAATTACTCATGCCGACTGACTCTTACCGACTGGCTCCTGCAGACTTACTCATACAGCAATCCTCCTCAATAATCCTAACACCTGCCGACTGACTCCTGCCGACTGACTCCTGCTGACTGACTCCTGCCAAATTACTCCTGCTGACTGAATTCTACCGACTGACTCCTGCCAAGATGTTACTGATTGGCGTGTTTAAAAAATAACTAACGTTTTATACATGAATATACACTTAAGAGCCAAAAAAACTGGTATTGACATGCGTATGCAAATAACAGAGGTATGGAACCAATCAAAGTAACTCGATGCGGTCGGCAGCTAGGTCGGTTACTGTTGCTATAATGGCAGGTTATCAAGATTTAAGTGAGTTTGAACGTGGTTTTATAGTCAGTGCACGAGAGATGGGACATAGTATCTCTGAGGTAGCGATAACATTTAGATTTTCGTGTACGACCATTTCACGAGTGTACCGTGAATATCGGGAATCCAGTAAAACATCACATGTTCGACATCGCTGCGGCCGGAAAAAGATCGTGAAAGAACGGGACAAACGACGACTGATGAGAATCATTAACCGTGACAGACGTGCAACCCTTTCTCAAATTGGTGCAGATTGGATTTGTGGACTGCCCTGCAGGATTCATGGAGTGAATTGCCTCCTGCATACCTTCAGACATTAGTCGAGTCCATGCCATGTCGTATTGAGGCACTTCTGCGTGCTCGGGGGGCCCTACACGATATTAGGCAGGTGTACCAGTTTTTTTGGTTCTTCAGTCAGTTCTTCAGATTTATATGCAGATAGTTCATTGCGTTCATTAAAAGTGTCAGGTATCAGAAATTTTTCATATGGCGTATGGTCGATACTGTTTTACAAGCTATTGCCCGACGAATCTTCGAGCTTAACGAACAGTCACTGGATAAATCACCATCGATACCGCTCACTCGTGAGCGGTGAAGGGGTGAAGACTTGTCGACCAATTAACCAATGGAAAACATTGGCGAGGTTGAGTTATCTGCTCGACATGGCACTGAGGAAACCTCTGGAAATGTAAGTTTTTCATATACATTATTTTATGACAATATTTATTGTTATAAATTATTGTAAATTTGAAATTAAATAAAAAAAAAATTTTTTTAGGAATTTTTTGATCATGGGTCGCGGACTATGGTTCATGTGTCATGGGTAGAGACCTGAAGAATTAGCGGATTCATTTTGGGACAAACCAGAATTCAAAACACTTGCGTTTAAATAACTTTAGCCATTTGCCCACGTGGTATTCGACACTTCCTGGAGAATGCTGGTCCAATCGTTGCTTTTCACTGTGACAGCAGGCAACCAATGTGAAGTAGATGTCGGCATAATTGTACATAAGACTGTAGAGTCTAGCCTGCAGGTCATTGAACTCGCGATTTTTTCCGGTCTCTAGTCATGGGTCATGTGTCATGAGTCATGTGTAATGGTTAAATGGGTCAATAGATAATTGGTCATGGGTCATAGGTCTTGTGTCATTGGTTAATGGGTCAAGTGTCAAGGGTTTTTTGGGAATTTGTTGGAATTTTTCAGAAATGTTTTGGGATTTTTAGAATATTTTGGCTTTAAGGTCATTGGCTGACGAGATGGACACTGGCCGACAGGTGAGTGTCGGTCTTGTTGGTGGCTAAGTCGATCCACCTTTAATCTAACCATGGACCTACTACATGTACATCTTTATATAATTTTTAAAGTAATATTTCAATCTTGCCAATAACTTTTTTTTATACATTTTTTGGGATTTTACAATTTTTCTGAATTTTTTTGGTATCAAGGTCATCAAAGGTTACGTGCATGTGGCCAAGGTCAAGGTCAAGGACATCCAGATACAATATGGTGGTTGGGTGACGTCACAATATGGTGACCGGCTGACTCCTGGTTCCTACTCCGGAATCCGTTATGCCCGAATGCCCATTATTATTCCACTATCAAGAAAGTTTCGCTTAAATGCGAGTTTTAAGAAGAGGAGTCCCAAAGATGAAACAATAGTAATAACCGAATGCCCACCCAAAGAGTTTGGCTGCTGCCGCTAGAAAGGTCGAATGAAACGATGCGCCTAATGAAAAATTGTTCTTAATTTAATATTGATAATTTCGGCTTTCAATACTGGATTACTGGTATTAAGATCAAACTACCACAATAAGGCTGAAGGTGACCGGTGATTGCAAAAATATGTAACCCATTGCTGTTCAAACTATAATGACCCAAATCGTAAAACTCTCGATATTTTTTCCTTGAGCGCAGAGCCAGTTGTATTTCCTGGTCGACAACCGGTTTGCCAGGGTATTTAAGAACAGCGAATATGCCATCTATAGGTAAGAAACCAGCAGTTATTTGCACGATAACGCCCTTGGCGAATCACTAGACAAACGCGCATGATATATTTTTTGTTCGTTTGGACTCATACATCTCCTTGGTTAAACCATGTAGCAACGCAGCTCACACGCTGCAAGAACGCAACTTGTGCCCCGACAACCAAACTTCTGTTTGAGGTGTCGAATCTAACTCGGACTAGTACTATCTTTCGTGCACTTCTTGCTGCTTGGACGTTCATAGGGAATTTAACCAGCAGTAGCTGGGGTAAGAAGCCGGGCTATCTGCTGTCATTCACTGCTGGTTCACCGGAACCAAAATCATAAGGCGCGAACGGCTCAGGTTCCCAGAAGTTGTTTAGTTGAGAGATTTGGGCGACTCTCAACAACTAGGTCTCGAGAGCCGATGACGGTGAAATTGAGGTGAGGATGGAGTAGCGCCGGAATGAAAGGGCGGGAGAAACGGGAGATGCCCGAGAAAACCCACCCACCAGGGGCATCGTATGGCACGATTCCCACTTGCGAAAATCCGGGACTGATTTAGCTGGGGGATTAAACCCGGCTAGCCTTGGTGGCAGGCGAGCCGTCTAACCACTCAGCCACCGCGGCCCCAGGTTCGCAGGAGGCGAAACACCCCACCGCTTTCACAGCCGCCCTACTTCTTATTACTCGAAGTTTCCCTACAGCCACTTGACGACGGGCTGCCCGCCGTACACTCGCTAGCTCGGCGCGCGCGCTGTACTAAAGTTTAACGGCCCTACTCTTGCTGACTCCAGTGAATTACTTACCCTCTCGCACCAGCTGAAACGTTAAGATTCTTAATCATGGCGGGCTTCGCTTAACACTTTAATGATCCACTCCTGGCCTCCATCACCCACTCACTAAATCACCTCATTAAATGAAGGGAAGACCAGGAGTAAGATGCTTAGAGGAATTTGCATAATTAACTTTGTAGTGGCATTTAAGGTTGTAATGAGCTTCGCCTGAAGACAGGTAGGTTGGTCAATGAAAAAGATTACAAGTACCACGAGCTCTGTCAGAGGTCGCGCTCTATAGTACGAGGTAAAAGGGATTGCCTCTGTTTTGACGTAAAGTACATTAATGTACTCAATTGCATTCGCAAGAGAAGAAGAACGAGACATATCACATTGTAGGAATTTTCGAAGTCAGTCCAAATCCGAGTAATAGTAATATTTCTCGTTGTTTTCATTTTGATTAAATACTTATCTTGTTTAATTTCTTAATTATTATTTTACAGTGGAAAAATTATCATCCCTTTCCTAGCTATTCTATAACAGCTAAAAACAGATATCTTCGCACATATTTCTGCCAAACATGTAATTTTTTGTACAAAAGAGACGTTTATTATTATTATGAAAATACCTCACTTCACCTTATATTGCAGGGCAGTCGTCAGACTGGTGAATTATCCTGTAACCTCTTTGGAGAGCAATCGATGTTTGAAGAAGTTTTTGTTCGATGTTGGGTAATGGATAAATAAATGTTTTAAAAATGACCATCTAGAATAAAAAAAGTAATAAAAATAAGACTAGTAGACACTTATCAACGTTGTGGACATGCTGACCAACAATCTTGAAAATGAATGAAACGCAAACACGCAATAGCACTTGAAATGTAAATATTTTACGCTGCGATAATCAATGCCTTTTAAGTCAGTCGAGTGGAGCGCGCTACAAGACATTTCCAAGCTGCAACAAGTTAGCACATTGCAAAGATTTCCTACCTTATACGCCAATGTCAGGTATACATCTTATATGAAAACTTGGCAGCAGACGTGGGACTGCTTTTTGCTCAGATTGTGTACATTCTGTGCTACACGTGCATTACCTGCAATTCTTCTCTGGTAGCGATTACACTTGCATATTTGCCTAGTCCAAGAGGCTTCAAATCCAGAACTCTCGATTGTCTATTTACCAACAACTAAATGTGGTTACCAAAAAATTCATTGTCTTATATGTTTGTGCAAAATACTATTCAACTTATACACACTAATAACAAGTACTAAATCCATGAATAAAAAAATTTACCCACATATGTTTAGCATAGCAGTATACCAAAATCACAATTTTAATGTTTTTGAAACGTACAAACAAATAAAAACTAACTCACTTACTGAAATGATATAATTATTGTTGAAATGAGATAACATAATTTACATAAATATATATTTGAAACTACTCTATTAACTTATTTTGCACATTTTTAAAAATTGCTTAATATAAGGAATTTTTGCATGTTTTTTTATTTGCAGCAGTCAATTATTATTTTTGTAAACTAGATTATGTTATACATTACTTAAAATGAATTTAGACATGATCTTTCAGTTACCTTTGTAAAATTTTCTGTAAATATTTTTGTTAATTTTATTTCTTCGTGCCAAAACACTAACAATATGATTTTGACTTGACATTATGCAGAAAAAAAAGCGGTATTAAAATTATTAAATTGGAGGAAAGAGTAATTGTAAGTGATGTCTACAAGTTGAATGGTATTTCGTACAAATATAAAATAATTTCACTTTTCGTGACCAGCACCCTTAAGGGTCCCGCCTGCCTGCATAGTTTTCCTTCTTTTATTGGCTTAAAAGAGCAGGATATATAAGGGTTACAGTGGCACGTTTTACAAGAGCGCCAACGCTCTAAACTTACGTGCATTGTTCTCGTAGTGCTGCGTGTACCTATGGGACATTAAGCGCTGAACCTATAATTTCATTGATGAAAAGTCTGTAGCAAAGTTTATTATAGGCTGATATCTTAGTTTGCTTTGTTTCTGGTTAGTATATTTTAAGATGCGGCAGTCTGAAAAATACTTTTTAACTGTACTGGAGGGCTCAAAAAAAATATCTATAGCATACGTGGTAACTTTAAAGAACCATACCTTCCTCCTCTTGTGTATGTCTTTTCGTAGGCAAATAAACCTGGTGCACGTTTAAAAGTTTCGTAAAAAAAAAAACCGGATTTATAACACACAGCAACGAAGCAAAAGCGCTAGGTAGCCAGAACACTTAAAGTAATAAAAGGGCAATTCAACAGGTTGATACACGTCATATAATCATATGGGCAAATGGTAATAACGATTTTGTAAAATTTTTGTACGTCATTCAATGCTAGAAGTAGGTTTATCTACATTCCAATAAAAATTTTTTTTTTTTAAATACATGTCGATCTACGAACCCACGGAAAACCTTCAAAATAGAAAATTGCCAGAAACTTTGATTAATCTTAGAAGTGCTCAGCCATCTACAGATGCCATTTCTGAACGTGCTAACACGGCGTTCATTGGCACTTGTGGATAGAAATAGACATATAAACGTTCGGAATATTGTGCGATAAGGCAGTTAGGGTGGTCAGGGTTGTGCAGTTCGTTTTTGGTCAACAGAGAGCGCACCATCGCATTGAACATGCCTGGGACAAATTGAAAACAGCAGTTTATAGTCGTTCACAACATCCGAATCACTTACAGATGTCACTATTGCTGCTCAGATGAAAAAGGACCTTCATGAAGAAGATGGCGTCAACACATTGATTGCAAGCATACCGCGGCGTGTTAGGGACCTGTACAATGCACACGGAGGTCACTCAGCAGCAGGGGGATGAAAGAAACCCTCCCTAGTCAGACACACCATTAAGTTGCATTTGTCGTTCTTTAGTGTTTGTGTTTGATATAGGGAAATTGTTTATTTGTTAGAAACACTTTGAAGTTCACGTTTTGAATCCGTACCCCGTTGGTAACGTCTAATCGCTATGCTTTCTTTTATGCATATTCCATTTTTTTTCTTTATTTATGTATATCCCAAAATATTTATGTGACGTGTTTATTTGTTTCAGGAAATTTGGACATCATTTCCATGATCGTGGATATCTTGCTGAAAAAAGAGCTAGCAGAGGTGGATACTGCAATCATTAGAGCTTCCATGGTTCCTGTGCACTCTAAAGGCTGCCACGCACCAGAGAGGTGGTGATGGCGGCGGCGAACAGGGTGACATACACCAGAGTGATCAGATCGTAGTTGGAGGTTCGCGTTACTTTGGCGAGGCAAGGCGAGGCCAGTGAAAATGACGTATAAATGTACTCGTATTTAAGAAGAAGGTTTACTTTAAGTTCCTATTTTAGATGACGATGAACAAGTAAGGTAAGTCGAATTTGCTACTGTTTCGTGTAGTACTTTGAAATGCACATTGAAAAAGGAATAATTGTTTGATTGTAATGTCTAATAATGATTGTTTCGTATTATATGAATGTACGAAAAAGAACATTATATTAAGAGTAAAATATCACTTTATTTTGTTTGTAGGAGAAAACTTCGAAAATATGGATACATGATATAAATATTGTTTGAGAAACAGAAAGAGAATTTCACATCTTGTATCCTCAGTTGCGACAGCATGAGGAACGTTTTTACATTTACTTTCGAATGTGTGTAGAGATGTTTGATGAGCTACTGAATACGATAACGGATGACGTTAGAAAACAGCAGACACATTATAAAAGACCAATTGTGCCAGAATAGTGACTTGCAGTGAATTTATGGTATATTGATAATATGAGAATCATTTTCACAATTTCACCTACATGGTACCATATTTTCTTACTGATGAGCTACTGAACTAGTGCAAAAATAAGTAATACATTCCAGAAACTAATTTGCGTAGTGTTTGTGCACTAGTTATTTAACCTACTAAACAATTTGCTGTACAATTATGAATAAACTTAAACAAAATTTAAACAAACAGTTTCTTTGCGAATACTTTGCCTGTTCCTCGACACAACGAAAATAATGTATCTTCTATACATTTATTTAGACAGAAAGTAGAGTTTTCAGTTCTTACAAACGTAAATGCAATTTTTTTGACGTGACAACGTCTTATAATTCGATAGAGCCGGCTGCACGCACGAAAAAACATGACTCATGCGGCGTTACCTCGCTCTGAGGCGTTCCATGTAAGGCTTGAAGTGCAAGCGAGAGCGCGGAACGAGCGAAAAAACATTCATCAAATTCATGAAAGACATGTTTAATGTCGATTGTGCATCAGACGTTAATAACTCAACAACACTAGGAGGCACCACCATCGATTTGACTTTTTCAAGACACATTAAACTCGAAACACTCCCTTTCATTTCCTACTTTTCCTATCATCGTCCTATTCTCAACAGAATAACACAGATTGTAAGAAATTAAATATTACACATGTTTAAAAGTTGTAAAACAATTGCTCAACGCACATTTATACTTGTAAAAACTATTAAATTGAAAAAAAAAAATTGACATAATTGTATTTATGCGTACAAATAAATCTCACTTGATCAATTTCATTGTGATTTCCAATTACCTCCTTCTCTATATACATACAAATCTATTAAACAAATGAAATTAAAATTTTCTTTTGAAAAATGCTA
Organism: Clitarchus hookeri; assembly: GCA_002778355.1. Classification (NCBI taxonomy): domain Eukaryota; kingdom Metazoa; phylum Arthropoda; class Insecta; order Phasmatodea; family Phasmatidae; genus Clitarchus; species Clitarchus hookeri. The sequence goes on from NQII01004245.1 coordinate 115,574, forward strand.
CCATTCCATCAGTATTTTCTTAAGACGTTGTCACGTTCAACTATCGTCAGTAAACCGACTTTACAGACAACCAATTTTTTTATTAATAATAACTACATCCCTTCTATTGATTATGTAGATGTAATGTATATGAAATAAAATTTGCACGCATCAATTCTTACTTAGTTCAAATTGCAATAGAAAATACTAACTTGAGTCACACATCCAATCAGTTTACTATATTTATGTTATTATGTTTTGGGGAATCAACGTGATAGTACACTACAATATTGATGTATAATTAATGTCCCCCGAAGGGCCTCTTGGTTGGTATTTGTTGACGTCTGTGGTACGTGAGCAGTTTCACACGGAATTTGGACAGTGTAGACAGACTCTTCAGACTGATGTGAAAACTCGTCGTTCATTAGTAGCTGGGTGACTTAAAATTTTACTATTGTTTGTCTCCACGGTGTTCAATTTCTTAATAGTTTTTGCATAGCTCATACATAGTAAATCAATCTCGTCATAGGGTGGATCCCTCTGCATACTCTGTAAATAAGCTATAACTTGACTGGCTGCAGACGAGTTTTATGAACTTGTGTTTTGATGACGTTTCCTTTTAACACTTGGTGTCTGAGATACTGCTTCTGAATTTCGTGTTTGTGACGTACGTGGCATATCCGTTGTCTGCTAATGTTCATCGGCATTTCCCCTTTAATTTTCATCTCCTGCATAATACATGTTTGCTGTTCCTGGCGACTCGGTCTCATTATCGATAGATGTATTCGACTCAGTAAGTGAATATTGCACATTTAGTATGTTTGATTCTGTCAGTGCAAATTGCACAAAGGGCTGAAAGAACGCCATCTGTTGTGCCCGAGGCCATGTTTTGTAGCGACAGATGGTTTTCGTTTCTTGTCCGATTTCTGTTTTCGTTGACTACAAAAGTTTGGCGTATGAATCCCTTAGGTTCTTTCATTTCTCTTTCACATATTCCCCTGCAAACATAAAGGTCCGTATCAAATGTTGTTAGTGTGAATTGCCATGTAATGTTATTCAGGTGTACACATATGTTAACATTTCTTACAAAATAAATATTTGTATAGGTTGAGTCACATATATTGTTGGTAGGCCTAAATATGTTTACGTGCATTACAACACTTTAAATGTATAATGTGAAAAACACTTTTTTTTACATATTTTTAGTGACTGATGACTCATACACATCTATTGGACACAGTATTCGCATGGGTTTCTCATCTGTCAATGCTATTGTCCTGGAAATTTGTGAGGTAATATGGACGAAATGCATGCCAATTTACATCCCTGAACCTATAATGGAAATATGAGACGAAACGATAGCTGGTTTTCAAGAGAAATGGCAGTTTCAAAATTGTAGAGGAAATATTAATGGTAAACACAATACCATAAGGTGTCCTGATAAATCTGGTCCTAATTACTTCTGCTAATTAAAAATATTTTCTATTGTTTTGCTGGCTGTCGTTGATCACAATTACAAGTTCCATTGTATTGATGCAAGTGGCTACAGGATAAATAGTAATGGCGGCATATTGGATTCTTCTGCAATAGGCAATAGATTGGCGAACAAAACATTGCATGCTCCAGGAGATAGGGTCTTACCTTATCAAGACGAACCGACGCCTTGTTTGTTGGTAGGAAAGCATTTCCGTTAAGGTCATGCTTATTGCGGTTTTTTTCGTATAGTGTCGCCTATAATGACGGAAGAAAAGAGATACATAACGAGAGGTTGTGTTGTGTTCGGAGTGTTATTGAAAACGCTTTCGGAATTTTAAGTACAAAAGCAGCGTGTATTCCATAGACCCATTCAAGGAAAAGTGGAATCTTCTGTGAGCATTGTAAAGGTTCCGTGTGTTTTGCACAACTATGTACCATCTAATAACTGTGGTTATGTATTGAAACAATGTAGAGAACTTAATGAACGAGCACTAGGCACTTTCCAGAACGTTCCCGTACATGGACGANACATACACCAGAGTGATCAGATCGTAGTTGGAGGTTCGCGTTACTTTGGCGAGGCAAGGCGAGGCCAGTGAAAATTACGTATAAATGTACTCGTATTTTAGAAGAAGGTTTACTTTAAGCTCCTATTTTAGATGACGATGAACAAGTAAGGTAATTCGAATTTGCTACTGTTTCGTGTAGTACTTTGAAATGCACATTGAAAAAGGAATAATTGTTTGATTTTAATGTCTAATAAGGGATTAATGATTGTTTCGTATCATATGAATGTACGAAAAAGAACATTATATTAAGAGTAAAATAACATTTTATTTTGTTTGTAGGAGAAAACTTCGGAAAATATAGATACATGATATAAATATTGTTCGAGAAACAGAAAGAGAATTTCACACCTTTTTATCCTCAGTTGCGACAGCATGAGGAACGTTTTTACATTTACTTTCGAATGTGTGTAGAGATGTTTGATGAGCTACTGAATACGATAACGGATGACGTTAGAAAACAGCAGACACATTATAAAAGACCAATTGTGCCAGAATAGTGACTTGCAGTGAATTTATGGTATATTGATAATATGAGAATCATTTTCACAATTTCACCTACATGGTACCATATTTTCTTACTGGTGAGCTACTGAACTAGTGCAATAATAAGTAATACATTCCAGAAACTAATTTGCGTAGTGTTTGTGCACTAGTTATTTAAGCTACTAAACAATTTGCTGTACAATTATGAATAAACTTAAACAAAATTTAAACAAACAGTTTCTTTGCGAATACCTTGCCTGTTCCTCTACCCAACGAAAATAATGTATCTTCTATATATTTATTTAGACAGAAAGTAGAGTTTTCACTTCTTACGAACGTAAATGCAATTTTTTTTATTTATAATAACTACATCCCTTCTATTGATTATGTATATGTAATGTATATGAAATAAAATTTGCACGCATCAATTCTTACTTAGTTCAAATTGCAATAGAAAATGCTAACTTGAGTCACACATCCCATTAGTTAACTGTAGTTATGTTATTATGTTTTGGGGAATCAACGTGATAGTACACTACAATATTAATGTATAATTAATGTCCCACGAAGGGCCTCTTGGTTGGTATTTGTTGACGTCTGTGGTACGTGAGCAGTTTCACACGGAATTTGGACAGTGTAGACAGACTCTTCAGACTGATGTGAAAACTCGTCGTTCATTAGTAGCTGGGTGACTTAAAATTTTACTATTGTTTGTCTCCACGGTGTTCAATTTCTTAATAGTTTTTGCATAGCTCATACATAGTAAATCAATCTCGTCATAGGGTGGATCCCTCTGCATACTCTGTAAATAAGCTATAACTTGACTGGCTGCAGACGAGTTTTATGAACTTGTGTTTTGATGACGTTTCCTTTTAACACTTGGTGTCTGAGATACTGCTTCTGAATTTCGTGTTTGTGACGTACGTAGCATATCCGTTGTCTGCTAATGTTCATCGGCATTTCCCCTTTAATTTTCATCTCCTGCATAATAAATGTTTGCTGTTCCTGGCGACTCGGTCTCATTATCGATAGATGTATTCGACTCAGTAAGTGAATATTGCACATTTAGTATGTTTGATTCTGTCAGTGCAAATTGCACAAAGGGCTGAAAGAACGCCATCTGTTGTGCCCGAGGCCATGTTTTGTAGCGACAGATGGTTTTCGTTTCTTGTCCGATTTCTGTTTTCGTTGACTACAAAAGTTTGGCGTATGAATCCCTTAGGTTCTTTCATTTCTCTTTCACATATTCCCCTGCAAACATAAAGGTCCGTATCAAATGTTGTTAGTGTGAATTGCCATGTAATGTTATTCAGGTGTACACATATGTTAACATTTCTTACAAAATAAATATTTGTATAGGTTGAGTCACATATATTGTTGGTAGGCCTAAATATGTTTACGTGCATTACAACACTTTAAATGTATAATGTGAAAAACACTTTTTTTACATATTTTTAGTGACTGATGACTCATACACATCCATTGGACACAGTATTCGCATGGGTTTCTCATCTGTCAATGCTATTGTCCTGGAAATTTGTGAGGTAATATGGACGAAATGCATGCCAATTTACATCCCTGAACCTATCATGGAAATATGGGACGAAACGATAGCTGGTTTTCAAGAGAAATGGCAGTTTCAAAATTGTAGAGGAAATATTAATGGTAAACACAATACCATAAGGTGTCCTGATAAATCTGGTCCTAATTACTTCTGCTAATTAAAAATATTTTCTATTGTTTTGCTGGCTGTCGTTGATCACAATTACAAGTTCCATTGTATTGATGCAAGTGGCTACAGGATAAATAGTAATGGCGGCATATTGGATTCTTCTGCAATAGGCAATAGATTGGCGAACAAAACATTGCATGCTCCAGGAGATAGGGTCTTACCTTATCAAGACGAACCGACGCCTTGTTTGTTGGTAGGAAAGCATTTCCGTTAAGGTCATGCTTATTGCGGTTTTTTTCGTATAGTGTCGCCTATAATGACGGAAGAAAAGAGATACATAACGAGAGGTTGTGTTGTGTTCGGAGTGTTATTGAAAACGCTTTCGGAATTTTAAGTACAAAAGCAGCGTGTATTCCATAGACCCATTCAAGGAAAAGTGGAATCTTCTGTGAGCATTGTAAAGGCTCCGTGTGTTTTGCACAACTATGTACCATCTAATAACTGTGTTTATGTATTGAAACAATGTAGAGAACTTAATGAACGAGCACTAGGCACTTTCCAGAACGTTCCCGTACATGGACGANTTATGTATTGAAACAATGTAGAGAACTTAATGAACGAGCACTAGGCACTTTCCAGAACGTTCCCGTACATGGACGAAGAACAACTAATGTCTTTCCAAATACGGGAGAAATTTGTAAACTACTTTAACACTGAATACATAAGAATGTCATACAATATTTTGTGATGTGTGATAATGTATGTTATATTTACTGTTTCCATTACGTTGTAATGTTATACATTTATGAGGAATACTTTTGACCAGAATTAATTTTTTATGTCTGTGTACAATGGTCTGTGTCTGCTGCTATACGCGCATTCCAGTAGCTACCTCCCGCGGCTCTGCTTGCGTTAATTTTATCTCACAAAACAAAACATTACTGCAACAAACAGTCCATTGAAATCTGTGNCCCGCGGCTCTGCTTGCGTTAATTTTATCTCACAAAACAAAACATTACTGCAACAAACAGTCCATTGAAATCTGTGTAATAAAAGAAACCATTGCAACTACCAGCCACTAGACACCCAAATTATTTACGGAACGGAAAAATTCTGAGATTCAAAACACTTGAACGTCATATATTGTCATATCAACTGTGCTTTGTTGAACAAATGTTGAAGGTGCATTTAAAATGGAAATAATAGACACAAAACACACAAATNCATATCAACTGTGCTTTGTTGAACAAATGTTGAAGGTGCATTTAAAATGGAAATAATAGACACAAAACACACAAATGAAGCAACATATTTTTACGCCTTAAAAATACTCGTGCTTTAAATCAAATGAAAACTTACCACTCATTTGTAGTTCGTTTGCTATTTTGTCCCAAATGGCGTCCTTCTTCCTTGTGTTTTTATATTCTGGATCACTTAAGTCGTACAATATTTTGTACAACTCCACATTTTATATTAACTGTTCGTGGGCATTAATGTTGGTGAGAGCATTTGTCTAGAAGGAGCTGCAGCAGTGGAGTCTGGCCTGCAGCCTATCGCGACAAGCAGTTCGCTGCAGTGGCCTCAGGCCACGGCTGGCAGCTCGCGCAGGTCTGAACACGCTCGCCTATCACGACACGCAGTTCGCTGCAGTGGCCGCAGGTGGCGGCTGGCAGCTCGCGCAGGTCTGAACATGCTCGCCTATCGCAGCATGTTACATCTGGCTGCCACCGCTCCGGTGCGTACTAGACTTAAAGCACTTCGTTTGCTGTGACACATAAATTATTGCTGCAAATTAATTTATGGTTAGATATGAACCACTGCAATTTATGTTTGCCACAAAGTTTTTCTTTAATATGTAAAGGGGTTCATGGTAAAAATAACATTGCATTCATTATATTTACTGTAGTCCAACAGTTTTCTTTCTGGTTAAGTCGATTATTNGCTCGCGCAGGTCTGAACATGCTCGCCTATCGCAGCATGTTACATCTGGCTGCCACCGCTCCGGTGCGTACTAGATTTAAAGCACTTCGTTTGCTGTGACACATAAATTATTGCTGCAAATTAATTTATGGTTAGATATGAACCACTGCAATTTATGTTTGCCACAAAGTTTTTCTTTAATCTGTAAAGGGATTCATGGTAAAAATAACATTGCATTCATTATATTTACTGTAGTCCAACAGTTTTCTTTCTGGTTAAGTCGATTATTNTTCATGGTAAAAATAACATTGCATTCATTATATTTACTGTAGTCCAACAGTTTTCTTTCTGGTTAAGTCGATTATTGTATTTGGAAAGTTAAATCATAATGTGGATGGCCTAAGGAATTGGTTATTTTGTAATGTAGCATTTAGTAAGTTTCGTTACATACTAGAAACTAAAATATTCTTAAGAGAATTTTCAATTTTATTGAAAACTATTCTTTGGTACACAGAAATATATCTTTACTGTAAACAGAAAAAGCTCAAAAAAAGAAAGTTATATAGTCATAATACAAATATGTAGGTATAAAGAAACTATTTAATAACAACCAATCTAAGTTCCTTTAACTTTGGCAATCTTGAATCACAACAAGATTTTGTAACTGTAAACAAAACGCCACAAAGAAATGTTTTGCTTTGCTATGCAGGAATTTTCGCACAATTGTTTTTACTGTGTAGAATTTTACCGCATTTGTATTTGGGAGCGTCCATAAATTACGTGAGGCGATTTTCATGATTTTTCGATCCCCCCTCCCCCATTGGTGAGATGTCGTGATATTTTTCTCGACCCCCTCCCCCCTTTAAACACATGTGAGATTTTTCAAAATTCGTATTTTTAATGTAAATATGTTAATCCAAGATTGATTTATTAAAAATAAAACATAATTTGCTTAATTATTTTTATTTAAGACTTGTTAAGACTAGTATTTAAGATTTCTAATTACGTAGTCTAGAATCACAGTGAGAAAATCAAACAATACAGTACTTAAGTAGAAACTACATGAATTTGTTAAAGAATATTTATTCTAATTCTGTCCACGGGGACTAATGTGCGGTCTCAAGAGTTATTATTGGAACTAACATGTCCATGTGGTTTTCAATAAAATCATCTGCTCCATCCACCTCTCTCTCATTTAGCCACTCTAAACCGTTGTCGCTTGCACATAGAAGNTTTCAATAAAATCATCTGCTCCATCCACCTCTCTCTCATTTAGCCACTCTAAACCGTTGTCGCTTGCACATAGAAGATCAGTAGCTCGATGTGTGACAATTCTTGAGGGTCGTACTTTGCGCGCTGTTGCAGCTAGTGCACCGTGGACTGCATNTCAGTAGCTCGATGTGTGACAATTCTTGAGGGTCGTACTTTGCGCGCTGTTGCAGCTAGTGCACCGTGGACTGCATGCTGATGCTCTGCAGCTCTTATGATGGATGAAAAGTAAATACCGCACGTACTGCAGCACCTCTTTTTATAGATCACCACGTACACTTGAGCAATAGAGGTCGTAGGGCATGCTGATGAAGGCGTGAAAAGGTTGAATCGGTAGGCAGTGGCGAATCAAGAAGGGAGCGAACGACTTTCCGCCATGCTCTTCAGGGTTCGGGACCGTCGGATGCCCATCAACCTGATTGATAGGGTATGGAGGTGACAGAAAACGGTCGTGAAGAATCATATGTAGAGCACTCCGGCGTGGGCTACAGCAGTCCCGATCATAGCATTTCACAACCTGAAGCAATAATTAAAAGCAAGTAATTATTTTTAGCTTTAAATGTAAAAACATTCGTTAGTGCTCAATCTCTTTAGTAAATTTCATAAAAATATAAAAAAGCACGCACGAAATCTTGGTCAAAATATAAGGTAAACTACTGTGAAAATTCATACGAAAGGAAAACAATACATTATTAAATGTGAACAAATTGCCGCGTACCTGAAGTAAATATTGGCTCTCTCTAACATGCTCGGGGTACCATTCTTCGGCTGGAAGGTCTGGGACGCTGGAAGTGTCATTATTCGAGTCTATGTATTTAGCAACGACTTCGTGTCCGTCAATGCACACTGCAGACCATATTTCAACGAAAATTTCTCCTGCCTTTTTGAAATTATCCTTTTCCAGACTAACGTCTACTGTTCTGCCGCTGGAGTTAAAATGTGTCCCAAAAGATTCATGGGAAAGAACAACACCCGTTAGCTCTCGACTGAGTGGAGCCATGCGCCTCTCTACTCTGTTGAAAGCACTTCTGTCAGGGGCATTAGTCACAATGAATATTGCGTCCAGATTATATTTTTTGAAATGCTCTATAGCGTGTGCGATCACTTTGCGATATCGTGGATTCTCGTCGGGACCGCCATCACTCGAAATGATAAGGACAGGCTTAACTTCGCCGTCGCCGTTTTTCATAAAGTTGTAAAAAGGATCAAGGGTTATAACAGATATCATTTATGCATCTAGATAAGTTCACGAAGTGTCTGTGATGAAAATTGCACAAGTAACTCTAATGTTCATATGTTTGAGGTCTATCTTGGGCAGAGATGAGTACGCGAAATTATTCAATCTCGAGTTATTAATAAGAACCGTGACTCCTCAGATCAGTTCCACAAACAAATAATTCACTTAAGTTATCTTCGAAGCTGTGATAACGATAACGGCATACTGATATGTTGGCTTTTCCTGTATAGTCACGTGTCCTAAATCTCATTCCGAAAGAAGAGAATCCATTTAATTGCCGATAAAACCCTCTCATATTGTTTTCCAAAATATTAAGTTTCTTCTGTATGTCCACGGCGCGTCTTAACATTATGTGCCATAATTAACATTGTCGTGGCAGTAAGACTCATATCAATGAGTCGATCAGGTGAAACAAACGTAGATTTTTTATTTAGACAACAATAATTATTCTCATTTGCGAAAACATATATAAATTGAATACAAAGGCTACATGCTTAAACATTAAATTGTAATAATAGTTTTATTAGTAGAACAAATTTTTTCTTTGTTCTGATATTTGGACTGGGTTTTTCATACGTAAATATCAAGTCAAGTACTGTAGACTCTGTTATGCGCGAGAAAGTAAATTTATTTAAGCTGTATATTTAACTGCGTTAAAGAATAGTACGAAAAATATTGGCCTCTTCCGGAGGACAATTCCGTCTCATTTCCCCTTCCTTTAGACATCCAATGCGGGATCACGTCAGTAGAATGTTTATCTGCGTCCGGGGACAATATATTTTAGATAGGACAAAACTGGCACCTGGCACCGGCGCCGGACGTCCGCCAAGTTGTGATTCACCCAACCACCATGTTGGCCTTGAGCCCATACCCGTGATCTTGTAAAACATTGAAACCAAAAATATCCAAAACATTGCAGACTAATTATAAAAATAATAAATTATGAAGAATTAAAATAAAATATAAATTATTTTTTTTTAAATATGAATACGTAGGAGGTTTAGTGAAATATGACAGATGGAACGACTAATTTCCCGACATGACCAGCCCTCGCCAGGTCAGGCAGTGTCCATATCGTCAGACATGTTAGATATCGATGACCTTGAAATCTTACCATTACTCCGGTGACCTTTAAGGCAAAAAATTCTAAATAATACCAAACATTTTTCGAAAAATTACAACAAATTCCCAAAAAACCCGCGACATTAGAACCAAGGCACTCTACCCATGGCCCAAAACCCATTGTTCCGAGAGTCATTGACCCAAGTCCCATTGACCCAAGACCCTAAACACAAAAAANCCGACATGACCAGCCCTCGCCAGGTCAGGCAGTGTCCATATCGTCAGACATGTTAGATATCGATGACCTTGAAATTTTACCATTACTCCGGTGACCTTGAAGGCAAAAAATTCTAAATAATACCAAACATTTTTCGAAAAATTACAACAAATTCCCAAAAAACCCGCGACATTAGAACCAAGGCACTCTACCCATGACTCAAGACCCATGGCCCAAAACCCATTGTTCCGAGAGTCATTGACCCAAGTCCCATTGACCCAAGACCCTAAACACAAAAAANACCCATGGCCCAAAACCCATTGTTCCGAGAGTCATTGACCCAAGTCCCATTGACCCAAGACCCTAAACACAAAAAACCCTAAAAATTTGTAAAAAAAAATTATAACATCCAATAATTTATGAAACAAAATATTTTTTTCAATAATAAATTTTATTCAAAACTTACATTTCCAGAGGTTCCCTCAGCGCCACGTCCAACATACGACTGACCCTTGCCAATGTTTCCCATTAATTTAATTTGTCGATAGGTCTTCATCCTCTCACTTTTGCTCATTCTGTCGAATGCACTCCACGCACAATATTAATTTTTTCGTTCGTCATTGTTTACGTTTTCATCACCTAGGTGATGCTTGTGTATTAATGATCGATTTCGACGCCTGAGGAGCTGACGATTTAGTGACAATGAGGGTTGTTGTCGACCTTGCCCTTAACCACAATTACAGAGAACTCTAAAAATCGAGAAAAACCACAGTTCATACAAATGACCATTACCACAGTGTCACAACAAGGACCCATACCGACTCACCATACTAGCCAACGACTGACTCAACCTAAGACTACCTCCACTCAACACTGGTCTCTGGTGAGATTGACTAAGCACAAGACTAGCTCCTGACGAGACCAGTTCCTGCAAAACTGACTAGAAGAACCCGACAAAACCAAACTGCCATACCACCCACCTATAGCAACGATGATAGTTCATCCTGAAAACAGTCACAAATAAGAGTCTCGTAGCTAATTTCTTCGCAGAAAATCTTCTCAGAATATCTGCAGAACATTTCTACCAGAGCTGTCATACCAAAGGCCCATACTAACTTACCAAATCAACTTACAAGACCAACTGACCAAGTAAACCAACTAATTGCGAAACAATCCTCAAAAATGTTACGCTGATTTCATCCGTCCGTCATATAGAAATCAGTCGATTATAAACGANAATTGCGAAACAATCCTCAAAAATGTTACGCTGATTTCATCCGTCCGTCATATAGAAATCAGTCGATTATAAACGATACGAGTAAGGCATAATACTTCAAATCGAACTAAAGCCCTACTACTGCCTGCACTCACATAAATTTGATATTAAACACACTCTTAGTTGATTCTATACACCACTGAATTAATAAATGTGTTTCAGAGGAGAAGAAGAAGTGACTGTAGAAGTAACTAAACACATTATTTATTATATATAAAATTTTATTTTTTACTTATNAGAGGAGAAGAAGAAGTGACTGTAGAAGTAACTAAACACATTATTTATTATATATAAAATTTTATTTTTTACTTATTATATACATTCTATCTTTCTTATTATTGTGTACATTCGATCTTTACATTTCTCAGATGTTTGCATATAATTTATAGTAGTCAACCGTCTTATGTTATATATCTCCTTTCCTTCAGTAAAATTATTATTGGAAATATCTCAACAATGTGCAAAAAATACCCACGTCTTTGATGGTCAATCAAATATCTGAAATTTTCAACATGTTCATTCCGGTCTTCGGGAAATAGGTAGCCAGTATTCTCGGTGTCTTATGCCTTTCTCGTGTCGCTCATTGCAGCAAATGTGTTGCAGGAGTCATCATTATCTTGAACCTTATTACTGCATTCAAGTTAGTTTTCATATATACTGTCTCAATGACCTTCTTCACTTCCTGATTCATCCTAAATATCAAGATTTATTTTCTGCCTTGCACGTCTCTCATTCCATCATTAGCATTAACTGTTTCGTCATAATCGTCTACGGAAACAGTACCAGTCTATGTAGCAGGCGGTATTGGCGACGTCACTTCTTGGCTCCCAGTAGACGAACCCTTGCAGATCTATCTGTGTTCCTTCATTGTATCACCTTGCATAAACTGCATGTGATCATGGTCATAATGGTTCTTCGTGTGAGTTACCTCGTCGTCTGCAAACATTTCATATAGTGCATTAACAGGAGGTAACGAAGTCATCACAAACGGTTTCTTATTGGGCGAAAAAACACTACATTTATCAGGCTTGATCTGTTTATTTAAGTAATGACGTCTAGTAATCTGTTCATGACCATTTTTGCAGCTAAAAATCACACGAGATGGGTTATACAAATAGTCACTCTTCTTTTGTCGCCGCGAATTGCAACTTTTACAGTAAGAGCAATGCTTAACATGTAATTTTTGGGCAGTCCTTGAAGGTATTCATGTAGTCGTACATGACATAGGCGATTTCACATCTTCAGTGGCGTGCATCGTCTTCCAGTATACATGAATTCATACACTTTACTCTTGCTGACTGACTCCTGCAGACTGATTCCTGCCGACTGACTCCTGTCATGTGACACCCGTACCGACTGACTTCTGTAAATTGAATCCTCCCGACTGNACTGATTCCTGCCGACTGACTCCTGTCATGTGACACCCGTACCGACTGACTTCTGTAAATTGAATCCTCCCGACTGACTCCTGCTGACAGACTCCTGCCATGATGTTACTGATTTGCTGGTTTTAAAAGAAAAAAACGTATGACACATGAATATATTAATTTATAAATGCAGATAATTTATCGCATTCATTAAAATTGAGGAGTATCAGTTATTTTTCATATGGCGCATGGTCGATGCTGTTTTACAAGCTATTGCCCGTAGAATCCTCGAGCTAAATGAACAGTGGCTGGATAACTCTCCATCGANGTCGATGCTGTTTTACAAGCTATTGCCCGTAGAATCCTCGAGCTAAATGAACAGTGGCTGGATAACTCTCCATCGATGTCGCTAACTCGCGAACATGCCCCTGATGGCCAATGTAGCACCATCCGATCGTGTCTTGAACCGGCGACATACACACTCGTCAATATCTTCAATGCCCAGAAGCAAGTCGCCCCTTTGCGATGCATTCCGCATAACTTTTCTCGAGCAGTATATCCATTTTACGAACTTACCATCTCGAATCACTTCACGAAACTCATTGTGAATTATCCATCTGATTGGAGGAACATTTCATATACTGTTCTTTTAAAGAGCCCGTAATATTCTCCCACAAGGGTTTCTTCCATACTTTTCAAATAAATTATATGGGATCACTCTGAGAAAATCGAAATACTCGTTCGTCCCAGAAGAAAACACGCATGTGCTATTATATATAAAAATAAGATATGAATATTCATAATTAGGAATAGAATACATTTTTGTAATATTTATTTCTAGATATGTATGTATACACCTACAATTATATTAAAATATTATATGTGATAGCACCTGCGTGTTTTCTTCTGGGGCGAACAAGTATTTGGTTTTCCTCAGTGTGCTTCAATATATTTCTTAGAAATGTATGGCAGAAAGCCTTGTGGTAGAATAAGCTGGGATCTTTAAAAGAACAGTACCTGAAATATTGCTCCAAACAAATTCATAATTTACAATGTGTTTCGTGAATTGATTCAATATGGTACGTTCGTACACTGGATCAATATTTTGCGAAAAGTTTTGCGGAATGCAACGGAAAGGGGCGACTTACTTCTGGGCATCGAAGATGCAACGTGTGTGTGTGTCNGCGAAAAGTTTTGCGGAATGCAACGGAAAGGGGCGACTTACTTCTGGGCATCGAAGATGCAACGTGTGTGTGTGTGTCGCCGGTTCGAATCCCGATCGGATGGTGATACATTGACAAAAATGGGCATACTCGCAAGTGGTCNGTGTGTGTGTGTCGCCGGTTCGAATCCCGATCGGATGGTGATACATTGACAAAAATGGGCATACTCGCAAGTGGTCTTTAATCTTTATCGATAATGACTTATCCAGCTACTTTTTGTTAAGTTTGAGGATTCGTCGGGAAATAGCTTGTAAAACAGCATCGACCATGAGCCATATGATAAATGACTGATACCCGATACTTTTAATGAACGCGATGAATTAGTTGCATATAGAAATTAATATATTCATGTATCATTGGTTAGTTTTTTTAAACCAGTAAATCAGTAACATCATGGCAGAAGTCAGTATGCTGGAGTAAGTCTGCAGAATTCAATCTACAGGAGTCAGTCGGCAGGAGTAACTCGGCAGGAGTCCGTCTGCAAGAGTCAGTCGGCTGGAGTCAGTCTACAGGAGTAAGACGGCAGAAGCCAGTCGGCAGGAGTTAGTCTGCAGAAGTCAGTCTGCGGGAGTCCTGAAGAGTATGATGAGGCGTAGGAGTCATTCAGCAGGAGTCAGTATGTAGGAGTCATTCAGCAGGAGTCAGTACGTAGGAGTCAGTTGGCAGGAGTAAAGTGTATAAATTCATGTATGCTTGAAAACGATGCAAGCCACTAACGATGCGAAATCGTGTATGTCATGCACGACGACATGCATAACTTCAACGACAGCCCACAAATTACATGGAAAACTATGCTATTATTGTGCGAAGTCCTTCAGTAAATGTTGCAATGTGCGGCGACATGAGATGAGTGACTGTTTGAAGAACCCATCTCGTGTGATTTTTATATGCAAAAACTGTCCCCTCGCAGTCCACTCAGTGTGATAACTTAAACAAACTCGTCATAGCTGATAAACGTAGTGTTTTTTCACCCATTGAGAAAAAAGCATGTGATAACTTGGTAACCTCCTGTTAAAAAACTACATCAAATATTTGCAGACCACGAGGAAACTCGCATGATGAAGCATTACGACAATGACCACATGCACTTTATGCAAGGTGATACAATGAAGGAACACATATAGATCTGCAAGGGTTCGTTTACTGGGAGCCAGCAAGTTATATCACCAATACCGCCTGGTACATCGATGGGTACTGTTTCGTCAGACTATTATGACGAGACAGTTAATGCTAATACGGAATGTGAGACCTACAAGGCATGATAGAGTCGGTCTGTGTGGAATGTACACTTGTAAGGCGATCGCGTGAAGTCGACGAACTCCAAAATAAATGGTTGGCAGCTCTAAATACTGGTAATGTTCATGAAGACAGCATATATAAAAATTAACATGAAGATAGTGATAATATTGAAGGCGATGATGGCGATTTTCGCGATGCACTGACACACTCATCCAACACACTTGCTGCAATGAGTGACACTATGAATGGAGAAGACGCCGAGAATACTTGCTATCTATTTTCCGAAGACCCAAATTAACTTGTTGATAGACTGAGATATTTTATTGACCTTCATAAACGTGGGTATTTCTAGGGCATTTTTGAGATATATTTCAATCATTAGTAAACAAAAGGAACGGGGATATATCGCATGATACTTTTGGCTACTATCCATGATCTGCAGACATCTAAGAAATATAACGATCGAATTTGCAAATAATTAGCAAGATAGAATCTAAATAATAGGTAAATAAATTAAATATATTTACGTATTATGTGTGCTAAAATTCTTATACATTTCCTTCTGCTTTTCTGAAATACTTGTTACTTCAGTGGAGTAAATAATCAATGGAGTATCTTAATGAGATCAAATTNGTCGACGAACTCCAAAATAAATGGTTGGCAGCTCTAAATACTGGTAATGTTCATGAAGACAGCATATATAAAAATGAACATGAAGATAGTGATAATATTGAAGGCGATGATGGCGATTTTCGCGATGTACTGACACACTCATCCAACACACTTGCTGCAATGAGTGACACTATGAATGGAGAAGACGCCGAGAATACTTGCTATCTATTTTCCGAAGACCCAAATTAACTTGTTGATAGACTGAGATATTTTATTGACCTTCATAAACGTGGGTATTTCTAGGGCATTTTTGAGATATATTTCAATCATTAGTAAACAAAAGGAACGGGGATATATCGCATGATACTTTTGGCTACTATCCATGATCTGCAGACATCTAAGAAATATAACGATCAAATTTGCAAATAATTAGCAAGATAGAATCTAAATAATAGGTAAATAAATTAAATATATTTACGTATTATGTGTGCTAAAATTCTTATACAGTTCCTTCTGCTTTTCTGAAATACTTGTTACTTCAGTGGAGTAAATAATCAATGGAGTATCTTAATGAGATCAAATTNTTCCTTCTGCTTTTCTGAAATACTTGTTACTTCAGTGGAGTAAATAATCAATGGAGTATCTTAATGAGATCAAATTTATGCAAATGCATGAAGTAGCAGGGCTATTGTACGATTTGAATTATTTTGCCTTACTCGTGTAGTTTATAAACCACTGAGTTCTATGTGGTGAACGAATGAAATCAGGGTAATACTTTTGAGGATTGTTACGTAACTAGTTGGTTTTCTTGGTCAGTTGGTCTGGTAAGTTGGCTTGGAAAGTTAGTACGGTTATTTGGTATGGTCAATTCTGCTATAAATGTTTTGCGTAGATGCTGAGAAGATTTTCTGAGAATAAGTTAGCTACGAAACTGTTATTAGAGACATTTTCGAGATTAACTATCAACGTTTGTATTGGTGGGTGGTATGGCATTTTGGTCTTGTCGGTGGTAATATTCAGTTTTGCAGGTACGGGTCTCGTCCGCAGCTGGTCTTGTGTTTTGTAAATATTGCCAGGAACCATTCTTGGGGGAGTGAGTATTAGGTGGAGTTAATCTTAGTTGGAGTTAGTCTTGGGTGGAGTTAGTCTTAGGTGGAGTTAGTCTTAGGTGGAGTTAGTCTTATGTGGAGTTAGTCTTAGCTGCAGTTAATCTTAGGTGAAGTTATTCTTAGGTGGAGGCAGTTGTTGGCTAGTATGGTTAGTCGGTATGGGTCCTTGTTGTGACCAAATAGTTATGGTGAATTGTATGGATTGTGATTTTTCTCGATTTTTCTAGTTCTCTGTAATTGGGGTCAAGGGCAAGGTCGACAACAACCTACATGGTGGCTAAATCGACAGCTCCTCTGGTGGTGAAATCAATAATTAATATACTAGCATCACCTAGGTTATGAAAACATAAACAAAAGACAAACGAAAAATAGGATATTGTGGGTGGAGTGCATTCGACAGGATGAGCAAATTTGAGAAGATGGAGGCCTGTCGACAGATTAACCAATGAGAAATATTGGTGCGGGTCGTTCTTCTGCTAGATGTGGCGCGGAGGAAACGTCTGGAAATGTACGTTTTTTTAATATAAATTAATTAAATAAAGTTATTAATTTTTTTTAATTATTAGAAATTTTAAATTTTTTAAATATAATTTTTGGAAATTTTTTTGGGTAATGGTTCTTGGGTCAATGGGTATTGTGTCAATGGGTATTGGGTCAATGGGACAATGGGTCTTGGGTCAATGGGTCATGGATGATTGGTTATGGGACATGGGTAATTGGTAATGGGTCATGTGTCATGGGCCATAGGTCATGGGTCTTGGGTATTGGGTGATGGTTTTTGGGTCATAGATATTGGATCTTTGGTCATGGGGTATGGGTCTTGTGTCTTGGGTCTTGGGTCTTGGGTCCTGGGTCTTGTGTCTAGCTAGTGGTTTGGGTCATGTGTCAAGTGTTTTTTGGGAATTTGTTAAAATTTTTGGGAAATTTTTTGGGATTCTGTAAAACTTTTTGGTTTCAAGGTCACCAAGGTCATTGACATCTAACATGGCTCACGAGATGGACACTGCTCGACCTGGCAAGGGCCGGTCATGTCTGGAGCTTAGTCGAATTACCTGTCAACAAACCCCGAACCTCCTACATGTACATCTTAAAATATTTTTTCCAAGATTTTTTTTTTATTTATGAGTGTGGATGAGAAGGGTAGTGGGGGGAATTTTCCAATTTGTCAAAAAAAAATTCGGATTTTTTTGGTTACAAGGTCATTCAAGATCACGGTAATACGGTCATGGTCAAGGTGAAAGGTCACCTGGATCTAACATGGCGGTTGGGTGATGTCACAACATGGGGATCGGCGCCAGGTGCCAGTTTTGTCCCATTTAAAATACATTGTCCCCGGACGCCGATAGACATTAAACTCACGTCTTCTACATTTATTTGCAGAAATTTGTCTTTTTACGGTGGATGAACCGAGTTATTACTGCCAGATGCTAGCTAGCGTGTCCACGCGAGTACGATTCTCGACTACTGCTCGCATATACAGAAGTA
This sequence comes from Clitarchus hookeri, assembly GCA_002778355.1. Classification (NCBI taxonomy): domain Eukaryota; kingdom Metazoa; phylum Arthropoda; class Insecta; order Phasmatodea; family Phasmatidae; genus Clitarchus; species Clitarchus hookeri. The sequence goes on from NQII01004245.1 coordinate 133,769, forward strand.
TCCCCAGATATGGAGAGTTGTTGACTTCTAACTATCTAACACGTCTGAACAAGACGAAGAAATTAACTTTTATTTTCCTTCGACTAGCCCAAATTAATGAGACTTGAAGGGGAATTGCGATCATTATGTGTAATATTTCCTGCAAATATATAAAATTCCCTGATTAAATATTGAAATTAACTCTATTTAAAAATCAGTTGCTTTAGAATAATAAATGTGGACCTACTGTTTATGTACTTAAGATATTTTTGTTTATTGGTAAGCATCTTTATCTGTCCCAAATACTCCTCTTCGTAGCCTTTTAAGTATATGATTTTCGGCTGAGGTGTCAAGATAACAATGCGAAAAAAAAACTTTGAAAGAGTAAAGTAGTTCCAACAATATACTAACGTCAAGCACTGGATAGAAGACAGAATAAATGAATATGAGATTTTTACTGGTGCGCGTATAGTTGCGCGCGCACAGTGTAACGAAATTCGACAGTGCATATTTGTTATATTGACTAAGTTTACTCGTAAGAGGCCCAGACTGTGAACATGGTAGGTATATGACCGAACGTGCATGCGCGTATCGTATAGGTTTATACTAACGCAAGGTACACAACATAGCACGTGTTTATATTTCAAACCTACAGAAATTCAGTTCATGTAATAAGCAAATTAAAAAACATTTCATTTATTNCATTGTGCCGTGAAAAATTTGTTAGTGACAAAATTGTACAATAAAATTTTGAAAATGTTTTAATGTATTTGAGGTTAATTTTTTGTAAGTATTATTTAAATAAGTTAGACTTCTTTTAGCCCCTCGAGGGTATTTTGGCCAAGTAGTGATTTAATAAATGGGACCCCGGTGGTGTAGTGGTTAGACTACTCGCCTCCCACCTAGACGAACCAGGCTCGATTCCCGGCGGGATCACTGCCGGATCTTTGTATGGGGAAATCGTGCCGGACGATGCCGCTGGTCGGTGGGCTTTATCGGCGATATCCCGTTTCTGCCACCCTGCATTCCGGCGCTGCTCCATACTCACCTCGTTTCCCCCTCATCAGTTCTCAGGACTTCCATATTAAGAACTGCCAAAATCTCTTCACTCACTCACTCACCATGAAACGTGCCATATCGAGTAACATTATTCTTTATACGTAGACCCTACACTTGCTTTTATCGAAAAGCGAATCTTCTGAGCTTCTTTCGAGCATCACGGTAGTCAAGGAGGTGAAGAGTGGAAGGCTTAGTCTTCGTTTGCCTTGGCAGTACTGTGGCTAGAGGTACGTATCGCAGTCCAATCAAGAAATTGTTCAGTCAATAAAATACATATATTTCTATAGCCACATTAAAACTAACTAACTTATGGTTTTACAAAAGTTTTAATTATATTATTTTATTTTCTGTAGTCTTACACCCTGTAAACGATTTTTTTCGCTTTACTAGCAATTGTAGAAACTTCAATTTGCAACAGATGCCACGACAGCTACCATAATATAAATTTTTAATTGCAGAACTGATAAGCGATAAAATAAAAATTACATTAGATAGAAAGTGTTTCCATTACTTACGAAGCTAAAATCATCTTATACAATAAAAATATGCAAGTATCAGTTTCAGAACAAGTTATATAAAGATCATCAAAATATGTTTTTATCACGGTATATTCGATGAAATCGTTAGTTTGGAAGTTTCGTTGGGTTGCAAACATTTTACACAGTATTAAAAAAATCATTTATTGCTTACTCTAAACAAAAATTGTTCACATATCCATTTTGTCAATGAAATGCCCCAATCTGAAGATAGCCCATTATATTAATATGTACATTTTATTCCGTGTCCGAGTGGCCCATATCTAGTGACCTGGAAAGAGGGAGAGAGGAAGAATAGTAGGCCAAGATTACAATAAATGCATAACAACTCTGATAAAAAACTGTTGCTTTATGCTACTAAATATATTAAAATTAAGTGAACCTCAACAAATGCAGGTTATATCATACTGTAAAATACTAAGCAATATTTTGGCCAGTCTTTTTTTATTCCAACATATGGTCGCCCATATAACAATGCTTAAAGTAACATTTAAGACCATAAGTAATCGGGGTGTGGCTGTAAAATTCCCTCTAAGCTCATTGGGTCCCCGTCCGCTCCGCGGCGCCATCATAGTCGTATATCTGAAATAACGATACCGCATTTATTTCAATTAAATCATTATTCACGATGATATACAGAATAGTTTTTGAAATTTGTTCAGACATTTTGGGGAACGTAAGTGTGTGTCAATATTAGTGTTTCGATGTAAGGAACATGGTGTCGGAAACGTATCCTTCAGATACAAATAAAATAAAACGCAGGACGCATTGTTGGTGTTGAACATGCCTTAGCAAGTAAACATTGCTTCGTCTGCCAATAACACAATGGCAGGGAAGTTTGGAATAGTAATGCGCTGCTGGAAGAACCACCTGGCATAGTCAAATCGACGACGACAATCATCAAACTGCCACNGTTTGGAATAGTAATGCGCTGCTGGAAGAACCACCTGGCATAGTCAAATCGACGACGACAATCATCAAACTGCCACGTGTTCTGCTTTGAGTGCAGCGGTTATGGCGCGACCTATGCAACCAGGTCAACGGCCCTCATTTTGAACAATTGTAATACTGTACTTCAGGTTCCGATGTCAACTTGCTTCAAAATATTGTGCTACATGTTCTTCACATAATAACACAGGCCAACAAAAAAAAAATTGTGAAAACGTTTTTAATAAATGCAGCTGCATGNTACATGTTCTTCACATAATAACACAGGCCAACAAAAAAAAAATTGTGAAAACGTTTTTAATAAATGCAGCTGCATGTTATGTATTTTTGGGTGCTGAAACCGATTCTGCAATCAGTTTTTTTGTATCACCCATAGTTTTCTCACAATTCGCATTTGTATTTAAAAGCAATGGATGCGATTGTATTTTTAAAAAATTCATTACATACATTTTAAGTGTTTATTTTGTGGTATTTCCTTTCTCTCTTCTCTTTGAAGCTTCTTATGTAGCGTTTTCTCCGATGTGATACATTTTGTTGCTCTCGGTGAAGTGACCAGCAGTAATCACCCATCACGCTGACATTCCACCGTCACTGGTACCGTTTCTACATCACTTCGATGTCCTGGTGAAACCGCTCCCCCTGCTCTTCACTCGCATCACCAAGTTGTCAGGGAAGAAGTCAAGATGGTTGTGTAAGAAGTGGACTTTAGGGTTCATAAAACATCCCACATTGTTGAACTTGTCTATCATATTAGCTACGATAAGTTCATAGTTTGGGTCGTTATCATTGCCCAAAATCTTAGTCAAAGATAGTCCAAGATATTCAAAGTCCAAGATCAGCGAGTTTTATTCCAAAATATACCAAATACACTTTTTTAACAAACTCTGTAATGTTCCTTTGATATTTTTAATTACAAACTCACCACATATATAACAAAAACTGTTAGGAAAGTTTTTACTACCACTGTTAGCCATACTTAGAGCACATGGGCAAAAAGCTGAAAAGTGAGGTTGTGTTGAATGAAAGAAAACAAACAGTCGTACTATCATTGCCAACCTAATTTCATTAAGATTTACTGTATGTTTTAGTATATTAATCATGTATATTCTATATATAAAAACCTTGTGTCCGTTTGTTCGGACACGTGTAACTTCCGAAAAAACTAAGCGATTTTCATTCTGTTTTTTATAAACCTTCCTTTCGTTCCCACGAGTGTTTGTACACCTTTCTTTTTTATCTGTATNCATTCTGTTTTTTATAAACCTTCCTTTCGTTCCCACGAGTGTTTGTACACCTTTCTTTTTTATCTGTATTACCTGGAAAGGTACTAAAATATGCAAAAAGCTCATTTTTACTATGCTTTTGCGTCAGGAAGCGCCTTAGTCAACAATGCAACNAAAGGTACTAAAATATGCAAAAAGCTCATTTTTACTATGCTTTTGCGTCAGGAAGCGCCTTAGTCAACAATGCAACGTCAACAATGCAATGTCAACAATGTAAAGTCTCAACCTAGCAACATATCTATCTATATAAACACGATATATCTATATATCGATACTTATCGATGTAACGAAATATCGATACAAGTATGTCAATGCTAGATATATCGATATATCCATACTAATATATGTCGATACTTATCGACAAGCGAACATGTCACATACAAATCTGTGGATGTAACATTACACGAAAATTAAACGGTAAATTATCCATCAGAATTTCTAAATTCGCTTGACGTTCCAGCAATGGTGCACGCCTTGCAATAAAAAAAATAATGGGCAATACTATAGAAGCTACCATCTTGATAGGTGCTTTCAATGGAGAAGATATGCTTCTTTCCAGAAGTCTATTTATTCCATCAGAAATTCCCTTTCACTTTAAAAGAACATAGTTTCCAGTCAGATTAGCATTTGCAATGACAATAAATAAAGCTCAAGGGCAGTCATTGCAATTGTGCGGAATAGACTTAGAAACAGAATGTTTTTCGCACGGCCAATTGTATGTATCGTGTTCTAGAGCAGGAAAACCATCCAACTTATTCATACGTGCGGAAGATGGTAAAACTAAAAACACTGTATACAAACAAGTATTTCAATAATAAAGATTTAAAAATATATATATACTTCTTTTAATTAATTTCACAGTAATGAATAGAACCAACATCTTTTATGACACAGCGACGTGTGACAGGGTTATCTAGTCAACTATATAAAAATGTATATAAATGTGTATAAAAAATACATAAATGAAGTATATAAAATTGCACAGATATTATATAAAAAATAAATTTCTCACATTTTGTATATTCAAATGTGAAAAAATGGCGTATGTTATGACTTTTTTATTGTTATTTTCGGACTCAGTACAACAAAAATCATAAGAATCCGGTAAAATCATTAAAGAGACATTTATCGTTGGCCTGTGTAATTATTGCTTACAGCATATACGTCTCGCGTTTTGTTTTATTTGTAACATAAGGATGCATTTCCGACACACCATGTTCATAACATCAAAACACCTTGTATCCCTCAAAATAACTGCACTCATTTCAAAAAACATTCTGTATTGTCGGAATTGATCGCCCTGTGAACTTTACTTCGCCGTTTCCGTTCTGGTACCCTATTTGTCAGTCTTATTTTAAAGGCATGCCTTATTTACGTCGAAATATATGTATATGTGGTTCCTCAGACGCCAGCTACATTTGTACCCAGTGACGGCGCTAATCAAAGACTTCGCAGCCAAAGACGGACGAAGAGGAGTGGTTGCGGACGAGATGGGACGCAGACAAGAGGCCCGAGGCCCGGCTAACTACGGCCTCGCGTGGTTCTCATCAGCGCGCTCGAGTCGGTAACGAGTGAGCTCGGTCATCCTCGAGGCTCATTGTGCCGGCCCGTCCACGTGAAGGGCGCGCGCAGTCAGGTAAACACGACGACAAGCATACTTAGAAATTCCCTCTGTGCAGAGCCGAGATACGTCGTCCTTCCTTTCCCTTTCTCCTTCCACTCTATCATTTTTTTACTCCCCCCCCCCCCCCCCNNNCCCCCCCCCACCGGCCATCAAAATTCTGTCGAGAATTCCTTGTAGCGCTAAATATGCATGAAGTACCGTGTTCTTGTTACGCGACTTGACGGTGTTTGTTCCAGAGCTGGAGTTGAAGCACTGGAGAGGAAGACGAGGTAGCTCCAGGCTGACGTGATGAGTGGTTCCTGGCCGTGCACAGCGTCATGGGTTCAATCATCAGTTAAGCATGTGTGAATTTTTAATTTATAAGTTTCCATCATATTCGATTTAGCTCCAAAGCCACTATAACGTCAATGACAAAAGTTCATAATTTTATAACCGAGGAATTGAATGATTGCCAGTTTTATGGGAAAAAAATCGTAATGTGACATACTTTTTTTTACGGAACTGGTGGCGAAGTGTTACGTTCCCTCACTGCCACACATTTCAAAACTGCAATGATACTTCTGGCAGACGCTAAATATTTTATACGTGTATCAACATTGTTTTATAACCTGTAAGTACATATTACATTGTAGAAATAATAAAAACTATTTTTTTTTGCAAATTTTTGACGTATTTAATAACTTATAGATTGAGTGAATATTACTATTGCTATTTTCTATGTAACACTGATATTAAAATATGTCTTTCAAAGGTGATCAATACGCACGCGCTCATTCCTTTTACTGTACTCTCCAACGTTGCCTTGAACGAACAGATCAACGATAGTTGTTGAACACATGAATGTGGAACTCTACAAAATATTACAGTTAATGAACAAATTGTAGCATAACTTGAAATCTGTGTCGATGTCCAAACGACAAGCACAATAGATTGTGCCGAAACAGAGTCTTAGAATGTGGCTTCAGCGTTTAAATCAAAGTATGGGTTTCCGTAACGTTGATAAAAATACTCTAATTTGCAAAAGGACTAATGNTGGCTTCAGCGTTTAAATCAAAGTATGGGTTTCCGTAACGTTGATAAAAATACTCTAATTTGCAAAAGGACTAATTTCTTCAATTTCTATGAAATTTTGCATATTACGAAATAGTAACTACAAAAACGTGATGTAAATCATTATACTAAAGAGAAGCAAGAAAAACTGGCGAAGCCTTTTGATACCATATTCGTCTACATTTGGGTTGTATACATACCTAAACACGGTAGAGCACGGCTGCCGCAAACATTCCTGAAGTAATAATTAGACAGTAAACAACATGCCTCACTCGTCATGAACTGTCCACATTTATAAAATGACCCTCAATGATGGATCATTACTTTCAAAAGTGCCTCGGGTAGCATCCCCGATATGGTAAGGCATATACACTGAAGAGCCAAAAAAACTGGTATACCTGCCTAATATCGTGTGGCGCCCCCGAGCACGCAGAAGTGCCGCAAGACGACGTGGCATGGACTCGACTAAAGTTTGAAGGTATGCAGGAGGCAATTCACACCATTAATTCTTCAGGGCAGTCCACAAATCCAATATGCGCCAATTTGAGAAAGGGTTGCACGTCTGTCACGTTTAATGATTCTCGTCTGTCGTCATTTGTCCCTTTATTTCACGATATTTTTCCGGCCACAGCGATGTCGAAGATGTGATGTTTTACCGGATTCCCGATATTCACGGTACACTTGTGAAATGGTAGTACGCGAACATCCAAATTTTATCGCTAACNAGTACGCGAACATCCAAATTTTATCGCTAACTCGGAGATACTATGTTCCATCTCTCGTGCGCCGACTATAACACCACGTTCAAACTCACTTAAATCTTGATAACATGCCATTGTAGTAGCAGTAACCGATCTAGCTGCCGACCGCATCGCGTTACTCTGATTGATTCCATACCTTTGTTATATGCATACGCACGCCTGTACCAGTTTTTTTTTTTGGCTCTTCAGTGTACGACGTTAAAATCGAGTGAAAGGAAAGACCACAGCATGACGCCCAATCTCGTATTAGTGTTCCTTCATACATAATTTAGACATATAGGACGTAGATATGGTGGTTTCCTGTCGTGTTGGAAGAGGCCAAAACCGCCAGGATGAACGCAAACCGTGAATGGGTGTAACATGACCAAAATGATGTGCGCACGACACTCACTGGTCGCAGACTTTGTAGATGCACGAGGGGTCCTCAGTTGTGCCCGCTGAACATGCCCCATAACCCAAAAGAGCAGACCTGTACAGTCCCTTGTTGCCAAGACATTATGTTTTTCTTCATACGCAGACTCTATTGTCTGCGCTAATCAGGTGAGGACGCTATTCGTAGCTCTAGGCTTCTCGTTTCCAGTAATAGATTGGCCCCGCTGAGAAAAAATTGTAATTGTAAGAAAAAAAATTTGTATCAATTTCTCATATAGTCTGTTGATATAGGGGAAGCGATCAAATTAGCCGTTGGTAACATCTTAAAATTGCAACAGAACTGTCTACTCGGTCACGTCTGTGATTGTAAATCCAGTCACACACGGTTCACTTTCTTGTACAAGAAGGCTTATGCCTTTCTTTTTCAAGTCAACATGCATGGTGTGACTGGCTAACTTGTTTGAAAGTGGCTTGCATGCAAGCTAGAATCATTTAGAAACTGTTCTATTTATCGTTCACCTTCTTGTGCGAGTACTTTGTTTACGTTTGCGTTTTACACGTCTATGTAGTTCCACGCACATTTATTCATGCTCTGCGCGTATCTGAGCGGTGTGAAAGGGAGCAAGCGGAGCAAGGGAGGATAAAGTGCGTGCGAAGGCCTGACCGTACTTTCGGCTATTCCGCAAACATCAGTTACGGTGGGCTCAGTTTTATATGTATATATATATATATATATACATATATATATATGGCAATGGAGGACGAAGGACGTTCGCAGAGTCACGAGAAAGTTATCTATAGTGGAAAACACGAAAATATAAAGTCTGTCATTAAACGCTGTGACGACGAGGCGAAAAACGGTTGTGTACTCGAGCCACTTGAAAGGGCAACTACAAGAGCAGCAAGATATACGGCGGTCAGTGAGAGAACCATCTCTAGTATCCGCAAAACCTCCAGAGAGTGGGCAAACGAGCCTCAAAGAACCCCAGGGAATAGCACGTATTGTGTATAAATCGTTTAAAATATGCATTTTAATTTTTAGTACTACAAGAATGAATTTATCAAAAAATAACATTCGCGAGTATGATTCTTCAAATGTATTTCAAGTCTAGAACTAAAGTTTGTGTTTGTATGTTAATCCAGTGTAGTGACATATCATTTAATTAGCCCATGATATTCATTTACAACCACATATCATGAAAAATATACAATTGAAATACTTCTTAGAATGTCAATAAAACGGCTTTTGCTTTTAACGCTCGGTGGCAATTCGCGTAAATTCACTGATGCGTACATTTGAACAAAGTATAACAAAACGGCAATTTTAGGCCAGTTGTTATAGAAACGTTTTATGGGGTTATTTGCTCAAAGTCACGAAAAAGAGTGTTTTATTCATAGTGGACTCACCCGCCAGATAAAGAAAACCTACACACGTACAGTTATTATAAAATAAGAAGTAAAATAGTAAAAATTAAACAAAATAACATATTACAGTCTACAATATAATGTCCATCTAATTCACAAATTCCACAATATTAATCTGCGTGTAAGTATTATTGCTGTATTTAACGGTAGTCTGAGTGAAATTGTGGTCTACATACGCCTAGGTTTTCAAATTAATAAGCCAAACAATATCACAGTAATTCATTGGGAATTTACATAAACAGGTTTTATTAATTTTATCGATTAATAACTAATTTCTATTATTCTGAATCACGTGAAAATATAATGTCACATATAAAGATGTTTTTTCTGTAACATAGTTCTGGCTTTAGCACAACGATTGACTGTATACATGTGTCTATAGCCTTTACGATACTATTGTTTGTACTAACACTACATTGGACAAACTCACAATTTCGGCCGCTGAAATTTCATATTCATTATAGCTGCTTCCATAGTCTCGATTCGGACTTAAAGTCACCAATGCTTTCAACGAATTGTCCATTTTTACCTTCATCGCCATTGTCATTTCTGCGGTCTAAAGTTAAAATACTATCTGTCTCTTTCTGGCAAGTTCTCATATTTGTTCATGATCATGGATGCAGATAAACATGAGAGCGACTAGTTTCCCAGACCACTGAAATCCTCGTAATATATCTTACGTCGTCATTTCAGATAAATTAAAAACCCGACATTAAGGGTATTCATTTCTAATCGTTGGCCCACTCGNATATCTTACGTCGTCATTTCAGATAAATTAAAAACCCGACATTAAGGGTATTCATTTCTAATCGTTGGCCCACTCGGTTTCTGCCGTCTTACTGTATACAGACGCATAAGGCCTGTGATAAAAGCTCCGGAACACATTTGACAGGCGTAGCATACGAGCGGCAGTCGACTCAACGGAGCCGTCTAGTGATCAACTGCGGAGTTTCACAGGAAAACGACCATCACCATTGAATTCAGAGGGGCAAAATCACTTACAAGTGAAGTTCGGTGTGACAGTGCAAGTTTGANAAAACGACCATCACCATTGAATTCAGAGGGGCAAAATCACTTACAAGTGAAGTTCGGTGTGACAGTGCAAGTTTGAACCCGAGGGTGTTCTTTGTAAGTAATACAATGTGCGGAGAAGTATTGAAATGTGTCTACTTGTGAATAATTCGCATATGACACTGAACGATCTTTCAGTTACAAAAATTGACACTATCGTGTGTTCGTGACAAAAATTTCAACAACTTCAGACATTAACCAATGTTTATAAAATGCCACCCTAAATATGTATATTTATTTTTTTATTAATAAAAAATGCGTAGTTGTGTCAAAGTGTTTTACGATTATTTTTTTGATTGCAAGTGGTGTATGAACCATTCGAAGCCATTTGAGAGAAAATCAATTATAACAAATTCTAAGAAACTTCGTTATGTTATATGATTCAACGTGATTTAAGTGACATGTATTCGGTCACCTCTTTAAAAANAAATTCTAAGAAACTTCGTTATGTTATATGATTCAACGTGATTTAAGTGACATGTATTCGGTCACCTCTTTAAAAATGCTTACTTAACTCTCTGCAGTTAAAAGTATAATTTGTTTAAAACTGAGTTATAACCACTGACGATTCTATNAAAAATGCTTACTTAACTCTCTGCAGTTAAAAGTATAATTTGTTTAAAACTGAGTTATAACCACTGACGATTCTATCGAGAAGTTTGTACAACACTTTATTTACACGAGTATATCTCTACTCATTGATCCGTTTCATTTTGTTTAACGTTTTGTTCCTATCAAATGCACACATCGTAATTTGAATTTGTGTGATCGTTTCGGAATAAGCTTTATTTTATTACTTTATTTTATAGTTACTGCAGTAAGCTGCCGAGCTCCATTATGATTGGGTATTGGGTCATATTGTCCACGATATTTCGTTTATGTGTGCGTCGATGCTTGTTACAATTGCTTTGATAAAATAATTTTATTTTAGTTTTGTGTGAAGTGTTCCGATTTCATTGATTTCTTTATGTTGTGTTAATTAACAACATCCGTCTTTTTTGCCTTTCTGTAATACATGGACAGTTAACTTATTTTGCCATACAAAAGCAGTTATAAAAATGATACTAATATTCTCGTTTCACAATGGTTTCAAAAGCAGTACATTTCATTCTTGCATGTCAAAATGTAATCAACTAGTAATGCAAGTTGCCTCGGCTTAAGNGGTTTCAAAAGCAGTACATTTCATTCTTGCATGTCAAAATGTAATCAACTAGTAATGCAAGTTGCCTCGGCTTAAGTGATGCATGTTCCAAAAAAGTTTGACTTCATTTGTAGCTGTTTCGTACTTGGAAGTAGTGGTAATGTTACGAANAAGTGATGCATGTTCCAAAAAAGTTTGACTTCATTTGTAGCTGTTTCGTACTTGGAAGTAGTGGTAATGTTACGAACTAATTGAGTGGAGCTATAGTGTATTACTGTCTCCAAGATATTTCACTTAATGCACTGTGTCTCATATCACCACAGACAATAGGCCAAACCGCTGTTTAATTTACTTCTAGCGCAATGCTCATACAGCTTTTTTTTTTCTGATAAGGACTACTAACGATGCATGCGTCAGCAATGTGCAATTATAAGGAGAGATTGGAAAGATTTGCACGGCTCTTAACACTGAGAGCAGAAGAGGGTGAAGCGAGGTGAGTATGTGGCAGCGCCGGAATGCAAGAGCGAAGGAAATGAAAGGTCTCTGAGAAAATCCACCGACTAGCGTCAACCGGCACGATTCCCACGTGTGAAAATTTGGGAGCCATCCTGCCGGGAATCGAACCTTGTTCGCTTAAATGGGAGGCGAGAAGTCTGACCACTACACCACCGCGGCCCCTTATGGACATAATAAGAACCACAGAAGTGAGTTCTAGATGTGACTGGTGACGTAACCTTTGAAGTAAACACTGAGTTACATGAGTAGACTCATGTTCGTCTCGTTGGTTATGTGTTAGCCATCCCTGTTCGATTCCGGCGTCGGCGTGTATGAAGATTTACGGACGAAGAATGTGGCGGATACTGTTGTCGTTTCCTTCCGCTTTCTCATTCCATCGCTTCTTCATCCTTATCTCATATCAAACCTCAATCATTCTCCGCGTTGGCCGGAACAACTGGTCTGTGCCATTAGTAGGTCAACCGGCCCCAATTATCGCCAGCTTCCTTCCTATGATACATTTCGACACTTGCTGAAGACCGCAACAACTTGCAGACTTACGTTTATTGTGTTCTCTGTGCACATATGTTCAACAGATAATAGATGTAGCCAAATGTTTTTTCAAATAAATTTGAAGCAAAATAGCGGATGTTAAACGGAAAACTATTATACTTATACTTTGAAGAACATTCGAGTACTTCAAAGGACAAACACCCCGAATATTAAGCCCAACGTTAAACCAAGAAAGTCGCAAATATGCACGTGGGCAGGACTTTATGTAAGTTGAGTTGTCAGCTAAAATACGTTTACCGTTGTAGTAGCTGATCTGGGGTAACCTCGAGCTGCATTATACTACTCAAGTGCTCGATCGTGTCGCCGTTTGTATCTCGTACCATTTTAGGACTTGAGCAATGCTACAACCTTTGTATTTTTATATTTCGTGCGTGAGCAAGTAACCGCCGTACGAGAGAACTCCCTAGTGTAAGCTTAGAGTATTTAAATGTAACATTATGGTGGGTTTTTAAGTGAATAATACCAGGTATTAAAATGAGGTTTGAGTAAATAAAAATAATTTAATCGAACGATTGCGCACGAAAAAAGTAACTAAATGAGAGAAAAAAATTATTCTTTACTGATTGTATAATTAAAGGTGTGAGAGTTAGGTCCCACTTCTGCAAGAAGAAGAAACGTATTCGTTGTTTTCTGCACAAATGTTCCATAACATGTATGACGTATTTTTCACGAGTTCACAACCCCGTGGGAGAACATGCAGCTTTTAAAATAATTTTTTAGTTCCATTATTATTGAAATATTGTTATTTAAAATATAAAAATTAATAGTAACTGGTAATAACTTGTAATGTTAAAAAAGTTTGAATTGATATTTCTTGTAGTCAACTAATAACTTATTGAAAAATACAAACATTACAACAATTCTATCGGGCACAATAATGAATCAAAATAATAATTATATACTTGCCATTTAAAAACGAGATCAAATAAACTGCATGTAAGATAGACAGATTATTTCCAGATTAGGAAGACACGCTTGAATGGGAAAATAGTTAATAATAAGGGTTATATATTACGCTNTAGACAGATTATTTCCAGATTAGGAAGACACGCTTGAATGGGAAAATAGTTAATAATAAGGGTTATATATTACGCTTTATTTGATGCCCTGGAACAATTTATCATTGAATTAAGTATTGGTTTTTTTTAAATTGGTAAAAACGAAAGTGTCGCATTCAATTTCTTACACAACACAAACGACGTTATAAAACGCCATGTATAGTTTTGTCAATGAATGTGTCGCAACTGACCAACAGGCATATCAGTAACAATACACCCCCTCCTTTCCAGTCAACAACATATAATTTGTGTGACGTCTTTTGAATGACCAACCGCACATAGTGGTGCTTTCACGTAAAGTGTACATAAACAGTTCAAGCACGATTTGAAACTGGCCATTGTAAAAATAGAACCTTTCCCTGCTTCTTTAACTTGTGGCAAAATGATAAAATTAAAGTCATCTACGTAAGCATTTCCATCTTCCCAGGTACAGCAGGTGTTTGTGAATCTCCGGCATTTTGAGCTAACCAAAATAGTTCTGGCTTATGTTGCGTGCTGTACAAGGTGGCCGCCTTGGTAGGCCGCCGAACAGTGTGCAAAGCTCCAGCAGATATCGTTTTATAAAAAAAAACAGTCCAACGTGTCTGAGTGAAGTCTGCTTACGAAAATCATTTAAGAAACGTTTCGCGTCTGTATACAGTTTTCAGTTACTTCATTTTTCTCTGAAGCATATTTTTGTGATAGTGAAAATGGATCAAACGGGTGTTTTCATGTTCATTTTTAGGTATGAACATTCCGGTACAAAACATTGCAAAAGGTATAGGGATGTGTATCATACTTTAATTTTCAGTATAAGATCATATAATGGTAGGGTCTCAGCTGAAAGTCTCATAGAGGCGCGTTATCGACGGCAAGACTGCACACCAGTTCAATGCTTTGTGCGTAGATGCGATGAGAGAGTTAATGCGCATGTCTTGGCCCTCCTTAGCGCTCCCACGCTTTTAGGCCTCAGACGTGCAAAATTCCTTCAACCAGGCGGCCACCTTAAGCCTCTTGATAATACTCAAAAAATGGATATAAATTTACATTTTCTATGCTTGTGATCCTCGTCCCTTAAACAGATATATGAAAATAAATAATATGGACGCCTGGTGACCTTTTCCTAATCCCTCGGCCACCTGACAGCTGTCACCAGCTTCCGTGACTCATATGAGTGCAAAAAGAAGAATCTGCACTGCTAAAAATAATTCCGTCGTTTTACGGAAAAGTGTTGGTAAACCTTCTACAGAACTCTCCGTAAAATTACGGGCATGTTGCTTTCCCAATAACAGACTTACCGTAAGTTTCCCACAACCTTTCATGAACTCTCGGAATCTATCAGTAAATTTTCTAGTTAGTTTTTCTGTACTTCCGATTCAAAAACCAAATTACCGGAAATGTCTTTACTTTTCCTTATGCAAATCTTTTATTGTATATATAAATTACACTTTGGAAACTAAACATTTGATTTTGTAGCGGGATTTCAATACAAATCATAAATCCCATAATCTATAACTTTTACCACTCACCTACGATCTTCGAGTAAGAACGCCGGCCGTAGTTACGCTTATGTATAATTTTTAATTTTCAATACTTAATTAGTGTTCTAAGGTGTTGATAACAGTTACAGGTACCTGATGCTATTGTTTGATGTTTGAATGAATAGGTAAAGTGGCGTATACATCCTAACTGTAGTAGAAACATTAATGTTATGTTTACAGTGGCAAAGATGGCTTCGTGTGGACTCGGCATTATTCGTTCCCGAAACAGTAAACTTCGTGTTCTGTATTTACGGAGTTCAGCTTCATTTTATGTTAATACGAATCGCGTTTCCTTATATAAACTGTATATTTACGTAAAATCTTCCTGGTCTATACGGACATTTTTAACAGTGCAGTAGGAGATTACGAGGTGTGGGGTGCAGGAAAAAGAGAGTTCACCTAGCTGCAACGTTCCTGTGATTCACAACTCTAACCTGGCGGTGGCTAGAACCTTCCAGAAGGTCGGAGATTGCCTGGCCTTTTTAGAAACCTCTTGATGCTGGTCTTAGTTGTTTCTGGGCATGCGTAAGCACGAAATTATACAGAACGTTGCAAAAGACATTTCAGTACTTCGGGGAAACAATCCTCACGTAGATATTAAGAAAAAACCTTATAAGAACATAGGTCCGGAAATGCTTCGTTTCTTTACAATAGCTTCCATTACCTAACGTTCGTTGTAAGGCCCTCGGGCTGGATCACGATTGTTTGTAATACCATTACGGCTGTAGTGTGATGGCAACCCCATACCAGAAATGTCGAACCAACCGTTTCATAGGACGCAGCGCACTGTTCGATGTGGCATCGAGCTGGAAGATACGAGTGTCGCGTGTACTTTGAAACATTTGTAATTGTTTTCTGTGCAGTTCATAATGCTGTGGTGGGTGGTATCACAGTGTGCTGTGTCGTCTACCATGCACGCAATAGCTGCGACGGCATTCCACACAAACATGATCCAGCTTACAGGCCATACGTCATGCAGTGGGAACTGTAGTAAAGAAACGAAACATTTCCGAAATTAGGTTCATTTGAATGTTTTTTCTTCCTCTAGAGAACAGGAAGGTTTCCCTTAAGTATTGCCATGTATGCTTGCTACGCTCTGTATACAAGGGAATGGTACGGTTATAAATACAGCCCTTCACTCAGCTGACGGGTGTTCTTGAGTTTATATGAGCGATGGTGACTGATGGGTGCTCCTTGGGTTTGGCGAGTAACAACTGCTATTGAAAACGCAAGGACCGTGACATCTGTGCTAGAGCAGCTACGAGGAGTCATCGGGGTGCTCTTCGACGATTGCTGTAGTGCGATCCGCCTAGACATCGGAGCTGAGTTGGAAGGAATCCCCGAAATACTAATATTTTAGTACACCGTTTTTTACTGAGTCATTTTCGTTATAATAACCAATCTAGTTATTTAATTAGTTAATGTCCTAAAATATTGGGTAAGGGTTTATTATTTTCACCGAGGACATATACATGGCGAGAAATAATTTACGTGAATGTTTATATGTAAGTTAATTCCTGAACCAATTCCTATGTAATTTACTTCTGTCAAAATTTGTTAAAAGATAATATAATAAAGTTTTACGTTTATGCACAAAAATTTCTGAAACTATATATTGCACTTACATTGTCATGACGATAGTTTTTTTTTAAGAGAGCACTAATAAAGTTTAAGAAAGGGAAAACATTTTAAGTTCATGCCTAGTATTTTACGCGTTTTCCTTCTTTAAANGAGCACTAATAAAGTTTAAGAAAGGGAAAACATTTTAAGTTCATGCCTAGTATTTTACGCGTTTTCCTTCTTTAAACTTTATCACCCTCCTTTCAATGAACAACTACATTTATATATAGTGTATTTTTTCTTTTAAAATTATTTATCACGCAGCACGAAAAAAAATGCGAACATGTCCTTTAAAACTGTGGTCACGGTGGTGTAGTGGTTAGACTACTCGCCTCCCACCTAGGGCGAACCGGGTTCAATCACCTGCCGGTTCGCTCCAGATTTTCGTAAGTGGGAATCGCGCCGGACGATGCCTCTGGTCGGCGGGTTTTCTTGGGGATCTCCAATTTCCCCCGCCACTTCATTCCGGCGCTGCTCCATACTCAAATCACTTCACCACCATCGGCTCTAAAGACCTCCATGTTAAAAGCCACCCAAACCTCTTTACTTTACTTATTGTCCTTCAAAGCAATGCAGGTTTTGCCAGAGTTGAAGACGAACCCTTTGCTCTGTCCACGATACGCTCTGCAAAGTGAGAACAAGCTCTGGCTGTCGGTGACTTCTGTTGACCCTCGTGAGTGCTGTAAAATGTTTGCTTTGTAAATACCGGCACCGCATTTGTGTTTTACGAGCGTCGAGACGCGCGCTGCAGGAACCATTAAACCTCACAGACCTTTACGTCCCGCAGGTGGGGTCACACGAGTGATGCACGTTGCTCTNGCGCTGCAGGAACCATTAAACCTCACAGACCTTTACGTCCCGCAGGTGGGGTCACACGAGTGATGCACGTTGCTCGTCAATTGTTTTTTTGTCTAGTCCAACCTTTTTCTATTTCGTGCTGCACTTGACAGCTATAAAATGAACTGTTTTCGGAAACCGCAAAGAGACGCCAAGCAGATACACAATGCTCAGTGTTTGGTACAAAGGATGTTTCTTTTAAATGTCAAGTTATTGGGGTGTAGAGAGTAGATCTCAAATCTGTACAAATAGTTCAAAAGAACATATTTCCTATAGCGTGTAGTTTCAGTTTTACATAACNAGAGTAGATCTCAAATCTGTACAAATAGTTCAAAAGAACATATTTCCTATAGCGTGTAGTTTCAGTTTTACATAACCTCCACATTTCTTCTTAATAGCCCCAAATGATACACCATATGTACCATTGCTTGTGTTCCGGCAGTGATGTCGATCTCTACTAGGAATACCTCAAATTTACTGTACTTTTGATTCATATCCTCCTTTTTCGATTGGAATGAGACTTCAAAACCACACTACTTCATAAAATCACTAAATTTTAACGTATTTATTAATGAAAATAAATTTTCACAGTGTTAACATCTAGCGCTCATTTGATTGTCAACTTTACAATTGCAAAAGCACCATACACACAAAATAATTAACTTATATAATTTGTAAACAATCTGTCAGAGAATATGCATTAATGTTTACTTTTTGTGATATTTTCGGGTGTACTTTCTACGGCCTACTTATCATATCCCAGCTAATCTTATATTGCAAAAAATGTATTATATAGCAATGGCGTGAATGGTCTTAAAAACTAAATTGTTTTCCGTATACTACTTTGCGAAGAAAAGACAGCCTTCTGAGTTCACGTTCATATTTGTTTGTGTGTCCGTGTTTCCTTCAAAAATTAATTTTCTTAAAACTCGTTACTTACATGCTGCAATGTAAGGGCACTCGACTTTTATTCTTTTCGACTATAGACTTACCAGAAGCTTACTTTCAAAATGGTGGTCATTCAAAATTCGTGGCCTCTGTGCCATATCTCAGTAATAATTCAAACGATTTAAACTGAAAGTAGCGTGTTAACAGTACACGCAGTCAGGCTTGAATTTATTAACTCATGTTCTCGTTCGCCCCGCCCCCTTTTTTTTAAAGATAGAAACCTCTGAAAAAAAATATTTCTTACGTCATGTCTTGGGTAATACTTAACCCATTCCCATCGAATTTTGTACACGAGTATTATCATGAATATAAACTCTAAAAATATAAGACGTATCTTATCTTAAAAATTGTGGCCAGATAGATATTTTAGGGTGAAACAATTTTACAAATTTCAACCAAACGTGGTATGCTGACAGTAACTACTTGCGAACATTTACATGTGCTACCTCACTACTGTATCTTTTTTCTGCCATTTCGTAATATGGGGCTTACTGAAAAAAAAAATCGTATGTCTCAGATACAACATATCCGATTCCCGCAATATTTTGCCACCCTGGTTGTGCGAGGATTAGCCGCCATATATCTTTATATATAATGTTCACATATCAGACACCTANATATTTTGCCACCCTGGTTGTGCGAGGATTAGCCGCCATATATCTTTATATATAATGTTCACATATCAGACACCTATTAAAAATTTCTGCTATTTAAATAATTTGGTTTACAGAATCATATCTAATAGAACTCCGATAAACTTTAACCAATCTTGGTAAACTATAGGAATCTATCTAGAGAATTAGGAGTATTAGTTATACCNATATTTTGCCACCCTGGTTGTGCGAGGATTAGCCGCCATATATCTTTATATATAATGTTCACATATCAGACACCTTTTAAAAATTTCTGCTATTTAAATAATTTGGTTTACAGAATCATATCTAAAAGAACTCCGATAAACTTTAACCAATCTTGGTAAACTATAGGAATCTATCTAGAGAATTAGGAGTATTAGTTATACCATTTAAAGCCTCTTTCGTTTACTTTTTCGTAAAATAACAAACACCGATATTAATAAGAAAATATATCGCGTCTTCAGAACTACTTAACAGAATACAGTCAGATTTGGTACAGGAATAATACTATAGTAGGTCACGCCAAGCAAATGCGATTTTAGTATGTCAGACATTCATTTGAAAGAAAACAGCCATATATATATATATATTGCTTTTATATGCCATACATACAAAAACTTTGTTTGCTGGCTTAGGTTAACATTAAACTTATTCGTAGATATTGACAACCATTTTATAAGACAGCGTCAAATTGGAATAAGAAGGTGTTATTTAATTAATTTCAAAATTCACTAAAACGAATCTTAAATGTTGTAAACATTTGCTGTTAAAGACAGCATGAATTAAATAATTTGAGGCTAAGAGAATAAACTACTTTCATTCCAGATGGCTGCCATTATACAGTTTGTGTAACATTATGTAATAATCTTGAAAAATAAACAGAAGCGTTATACCTCAAAACCGTTTTTAGAATTCCCTCCACATTTTTATGCAACAAGTACTTTGAAAGACAAACTAATTATTAGATGTAAGTTCTTATTTTCAAAGCGGTGGTGTTAATTTCTTACATTTTAATGCCAAATATCTGGCATTATCAAACTGATTTAACTGAATCTGGGGTGTTGGCGCTTAATTCATTTAGTAAAACCTCCAATCGTCAGTTATTTTGGGAGGTATTCCCATCGAAAACATTTTTTACAGTCTTACTTCATATCTCAGCAAATACCCGGCCGGCTTCCATCAAACGTGGTGGAAAATTCCTTCTGTTAAATANACAGTCTTACTTCATATCTCAGCAAATACCCGGCCGGCTTCCATCAAACGTGGTGGAAAATTCCTTCTGTTAAATCATTTTTCATAATACATATAATCCAACTGTTAAAATTTTTCAAAGTACCTGAACCATGGCCACGTTCTTTGTGGAATAGAGGGGAGGTCTTAGTGAAATACGTAAGCTAATAAAATGTTTCCAATTTATCTATAAACAGTTTACAAAAGACATTCAATATTTCAGATATATTGATATTAATGACTACCACTAAATATTTCCATATTATATTTACATAAAATTCCATTACCTTACAAATATTAAAATACTAACATATTTTAATCAAAACCGATTGAATTAGTGTTAAAAATTATATATTTAATATCTTACAGTTACAGTATTTAAAACCAAGCCTATTTCACTCGTCCATTTAGTTCTACCTTGTTTTGGTTCAGATATAACCAGTCTTTACTGTTTGGAATGTTCTGGTGCACTCCGAGTGCTCCCACGCACAGAATCTCTCCACTCGTCACACATCCCGCCCTCTGCAGCACTCGGACACTCCTGTTCGTCGTCGTCGCACACACTTTCGTCCGCCCAAGTCATTCANCTCCTGTTCGTCGTCGTCGCACACACTTTCGTCCGCCCAAGTCATTCACACCCTCGTTGGCCACCGGTCCTCTTCTTCAAAATCCTTCGAAAATCCGGTCTCTGATTAACCATTCCCGTTTGTGGCATTATTTATATACAGGCGCCTTGGCCAAGACCCTTCTCCATACTAGCCTCCATACATCGCATTGCGCCGAGGGAGGTGACGGCCAGAATTTTCTTGCACATGCTTTGAAGTCGTTGACTCCTTCAGCACGAAATAGGAGGGGGGCTGTGATACCAGCTCAAGTCAGCTGTCAATTCCCCCCCCC
>NQII01004245.1:161163-212874 GCA_002778355.1 Clitarchus hookeri
GGGGGGGGGGGGCTAAGTATTATATTTTCTTTCCATTTAGTATGAGTCCAATCCAATTTTCGCTTAACATTTATTATTAAAAATAAGTCCCTATTTCAAATATTTATTCAGCATATTTTTATTTTATATTAATAACTGATCCGTAATTGCAATGCATTAATTCTGTTCCCCAGCCAAATATAATATGTGGGTTTATCATAATTCTTTAAGAATAAATAAATAAACCGGTATCACATCTACTATAAGGATTTTATTAGCTAATTTATACGGTGGAACTGCAGAACAATTTTTACTACATAGAACCCACCAGTTCATTCATAAAAATGATACAATTTGTTTTCCTCCACGGTACTTCCTGTTCTACCTCAGATTTTTTATTTTCACAAAGCATTTATTAAACATACCACTAATATTTTTTTCTTAGAAATTCTTTCCATACGAAGAAATATATTGCCTTAACTAGTCACAGAACGACATAAAACTATTATATTGCGCAAAGCCTTGCCCCTTCCAGCATTTCAACGAACGAGATATAAGAACATAGTTTTTTTTACCAGTTATTCATTGTCTCAGCTGTTATCCTACGCCCCATATAAATATCAGCATGCTACATAAAGCTTCTTTGTCAAACAATTATTAAGTGAAATAATAATAATTAATTTTATTTTTATCATATTTTCCCAGTTGGCGAAACAAGTAGGTAAGTAGGTAGCGTTTAATGCCTCATCGAGAGCGAGGTCGTTAGAGACGGAGCAAGTTACTCAGTGAAGCAGAACCATTATCAGGATGTTTGGACCGGGATTCGAACTCAGGTCTTCATATAATGCTAATGCAAAAGGTTTCTGGTTACTTTGTTATTTCATTTTAGAGTGTACTTCAATTTATTTTCTGTTGCATGTGTGTCAGCCCCTTATGGGAAAATTCTAAGTCTTTCATACCCTTCTTTGTNTACTTCAATTTATTTTCTGTTGCATGTGTGTCAGCCCCTTATGGGAAAATTCTAAGTCTTTCATACCCTTCTTTGGAAGTATTTAAATTTATTTCCAATTCATTGGAATTATCTCGTAAATATTTTTTTTTCTGTGCATATCTAAGGAAAATTTATTGTAAGATTTTTATATAAATCACATGCATATAACAACAACTAATTTACTATTATTTAAAATGGATAACATATTCAAAACAATTTTTCTATATTGTAAAACACATCTTTTTTTATTAAGTAGTTTTCGANATTTAAAATGGATAACATATTCAAAACAATTTTTCTATATTGTAAAACACATCTTTTTTTATTAAGTAGTTTTCGATGTTTGAAAAATGTTTACATATAACCACAGAAACAATCAGGTATCCTGCATCTATGCTATTTTAGTAAAAATATTACCAGTAAGTTAATTTTTTACGATATATATTTTATTTGATTCAAAACAATTTTCACAAAACAAATATTCTCTTTTTAAAGAGTAAGTAACAACTGAAATACAGCTCTAGATACAGACTTGTATGTATACATATTCCAAAGGAAGTGCGAGGAAGTCTGCACAAAAATATCGTTTAATTTGCTCTCAGTTGCAGATTACCGACATAATTTAGTGTCCAACCAGATCCCTTGACAATCATTTCTGCTTCCTCACGACATATTTTTGCTTTACTAGCTTCGACGCTATCTTTCACATCATGTTTATTGTAGAGAGGTACGCACGAAGTCTTGAATGCGTTTTTACAATACTCATCTTCGCGTAGTTCTGGTTTAGTGTAGCCACACTCCGACCATATATTATATTTTAAAGTTCAATGGTCTTCCAGTTCTACTTTAAGTCATCTAATAAAATTTTCACACCTGCCAGAAATGAGTAAATATCTTTCAACTCACCTGATGAATTAGTCGCAACATATGTCTTCAGAATGCCACGGAAAGCAGATTCTTTCATAATGAATCCATTTGCATTCGCTAAGGCGGGCACACTTGCAGGCTCATGGCGGGCTGGAGCCGTGCAAGCTTTGACGTGATTATGATATTACTCACTGCATATTTTTTATTGTTTGCGATACAACTCACGTCGCATTTGGTCCGAAACGTTTGATATTTCCTAACAGCTGAAATTTCGACCAGACTTGAAACAGCTATGAGTCAAATAAGCCCGTCTTGTTTTCTTCAAACAGTTCCCATTTATCTCATGCAGTGGTGCACTACAACATTTGTTGAAGGTCTTGCCACAGTAGCAACACGAATATCTTGAGGCTTGAGGTGAATCATACACGGAGTTCACATCCAGCTCCGAAGCAGACAATGCCACACCAGTGTCCGACGAAGTAAGAGCCTGAATTTCACAGGTTTGTGGTTCCAGCAATACACTTTTTTGCCTAGATGAAACTGGAAGGAGACCTTTGCATTTAGAAAGATGTCTGATTAAGATGTCACGCCGTCCTCTTGAATGTATTCCTACTTTGCTTGAGACGATCTTCACTCTTCGTTGTCAGAAGAACAACTGAACTGTGTAGTCTACCTATGGATGTATAGATACACACACTAATTATGGCTATTATTTCACCAGCAGGTTGATTTTTAATGCACNTAGTCTACCTATGGATGTATAGATACACACACTAATTATGGCTATTATTTCACCAGCAGGTTGATTTTTAATGCACGAATCTCATCACAAGCATACATTTAGCTAGGCATTCGATCTATTTGTCAACCACGACATATGGAGATGCAAATCTTAAAGTTTTGCCCAGACTTAGCGCTGTTTGGACTCATGAGCGCAATAAAAATATTAAGAGTCAAATAAGTTCAGACAGTTTCCATTACACATTTTATTTTTACTTCTCTCGTGACGAATTTCATGGCTAATTTTACTAAAACTCTTGTTGCNCAGTTTCCATTACACATTTTATTTTTACTTCTCTCGTGACGAATTTCATGGCTAATTTTACTAAAACTCTTGTTGCAATAACGACACCGTTTCCTTCATATCGTTGACAAATTGTCCACAGAGTTCACATGAATTTTCAAAATGGTCGATGAAGACAGCCCACCAATACCCGATGTAGGAAGAGGTACCTGACAATTGCACGTTTGTTATAATTGTTGCTGATTAACTAGAGGAACAAGCCATTTACACTCTTTCAAATATCTGTTTAAACTGTCTGTATGTGCAAACAACTGAGAACATTTATCACATCGATACGCTGTGAGGATTGGGTTTATCTTACATTTGTGTTTCATATGTCTGTTTCTAACACAGATATACGCAAATATCCTGTTGCAGTAGTTGCAGGGATGTCTGAAAGTTTCCAGTGATCTGCCGAAGGTTTCCATAGTCGAGTCCAAAGTCTTCAGTGACGCTGTTGAATCAATTTTCTGTTTCCTATGTGTAATGACATCGCAAGAGTGTTGTAATTTTAGAAAATATTGATTGACAGGTAGAGAAACGATACCTTTGCATGTAGCGAGATGTTTTTTTAAGTTGTCAAATTGTACAAATTGTGATTTACACATTTCTAATGATAAAGTAGCATGCTTCATGTTAGGAGGGCAACCAGCTTTGTGTCGCCAGGCATTTGCTACTATTAGAAAATTCCTTCTTACATAAACATCAAAAGTAACTTTCTGGAGTATCTCCCATCTTCACTCGAGATGTTGTTATTTCTCAGTCTGAATGTCTACTGAGCTGGACGGTGTATTTATAGGTTTTTATACTAACTGCCCATTATAAATTACTTGCAGGTATTATCAATTCATATGTAACACCACTAACATAAATTATGCAGCTCACAAAATAAGTTTTT
Source organism: Clitarchus hookeri (assembly GCA_002778355.1). Taxonomy (NCBI): domain Eukaryota; kingdom Metazoa; phylum Arthropoda; class Insecta; order Phasmatodea; family Phasmatidae; genus Clitarchus; species Clitarchus hookeri. The sequence continues at coordinate 164,962 of NQII01004245.1, forward strand.
TTAAAACCATGAATTTGGTTCAGTTACAACTTGATAAATTTTTCCCAAATTATTTATTTTCACACACTTGAATCACACTTCAATAACTACAGTCACAACTAATCACTGTGTCTGCCGCCAGAACCAGTATAAGAGTACCGATACATTGTTGGTAACAAACCTGCATATCTTAATATGTCAGTCCAAGTTCAATTTTTGCGATATCTGATTTCCTATCGCATAAGTACATCGTGCGGTCAGNTGATTTCCTATCACATAAGTACATCGTGTGGTCAGGGTTATTCTTACAGATATTACTTTCGTGTCTTCGAGCAAGGTGTCTTAATTTGAAACGTTTACTGCAGTATATGCATTTATATGTCGTAAATCATAGCAAATCCTAAGAGTTGACAGTATCCATCGTTGTGGCTGCCGGTGAATTCTTTGCCACAAAAAAAGCATTACTTCCTTGATACCGACACTAAAGCAGTAGAGACGCCCACTCTTGACACCGAGGTCGATGATGTAATAGGCAATGTAGTCGTCTGAAAAGTCACTGTGGTCTACGAGGTTGAGAGCAATGATCTGCTCTTGACCATTCTCGATGATGAATTAACAGTTCCTTCACATTATATGCTATAATATGCCACATCCCCTTCCACAACAAGGGGTCCGCTGTGAAGAGCGGGAGCGATAAGGTCGACGCTGCTACGCAGTGATGGAAGCAGATATAAAAGGAAAATAGTTATAATCACATACCAACTAACACGTATTTGCACAAGCATTGAGCACTGTACATCGCATTTTAATGAAATGATCGTTCTCCATTACAGTAGGTAACCATGTGTAACAAATATATCGAAACCACATTACAGCAGTACTACGACTAAAGAAGTTTTTAATTTTTTAATTAATTACCTTACAATATGCTGTGTAAAAATCTGTGTTACCTGTAAAAGTAATACAACTGAAATATTGACGGTTATTCTTTTGTGTGCGATAATGTAGCATTATAAAATGTAGCATCATAAAATGTAGCATACAAAGCTTTCCCTACTGCAAAACCACATGTTTTTATAGCTGTAACATTATTATGCTGAAGTATCGATATGAGCACGAAAGTTGCGACACTTGGATAACAAGGCTCCAAAAAATTTTCGTATATTAAACATTAAGCATTAAATATAAAGTTGTCGATATTTCAACGAGTGTTAGGGTTTNCTCCAAAAAATTTTCGTATATTAAACATTAAGCATTAAATATAAAGTTGTCGATATTTCAACGAGTGTTAGGGTTTTTATCATCCTAGAGGATTTTTGTTATTCAAGAAGGGGCTTAAGACAAATGGAACTGCTTAAATCATTGCATGATCGATTTCGCTTACATTTCTCAAAATGTTGTTGATATTCNGCTTAAGACAAATGGAACTGCTTAAATCATTGCATGATCGATTTCGCTTACATTTCTCAAAATGTTGTTGATATTATTTACTGGCAATAACCTATTGTTCTCTTTGCTTAATGTCTTAAAGATGAGAACGCACAGCTTGTATATGTAGGTATTTACATGCCATGATTAATAAAGTGCATAAGCAATGTTCAAATCTTGGCCAGTAGAGTGTAGAGAAGAATTTGTAATTTCAAATTCTGTAATAACTGCCCTATAAGATTATTATTTCTGTTTCAAGCCCAACTATTGCTGAAGCTGTAAGTAGTGCGAAGGCTTATTTTCCCCAATCTTTCTGATTATTGTTACGTTAAATGTCATCCAAGCCTTTATCTACAACAGGAAAGTTTTGCAGAACTTCCTTTGTTTCATCTACACGGCTTTACCACCTGATATCACATAGTTAAATAATATTACTGCTTTTTCAGAATATCCATCGTTACATTTTCCAATCAAATAAAGTGAATGTTCAAAACATGGAATAACATTTACAAATCCATTATGTTCTTTAATTCTCACTTGTAAGCTAATATACTTGCCATTCATGTTGATGGCATTATCGAAACATTGGCCATGACATCCTTTTACAGCAGTGTTAATTCTCTTGAATTTCAGTAAACTTTTGGGAAGCTGTTCAGCACTGTAACCTTCCGTATCCAAAAACTTCTCAAATATTTCACTTAGGTCTGACGGTAACACAGTGCATTATTAAAACCAACTGGGCCACGTTGGCTATATCTGAAGATGTATGAAGTAAAATGAACTTAAACTTGTATCTTTTCACTTAGCGGACAATGTGATCCGATATGCACGGCTTCAGAAAAACTTAATAATTTATTGTACCTTGTTTTTGATATGTATATAATTCTATCGTTTGCGTGAGTATTTAAATGCTCTGCAAGATAGGTTGTTTGTAAGTTTTGTTGATGTTACACATAAATAAAACGTGTGTTTAATTTGTCATTCATAGATTGATTACAATTAATTCACCTAGCAATCGTGTCTCTTTCACAGCCCACCAATGCAACAAAAGCGTCGAAACCTTGCAGTGTAACGTATTTTGCAATGTACTCAGCACGTTTAAACCTTCGTTTAACAGCTCAATGTGTGCAGCGAGGTACGTGCGTGTAGGAACTCTCCACTGGACATCTCCCAGTAAAATGCACAAACCTTTGAAAATTCCCTTATATCTCTCAAAGTGCTCGTTGGATTTTCAAAATAATCACGTCACCTAGACACACCGATTAATATAATGTTATGCTACTGGGAGAATGGATATACTGCCATTTAAAAAACGAANTCCCTTATATCTCTCAAAGTGCTCGTTGGATTTTCAAAATAATCACGTCACCTAGACACACCGATTAATATAATGTTATGCTACTGGGAGAATGGATATACTGCCATTTAAAAAACGAATATTTATATCGATATCTCAGTAATTAATTACATCTTGGAACAGATATAGACAGTGTCTTATGAACCCCGTAGTGCCATTTACGAATCCTAAATCAAAATTTCGATATATTCAGCGGTTAGGAAGATTTTTGGGGCGAACATCTTAGATGAAAAACGCCTTTATTTAATATCTGACAGTTAAATTACGTAAATGACGTATGCATTACTCGTCTATTCAGTTTCACATTATTTCAGTCCACATATCACCTGCTTTTTTGNATTACGTAAATGACGTATGCATTACTCGTCTATTCAGTTTCACATTATTTCAGTCCACATATCACCTGCTTTTTTGTCCGGAATGTTCTGTAGCGCCTCGAGCTCTCCCACACACAAAAGCTCTCTACACGTCGGATACCTCACCTTCTGCAGCACTCGCGCACTCTCATTCGTTACCGCCACACACAGACACAAACACTCATACGCACACACATTTGTCCGCTGTAGTTTCTCATAACCTCGTAGTACACTACCTCGTAGTACTCGTCTTTAAAGTACTTCAATGGCCCGATCTCCGTTCACCATTCGCCGCTTTTCGCCAGGTGGCTATTACAGAGTGCCNATACCGACACTAAAGCAGTAGAGACGCCCACTCTTGACACCGAGGTCGATGATGTAATAGGCAATGTAGTCGTCTTAAAAGTCACTGTGGTCTACGAGGTTGAGAGCAATGATCTGCTCTTGACCATTCTCGATGATGAATTAACAGTTCCTTCACATTATATGCTATAATATGCCACATCCCCTTCCACAACAAGGGGTCCGCTGTGAAGAGCGGGAGCGATAAGGTCGACGCTGCTACGCAGTGATGGAAGCAGATATAAAAGGAAAATAGTTATAATCACATACCAACTAACACGTATTTGCACAAGCATTGAGCACTGTACATCGCATTTTAATGAAATGATCGTTCTCCATTACAGTAGGTAACCATATGTAACAAATATATCGAAACCACATTACAGCAGTACTACGACTAAAGAAGTTTTTAATTTTTTTATTAATTACCTTACAATATGCTGTGTAAAAATCTGTGTTACCTGTAAAAGTAATACAACTGAAATATTGACGGTTATTCTTTTGTGTGTGATAATGTAGCATTATAAAATGTAGCATCATAAAATGTAGCATACAAAGCTTTCCCTACTGCAAAATCACATGTTTTTATAGCTGTAACATTATTATGCTGAAGTATCGATATGAGCACGAAAGTTGCGACACTTGGATAACAAGGCTCCAAAAAATTTTCGTATATTAAACATTAAGCATTAAATATAAAGTTGTCGATATTTCAACGAGTGTTAGGGTTTTTATCATCCTAGAGGATTTTTGTTATTCAAGAAGGGGCTTAAGACAAATGGAACTGCTTAAATCATTGCATGATCGATTTCGCTTACATTTCTCAAAATGTTGTTGATATTCTTTACTGGCAATAANATTATTTACTGGCAATAACCTATTGTTCTCTTTGCTTAATGTCTTAAAGATGAGAACGCACAGCTTGTATATGTAGGTATTTACATGCCATGATTAATAAAGTGCATAAGCAATGTTCAAATCTTGGCCAGTAGAGTGTAGAGAAGAATTTGTAATTTCAAATTCTGTAATAACTGCCCTATAAGATTATTATTTCTGTTTCAAGCCCAACTATTGCTGAAGCTGTAAGTAGTGCGAAGGATTATTTTCCCCAATCTTTCTGATTATTGTTACGTTAAATGTCATCCAAGCCTTTATCTACAACAGGAAAGTTTTGCAGAACTTCCTTTGTTTCATCTACACGGCTTTACCACCTGATATCACATAGTTAAATAATATTACTGCTTTTTCAGAATATCCATCGTTACATTTTCCAATCAAATAAAGTGAATGTTCAAAACATGGAATAACATTTACAAATCCATTATGTTCTTTAATTCTCACTTGTAAGCTAATATACTTGCCATTCATGTTGATGGCATTATCGAAACATTGGCCATGACATCCTTTTACAGCAGTGTTATTTCTCTTGAATTTCAGTAAACTTTTGGGAAGCTGTTCAGCACTGTAACCTTCCGTATCCAAAAACTTCTCAAATATTTCACTTAGGTCTGACGGTAACACAGTGCATTATTAAAACCAACTGGGCCACGTTGGCTATATCTGAAGATGAATGAAGTAAAATTAACTTACACTTGTATCTTTTCACTTAGCGGACAATGTGATTCGATATGCATGGCTTCAGAAAAACATAATAATTTATTGTACCTTGTTTTTGATATGTACATAATTCTATCGTTTGCGTGAGTATTTAAATGCTCTGCAAGATAGGTTGTTTGTAAGTTTTGTTGATGTTACTCATAAATAAAACGTGTGTTTAATTTGTCATTCATAGGTTGATTACAATTAATTCACCTAGCAATCGTGTCTGTTTCACAGCCCACCAATGCAACAAAAGCGTCGAAACCTTGCAGTGTAACGTATTTTGCAATGTACTCAGCACGTTTAAACCTTCTTTTAACAGCTCAATGTGTGCAGCGAGGTACGTGCGTGTAGGAACTCTCCACTGGACATCTCCCAGTAAAATGCACAAACCTTTGAAAATCCCCTTATATCTCTCAAAGTGCTCGTTGGATTTTTTAAAATAATCACGTCACTAGACTCACCAATTAATAACATGTTATGCTTCAGGGAGAATGGATATACTGCCATTTAAAAAACTAATATTTATATCGATATCTCAGTAATTAATTACATCTTGGAACAGATATATACAGAATCTTATGAGCCCCGTAGTGCCATTTACGAATCCTAAATCAAAATTTCGATATATTCAGTGGTTAGAAAGATTTTTGGGGCGAACATCTTAGATGAAAAACGCCTTTATTTTATATCTGACGGTTACATTACGTAAATGACGTATGCATTACTCGTCTATTCAGTTTCACATTATTTCAGTCCACATATCACCTGCTTTTTTGTCCGGAATGTTCTGTAGCGCCTCGAGCTCTCCCACACACAAAAGCTCTCTACACATTGGATACCTCTCTCTCCGCAGCACTCGCGCACTGTCATTCGTTACCGCCACACTAAGCCACACACACACTCATACGCACACACATTTGTCAGCTGTAGTTTCTCACAACCTCGTAGGACACTAGTACTCGTCTTTAAAGTACTTCAATGGCCCGATCTCCGTTCACCATTCGCCGCTTTTCGCCAGGTGGCTATTACAGAGTGCCGACCCTTAGGTTGCCACGTTATGTATTGACAGGCGTCCTGGCCCAGAACCTTCTTCATTCATCGCATTGCGCCGACGGCGGTCATAACCAGAAGGTTTTTGCACATGCTGTAAAGTTGTCATCTCCTCCAATAAGGCGAGGGGCTGTGATGCCAGCCCAGGAGAGTTGCCAATCATCCCCCCCACACCAGCCAAGATAGCATGGCTATGGGCTCCCAAGAGATGAGGGTCTAAGTGGATCATCTCCACCGAGTCGAGACTGGCCGCGTGTAAAACAGGTTACACCGCTGCGTATACACTACTATAATTATGAGTACCTCATTTTACAATTTTTTATAATATTTGTGAAAACTAAAGTTCACTTATTAGCTATAGTGGCCAAAATTTCTTTATTTTTGCCTTTCCTCAAAATAATCGTTGAAAAATGTCATAAATGGCACATACCAGTTAATAAGTGAGATATACTGACTTCTCATTACATTGTCAAAATAATATTTGTGTGTAGCAGCTTTGTAGCAGCTATGAAAAAGTACCATTTTTTTTTTTTAGCATATTCTTATTGGAGAATATACTTTCTTTACGAGGTCAAATCACGAACCTCGGCTGCATTTATTAAATTTGCCACTGAATATTGTGTGCATATATATATAGAGAGAGAGAGAGAGTGAGAGAGAGAGACGAATTGTAAAATGTTGCTAATCAAAGATTGATTATTTACATAATGCTTAACGTACAGTTGAACAATGCTGCCTCATACGTTTCTTTCAGTTGACACACCTTAAAATCGACAGCCACAAATATACGCAACGAAGAGGAAGTTAAAAGGAAGGCTAAGGATTCGTTATGAACAGTAGTTCCTATCCACCCTCACCACTTTTTTTTTCGGTGGCTGGGGTGTGTAAACAATAATTTATGTCAACAGGAAAATAGCCGCGAAAAATTTTGCTCGTGATTCTACTTGAATTAACGCACTGGCCTAGATTGTTCTCTGCCCCCCTGCCCCTATGACCTAATTTTTCACACACACACACACACACACACACACACATACAAACATACGCCCTTCAATTTTTTCTAAGCCTCTGCGTCATAATTTGCGTGGCCAGACCCGAGCGACTTCAAACTGCGGCCATTACCACGGATTCGCACTTCACGCGAAGCGATCAGAGATTTCCACTGCCCGTGTCGATTCCTCGTGCTCGCCAGGACCTACCTCCATCGTTGTCATAGTGGTGCTTCTCTGAGTCTCGCAACTCCTGATTTATGAAACGATTTTCTGGAAAACGTAATCCGGTGGCGTAATGNAGTGGTGCTTCTCTGAGTCTCGCAACTCCTGATTTATGAAACGATTTTCTGGAAAACGTAATCCGGTGGCGTAATGTACTAGTCTTTAATTTTTCTAGTCCGTGAGCGAATATTCCCTGACTCCAGTATCGAAAGATATACATATATATTTACGAAATTGAAATAAAACATATCTGTTTCGCATATTCCTTCCCTAGAAATAGATACATCAAGGTTCACTTTAAAAAAATTATAATGTTAATATTTTATGTGCACACAGTATAATACCAGTTTACATATAATGGAATAAAACTAAATTTTTTTCTAACCTTAGGGGTTATTATAGCTTCTGAAATCCAATTAAAATATTATACATTTTAAGNATAAAACTAAATTTTTTTCTAACCTTAGGGGTTATTATAGCTTCTGAAATCCAATTAAAATATTATACATTTTAAGTTGCACACACATTTTAATGACATACGGTTCTTTAAATCGGCATTTTCCCACAGGGAAGTTTTTCTCAGCGTAATTATGATAAATAATTTTATCAACTACANCGGTTCTTTAAATCGGCATTTTCCCACAGGGAAGTTTTTCTCAGCGTAATTATGATAAATAATTTTATCAACTACAAGTTTACGCATCTAAACCAATATACCTTTTTCATGTCAATATACCTCAGATTGTCAGTTCTAATTTTGTTTTTTTTTTTCTGACCAACCAAAGAAAACTAAACACATAAATATGTANATACCTCAGATTGTCAGTTCTAATTTTGTTTTTTTTTTTCTGACCAACCAAAGAAAACTAAACACATAAATATGTGTTGTGTATAGCTAATTTTATCAAAAAATATACCTTAAATTTTTAGAATACAAAAACGGAAATTTAGATTCACTTTANTTGTGTATAGCTAATTTTATCAAAAAATATACCTTAAATTTTTAGAATACAAAAACGGAAATTTAGATTCACTTTAACTGTGGTAAGTATTTTTGCAGATCCTTTTCATGCGAATTTATTCCATACGGAATTTTGTATAAATGCCAGTTAAAAAAGTTAGTGTAACTAAAGTTCAAAAGCCGAGTGTATCATATTTCAGATACTGTCTTTCTTGTGTGATAACTACTTCCTAAAAATGTTTGCAATAGTCGTAAAGACTCCGGCAAACCACACTCTGACAGAAACCAATTCCGCGATAGCGTTATAAACTTACACATAAATTCAAAATCATTTCGCGAAGATGGGTTTTGCGTCGTCAACACCGAGATAGATCGCGAATAACATTGTTGACGAGTATGGAGCTAGATGGAATTANAGATGGGTTTTGCGTCGTCAACACCGAGATAGATCGCGAATAACATTGTTGACGAGTATGGAGCTAGATGGAATTTAAAAAAGTCGCTCACAAAATGACCAGCCACATGAAACAACGGAAGAAGTTGATCACCTCATAAAAAGGGAATTTACNAAAAAAGTCGCTCACAAAATGACCAGCCACATGAAACAACGGAAGAAGTTGATCACCTCATAAAAAGGGAATTTACAGGTCGTGTTGGGAAGACTGCTGATGACGTGGCTCGCTAACCGCTGTTGCAAACCTCGCCAGGACAAACTCCTGTGGCATGCCAAGGCATCTGATTGAAATGAGGTGTCACCGTAAACCCTCGCTCAGAAGCGAAAAGGAAACAAAGTGGTGTAGACGTCTAGTACAAATTCTTAATTATTTATATTTAAAAGAAAAAATTGAATAGGAAAATGAGTAAATGACCCGAAAAAGGTCTACAAATTTCGGGAAACATATTTTTTGAAAAGAAAATCAAAAACTATTTTATGTAGCCTTTTCAAATGTCGGACGCAAATATAATAATCAATCTCTAATTTGCTAGAAAATAACGTTTGTGACAAAGTTTGTCAAATTTTAATAAGGAAGACAATACAAAAAATAGGGATAAAACGATANTAGAAAATAACGTTTGTGACAAAGTTTGTCAAATTTTAATAAGGAAGACAATACAAAAAATAGGGATAAAACGATTTTTGTTATTTAAACTAAACTTGGGTATGTGTTATCATGTCAAAAAACTTGTAAAAATAATACCGTTGTAAGGGTTACGTTAAATATTTTTTAATGATTTTACGCTTTCATGTATTGTCTTAGTAAAAAAATAAAGACAGTAATAAATTCTGGCTATGCTGTTTAAATATAACGGAAGGATGCCTTGTGTGAAGACACAATTATAAGGCGTTAGTCTCGAAAATGTCATGTAAGATATGTAAGCTAAAGGGAGGGAAAAAATTTAAAAATATAAAAATTCTAATATAATTTTATTATTGTAAATCTGATATCGCCTAAAATATATATTAACACATGGTGTACATGTTGGTGCAATATGTTACATAATTCTTAAGAATGTAGCTAGGAAGCTTTGTAAAGTGAAGAAGACACTGAAAAAAAACCCAATGGCATTAATTTTGTAGTTCCTCCTTCGTTTTCTGGACCAACATAGGTCTGGCAAACATGTCCTAAGCGAGGGGTGACTTGGGTCCGACGTCCGACCAAGACACAAAACGACGACGATGCAGATGTAGCCGGGAAAAGAATGAACAGAGTCCTTTTTGAAAAGGGAGGGGGGAAGGAGTTAAGGGGATGGTGTTTAATGGGGCTTGCGAAAGTCCTGGTCAACTATGGTGGGCGTGGTCGTCCTTCCAGGTCCCTCGGCCGAGCGCGGCCAGTAAAAACACGTGACGGACAGGAGATTATGCCCGGCGTAGAGAGAGGGCGAGTGTGAGGGATCGGGAGGTTGGGGAGAAGTGTTATCCGGACCGCAAAGTCCCGCACAGATGTGGGCATCTCTCCCTGCCCAAGATGGATAGATACCTCATTTGCAGGGACGTCTCTCGTCCGAGATGGCGCGCCCCGTCCGTGGGCGGTGGGGTTCCCGAGGGGTTGCGGAGGGAGTGGGGTGAGCACCCGGCCGGCCGAGTGGCCGGTTTAATGTTTTCCGGGTCGCCAGAGAGCCATCCATTCCAGAGACCAGCGTCATTTCTTTGGCGGGTCGTCGCACTGCCGTCCAAGCCCCCTCCGCCACGGTTAACCCCGTGGCTGGGGACGCGCGCATTTGCCGCCGCCACACTGATAAAGCTCGGACGACCACGGCGCCGCGAGGAGCTCGACTAGCTGCCGACATCAAGTACGGAGCGTACGTGAAGTACAGAGCATTCATGAAGTACGGAGTGCGCTTGTTCACTTGCGCATCTCCCTCCCAGCTCTTGCCGCTCTCCGATGCGTTCAAGCACGTCTGAAGTACACGTCGCTCAACTATTACAGTCTCTCGCGGTTTCTTCACACTTTTTGAATAGGACTTATGAAAAATCACTCCATGTATGACATACTTGTTTCTCTCCTGAATATAACATGTATCACAAACTATTCGTGCTTCTATTAACATTAAGTAATTTATTTTTTAATTACATAGAACGTTTACTAATATTATATATACNAAACTATTCGTGCTTCTATTAACATTAAGTAATTTATTTTTTAATTACATAGAACGTTTACTAATATTATATATACCATAATATTACATTTATAATTAAAATGAATAAAAACAGTGCGAAAATAGGTGTATTAGTAATACCTAGTAAGAAATAGTTCTTATGCAAAGTATCATTGAAATAAGTGCGCATGAATGTGGTGCACTTTCCCTTGGGCGTAATTTTCTTGACTCCGTTAAGCTCTGTTTAAATGAGGCGGACGAATATCGTGGAAGTAGAACTTCAGCAGGACTTCAGAAAATTTGGAAGTAACCGTGAATTGACTATGCCCGTCTGCTCCTTCGTTAATACAAGGCTCTTGTAATCTAACAGAAGCACAACGTGAAGAAGAATATTTTATAAATAATTCATTACTGCTTCTTGGAAATCTCAATGAATATTCTGGCATGTATAACTCCCGTCCCTCACAAATGGCGCCTTATCCAGTTTAGAAGGGCCGTGTTGNCTCAATGAATATTCTGGCATGTATAACTCCCGTCCCTCACAAATGGCGCCTTATCCAGTTTAGAAGGGCCGTGTTGGTGTGGTGATCGCACTACTCAGATCCCACCCGGAGAACCGGGTTCGATTCCCGGCTGGGTTTCTCTAACATTTTCACACGTGTGAATCGTGCCGGAGGATACCGCTGGTCGGTGGGTTTTCTCGGGTATCTCCTATTTATTTAAACTTTAAACAGTTGAGTGCAATGTCCGGTAATCGGCGAGATTAATATATATGTGAATATATTATATACATACACACACTCTGGACATCTGAGTTTAGGTAGGCGGTATTGTGAAAATATGCAGTCTGTAACTCAAGTGAAGCTTGAGTCTTCGCCCAGATTTAATCGGACGATAAATTACGCAAATGGCGCAAATGTGAATATAAATAGGCTGGCCGAACAAAAAAACATCACAGATTATACTAAGTCAGAACAACATGAACGCGGTAGGAAATGTAGTTTATTTGCTTCTTTGTTCTTAAATATAACACATGGCAGCCGTATCGTCGCGCGGTAGAACAACTATGACGAGGAAAACATTTGCTCACAGTGTAAAAACTGGCTTGGCCCTAATGCGGATCTAATATATATTTGCAAGACGTAACGGCACCGTCGTATCTTTACTATGTTATAAGCAATACTAACAATATTATATATATAGCCTTTGTGTGTTTGTGTATGAAAGTCTTTAAATAAAGAATGGAAACATGTATGCATGTTTTTGTAATTGTTATAGATGGATATTTTTTCAGAGAGCACTCTAATAACAAAGCACAACCCCTCTTCCACCCCCAACCTATTCCAGAGCCTTGCTCATTAAGGTGAAATGGCAAAGCGAATGCGAGTTTCTGAAAGCAAATGTGTACTGGAAGCATATCTCTTATTTTGTTTTTAATTGATTTATTATTTGTAATCTATCAGATACGTTTACGAAAATTTATCGCGCTTATGCAAAGCTTGCCGAAACTAATTTTCCCGCATATTATAGTATAATGGGCGAATGTTCTCCAGTAATTCAGGTAGGAAGCTAAATAAAGAGCTTTTAATTGTTGGCCGAGCCTACAAATACGTGTTTCGTCGCAAACGGTACAAAAATTAAATTTGAACATAGATTCCTTTTTGGATTTCTGAAAAAGTTTACTTTCTTTCGTTTTTCAATAGCGCCATTTCTCATGACTGTCAAATGGCGAGGACAGCATTATTAAAAACGTGGTCCATTAAAAAATCCCCAGTATAATTAGTGACTTGCTCTAATTATATTAAAAATAAATTTTACGTTTTTATTTTTAGGCATGAAAACTACTATACATACTATTCTTATAAGAACAAATTAATATTATTATCAAGCCATAAACTTCCAGTAGACACAGCTAAAAACTAGACAGAGGCGAGTTACCGATTTAAAGACTGAACGGTTATCATTGTCTTAAACATAGAAGCGACGAGGCATGTGATGCATTGGCCATTGATACCCTAAATGATTCTCGCGCTTGCTAAGATGTAAAAATGCAAAATACGTTCTTGTAGACGGCATCTTTATGCACATGTGCTTATGTCATTATTTCGTGGTTAGATTTTCATTTTTATGTAATTATAAACTTACTCTTAAAATCAACGCACATATCTATAGCTTACTGAGTATTCAAAGTCAGCTTGAAACTGGTTTTGTTGTTGCGTAGATACACCACACTATACTCAAATATTTAAATGGCCACAATTTTGAGAATAAGTTCTTGACCCACTTAAAATTTGTAAGTTTATGTGGCCTACAGTTGTAACAATTGTATGGAAAATTTTTGCAGGAATCGGATAATTATTTTCCAAAATGACGAAACATTATGTATTATTGTGGCACTATCTTACAAACTGGCCGATAAAAGAGCTTCCGTGTAGACAAATTTTATTGCTNTAATTATAAACTTACTCTTAAAATCAACGCACATATCTATAGCTTACTGAGTATTCAAAGTCAGCTTGAAACTGGTATTTTTTGTTGCGTAGATACACCACACTATACTCAAATATTTAAATGGCCACAATTTTGAGAATAAGTTCTTGACCCACTTAAAATTTGTAAGTTTACGTGGCCTACAGTTGTAACAATTGTATGGAAAATTTTTGCAGGAATCGGTTAATTATTTTCCAAGATGACGAAACATTATGCATTATTGTGGCACTATCTTACAAACTGGCCGATAAAAGAACTTCCGTGTAGACAAATTTTATTGTTGTAATAGATGCTGCTAGCATACAAAGTAAAGATAAAAAATTTTCTATAGTTTTGAAGCTATAGCATACAAGTACAAACCTTTTATGGTCGCCATTCTGAAAATAAGTTATTGACGCATTTACAAAAAGTTATATTACTTGAAGTACGGTACAACTACTTGACTGCAGAATAAGGTTTGAGTCAGTTGATTGTTTCCCGAAATATTATCAATCTTTACTTAATGGTGTGGCACTAGCTTAAAAAATTACGGACAAAAGAGGCTATGTACTGACATACTTGATGCTTGTAATATATACTTACATGTATGGCGAGTTTGGAAGATATTTGTCAAGCGTAATTGTTAATATAGCAAATAAATCTGCAATATTTATATCATCACCATTTTTAAAATTAAGCATCAAGTTAATTTTAATTGCACCTACTTACATGCCCTACAATTTCATTATTTATATGCCGAATTTGGCATGAATCTGTTGAGTAGTTCCTGACATACGATGTAAAAACCTTTATCGCATAGTGGTATCTTCCAAAATAGTGAACAAATAACATTATAGCTTTCTGAATTTAATACTTATATGATACACTGTTAAATACGATATTAGCTTTTAATCAGTAGAATGGTTCTCGAGATATAACATAGCACCCTAAATTTTTAGATTACAGCTATTTTGAAATAAGTACCCGCCAGAATTGAAAACTTTAAGTCAGATATACTTACTAAGTACTATAGCCTACATATGTGTACCGAGTTTGGTGAGATTCGGTAGACGGGTTCTAAAGTTTTTAAAAGTTTATTATTTAGTAATTTTTTATTTAATTGTTTGTAAAATACTCGTAAAACGATAAAACATTAAAAAACAGTTCCTGATTCCAGTGGCACAGTTGATAAAAACATAATTAAATTTGAGTCTCTTATGAACTCCTAGATATAGAAATCTGACGTTTTTTGAAAGGATAGAGAGAGAGAGGTAATGTGTAAAAAAAATGCATGTAACGGCATTGAGAGCAATGTTTTAAATTACATTCAGTGGCGTATAATATTTAAGAGTGTAGCAAAACCCATTCTTCAGATGCAAACGATTCTAATTATGAGTGCATGTAAAAATATAAGAGTAAGGAATTGTTACTGACTGCTTAGCAGATATCCAAACCAAATGAGAAAATAGCTTAGAATTAGAATCTATGAGCTCTAATATACAATAAGTATTTTATCTACTCTGCTTTTAGATTATTTATAATTTAGTTATAAAATACACTGACGAACCTTTTTAATCACAACGTGTAATTATACTGGCACAGAAAAGCACAGTCGTGTGAACCCATTTTCCAAAATAAGAGGTAAAATACTTTAAATAAATTATGAGGTTAACTTAATTCGCGATAATTTCGTCCAGGAAAGCCTTTTTCCCTTTTTGCAACTGTGGCTGCGGACAGGAGCAAAGCTTTCCCACATCCCGCGAAAAATTTGTCTTGCCAAAGTAATCATCTTCGTCACACATCACCTTGCAAATTTTTCATCAGCTGTTACCCTTTGCGCGTAAAAAAAAAAAAAGATAAAAACAGGTCGGAAGAAGAAAGTGAGGATTGGGGTGAATATGAGCAAATAAGCCGCTCGCTTTTTACCTCTGCTCTCCTTTTCGCTTTGAAAGCCCCACAAAGGCCGGATGAAAGGGCCCGAAACAAAAGGAATATGCGCTAGAGGATATGAAGAACAAAGGGGTACTCTGGTGGCTGCGGCATACACTTTTAGAAAATGAGAAAAGGGGTGATACAAAAAAGTTGGTGGTCATTGCGTAGGTTCGCGATGCTCCCGTCAAGAGGTTTCTATAAGATGAGTGCTGGCGTAGGAGAAAAAAATGCGTATAACATTTTAGAAAACATAGGACGTTTAGCTCACGTAACCTCTTTCTTCGTTTCCTATATCTTCCATCGCTCTGCAGGAAAATACAGAAGGTACAGGGGGCTAAATAGTTTTCGATCATTACTAGAAAAATGAGAATAGCCCACATTCTCATTATTTAAATGTTTTACATGTTATGTCAATTCTGTCACAGAAACATACTCATCATCTAAACGGACTCAAAGTACTACGAATTGCCTGAAAATGTATGCAACTATTACCAAAATAGATAATGACGCAGAATTTCATAGTAGAATGCAATCAATTTATTGTTTTGATACAAACATATCCCCGTCGATAAATAAAAGCTCAATCAGTAAAAAACAAACAATGAATGTAAAATTATGCTATTAAAGAAGTGAAATCATATGGTAATTTTCTTAGCGTCGTGGAAGCTAGTTTTCTGGCCAGACAAAAGTTAGCCGAACAGTGTCTGTTTTTCCCGTGGCGTGAGCCTGCGATGAGCCTAGTAACTCATCATTATTCCAATTCAATCTGGCGGCAGAGATAAAACATGGCCACTGACAAGTAGAAAGCCATTGGTTGGATAGTCAGTTTACCGTATGCTTGCGGCAGAAAGTAGTTCCTATGGTATTTTTAATTTTTAACTTCGCAGGCAGTGTTTGAAATAATTAGTTTCTCTATATATCAAACTCTGCACGCACGCAAAGGTATATTTTACTTCAGCTTAAAAATATTTTCATTTACTAAAAACGATTTAACTGACCGGCGTTTTTCAAGATAGCTGACACAGTGGAGCGTATCTGGAGACATCACTTAATGCTGTAACCAATAGGGTCGCGAATAAGTTAAAATAAAATTCAGTTATTTTATTTTTAATAAGACCTCCATCCCTCACGAACTCAGATACGCCCCGCAGGCGTCTATGTAACACTGGTATCATAAGTGGGATAGTGGCGTGTAATTGTTAATCAAGTTAGGCAATGGACTAGTAATTAGAGAGATATGAAATAATTAAGAATGATTTGTACAACCATCGCAGTGAATATTAACTAGAAAAATGCATACAGAAGAGGAAACACTGCGAGCATTAATTGAGGGACTAAGTAGCCAAGTGAACGCAAAGGGCAAATGGCTTGAAGGAAGATGTAAACAACAAATTAATGCTGTGTAAGAAAGTGTACATGACACTGTAAATATCCAAAGTAGTTCTGTAGTAAATAGTGAAAATCAGAATGTAAATAGCTAGATAACTAATGTAAGTGATTTAGCAGACAAGAAAATATACACTGTCAATGAGAATGTTGACAGGAAAATAGACACTAAAAGAGAATGCAGACAAAAAATAGACTCTGTAAATAAGAACGTAGACAGGAAAATTTACTGTGCAAATGAAAATGTACAAAGGATAATAGAAAGCATTAGCGAGTAAGTGAATACGAGGGTTGACTCTGTGGACAAGAAAAATCACAGTGGAAATGCAACAGTAGACAGTGTGGTTGAAAGGTTGGACAGTGTCGAGAAAGAATTTAAACAGAAGATCAGTGCATTGGAAGAAATGACAAGAATATCTTAGGCAACGGAGTTCCAGTACCACCACATAAGCAGCCGAGAAAAGTGATGAGGCAGTACAAGTCGTAACAAACGCAGCAATCTCTGAGGACAGCCAGCAGATCTGCAGTGTTGGCGTCGCGCAGCCAGGAGTGGAAAAGGGGGTCTAAAATTTACCCCGTGACTGACGATGGCCAGATGTCTGGGTGGGAGTACCAACTCCATTTTGAAATATCCGCCACCCTGAATGACTGCTTAGCCAAACAGCGGGCTTACTTACTCGTGGCTTTACTGAGAGGCTCCGCACTGAGCATACTACAATCTCCGCCAGAGCATCATCGACTGAAGTACCCCACATTGGTGTCGCCCTTGGAGTTATGTTTTGGCAACCTGTACCTGCGGCATGTCAACCACGCACAGCTGGGAAGCCGCACCCAGAGACCAGGAGCCGCTGCAGAAGCTACGGCAAGACATCGTGCAGCTGTCTTAAGTATCTCTGGAAGGGAGCTCCAAGGAGGCGCGCAACATCATCCCAGTCGGATTCCTTATCGATGTCATCGCTGATACAGAGGTACGGCAGACAGTACGTCTGGCTGCACCCCCCAACATGCAGGATGTCCTGGCCCGAGCACTGGAGGTAGAGTCAGCAAGACAGGGGGTCGTACCCCGATGCCCGGTATGGACAGTGTTGCTAAACGAAGACGACGAAGACAGAATTACGAAGTCACTGAAGGAGTTGCAGACGACTATGAGGGACATTGCTACCAGTGTCTGTAATACAGAACCTCGCTGCTCCCAACCCCACCCAAACGGCCGGAGTGCTGGTAATGTGGACAGTCAGGGCACCTGAAAGCCTACTGTCCACAACAGCAGCAGAAACAGCAGCAGCAATAGCAGAAGCAGCAGCGGGAAAAGAGGCAGCGTGAGGCAGGTGATAATACAGCACACCCTGAAAACTTCTTAACACCGATCTTGAGGGGTGAAGGTCGGTGACTGCTGAAGGGAATAACCCAATATTCTTACATGTACGGTCGGTGAAACAGGATTGGGATGCAACACTGGTGATGGGGAACCTGGATGATGTTCATTGCCAGATGGTCGTCGACACTTGGGCTACCATAGTAAGACCAGACATCCTCGGGTCTTCCCCCAGAGAAAGCCCGACAACAAAATGGAATGGTGCTATTTGAATACATTAACTGGCGAGACCACACCTGTCAGAGGCAAGAGAAAAGTAATCTTGAAGCTTGGTGACATTAGCATACAACACGATATTTACACAGCAGAAATAGAGGATGAATATATTTTGTAGCTTGATGTACTGCATAGGCTGGGGCGCTCTATTGATACTTGACTTGGTGTGTTAAGGGTAGGCAGTACAGAGTTGGTGGTACCAAGAAGGCATGATTTGTCCTCTCCAATTAGCTGCCTAGTAGTATGTGGTGTACCCACTATGCTGTCCGCTTCTAGTGTAAATGTCATTACAGGCAGATGTCAAGGAAATTTTGCCAGATTTTTGGTTCTAATTGAGCCAGCAGAGAGGATTGGCATCCTGCCAGGTAACGTCACTGTAGCAAGGAATTTGGTATCTTCAAATTCTGTAACTTTTCCAGTCAGAATGATAAATTTGTCCGATTTTGCCATTCGTCTTGAGGAGTGGACTGTGATAGGTGTTTGCAAGCAGGTCACACAGCTAATTCCAAATGTTTCAGAAGATTCTAGAGCAGAACAAATAGAATGTTATGTAGTCGAAATATTGGATTAACTGATAGTACGAACAAAATAAAATCTTAACTGGCATCAGGAATGGGCTGTCTCTGAATTACTGTAGAGAAATAGGGATGCCTTCTCGTGTGGACAAAATGACCTTGGAATGACTAATGTGACCTGCCGCCGCATTTATACTGGATATATCAGGTCCATAAAGCAGCCACCAATACGACTGCCACAAGCTTCGCAAGAGATAGTTGAGGTAATTCTGAAGGAAATGAACGATTTAAATGTGATAGAACCATCAGTAAGTCGCCGCCGAACCCTCATATGCCACCGAATGGCCTGTATGTCGTGAGACCGGGAGCCTAGCCTCCCATAACTCACAGGGTTTTTGTAAAGACAAATGCACCCCGACACATATCCAAATCANTGTGGGTTGTTGGGCATCGGACCAGTATTTAGGCTGTTAAATTGTGCTGCCTATTTTAAGTAAATTTACGTGTTCGTGGATTTCGGTGGGGGAGGGAGGCTCCCCTCCAGCCACCCGGCTGGAGTGAATGTTGTGTCGTGATGTCTGTCTGACCTGTTGTTTTGTTGTTTACAAGTGCGCTAGTTAATTTCGCATATATTGTGTCGGTGATTCCCTAGTCTCCCGAGGTGTCCTATACAGGTCTCCCTCAGGGTACGATTTATCGTTTCAGCATGTTTGTGACATTGAGGAGGAATAATACCAATGTTAGTAAATTACAGTTGGGGATGTCCCTGGTACCAGAGGCTATACAGACTCCTGTATCAGTGGAGCCCCCCTTCCTGAGGTCCTAGTTTTCTTCTTCCCGACCTGAAACAAACTATCAAGTCGGTGCGTTATTTAGAGTATAGAGTATTGTTTTTTTTGTTTTTTTTTATTAAAAATATTTTAGTAAAAATATTTTTGTAGGTTTTTTAAAAATTAATATCCTATGTGCATAATTTTAATTAACTTTAACTAAACTGCACCCCCTCCCGCACTATTCCCTGGACCAGTGCGTGTGCCCTTGGCCTGGACCTCGAGTGGAGTTGGGGCAGTCCTCCTTGCTCGAGATCCCGCGCATTTGGCCCCTGAAATTATGTACTGTGTTGTCTTTGTGTGTACTGCTAATGTGTGGTGTGTGTGGGGTGCTCAGCTTATTTTGGTTTGGTTGCAGTCGGCGGGCGTGCTCTGCTCCGGCGTTCCTTTCTGCGAGGTCGAGATCTGGGCACGTCACGCCGAGTCGTCGATTCTGGGCCGCATGGTAGCTCTAACAAGAGCTACCCACACTAGTTAACCTTTCATATGCGCAAGCAGCTCTAATAAGAACTACTCGGTGATGCCGCTGTCTAGAGGTTCTGCCGGATCTTGTAGAGGCGCGCTGGAGCTGCAGCTGTAGCTGTTGCCTTCTCTGATTAGTAAGTCCATAGACACCCCCATAGTTCTTGTTAATAAAAAAGATGGATCTCTGAGGTTTTCTGCAGATTATATCCAGCTAAATAGTGTTACAAAGAAAGGCTCTTATCCATTTCCAAGGGTAGATGTCACATTAAAAAGCCTAGCAGGTTCTCAATGGTTTTCTACTTTGGACATGAAGAGTTGATACTGGCAGTGCAAGGTGGCCACAGAGGATCAAGAGAAGACTGCATCCAAGGGAAAGGAACCTGGCAGTTCGAAGTTATGTCTTTTGGGCTGTGTAATGTCTCTGCTTCATTCTAGCACCTAATGGAAAAAGTTTTACCATTAGATGTATGTCAAGTTTATCTATATGACCTTGTTATGACAGGAAGGACGTAGTGTAGGCCCATGGAATCGAAACAACCACGAGAAGAGAATACCAAAGCGATAAGAAATTGGTCGACACCAACTGACAAATATGAAGTGCGGAGTTTTCTCGGATTGTTTGCATATTACAGTCGATTTGTACCTGGGTTGGCCACAATCGCTAAGCCACTACATGAACTGAGTAAGGCGAAAAGGTGATTTTTTTTAGACCACTGAGTGTGAAGATGTTTTAGTAAACTAAAGAAAATTCTGATATCTCCACCAGTCCTGGGTTTCCCGAAAAGTGAGGGTGTATTCATTTTGGACACTGATACTAGTGATGTAGGGATTCGAGCTGTGTTATCTCAGGCTCAAGGTGGGAGGGAAATACCACTTAAAGACTTCATTAATTTATTGCATAAGCTGGTGAGAAATTACTGTGTTACAAGCAGCGAGCTTCCGGCCATGGTGAAGGCAATTTCACACGTGCACCCCTCCCTTTATAACAGACATTTTATTCTAAGAACCAAACATTCTTCATTATACTGGCTGAGGAATTTCAAGAACCCCGAATGTCAAACAGCTCGGTGAAAACAGCTTCTTCAAGAGTATGACTTTGAAATACAGCACAGATCTGGAAACCTTCACAGCAATGCAGATGCTCCGTCTAGGTGACCATGTGAGCCATTTTGTCGTCATTGCGAATGTCAGGAACAAAAGAGTAGTGAATTACCGAAGGTATAGAATACAAGAAATCAAGATTCTTTATCTTGTGGTGGGTCACCTACCTGGAGTTNTTTCACACGTGCACCCCTCCCTTTATAACAGACATTTTATTCTAAGAACCAAACATTCTTCATTATACTGGCTGATGAATTTCAAGAACCCCGAATGTCAAACAGCTCGGTGAAAACAGCTTCTTCAAGAGTATGACTTTGAAATACAGCACAGATCTGGAAACCTTCACAGCAATGCAGATGCTCCGTCTAGGTGACCATGTGAGCCATTTTGTCGTCATTGCGAATGTCAGGAACAAAATAGTAGTGAATTACCGAAGGTATAGAATACAAGAAATCAAGATTCTTTATCTTGTGGTGGGTCACCTACCTGGAGTTNAGTAGTGAATTACCGAAGGTATAGAATACAAGAAATCAAGATTCTTTATCTTGTGGTGGGTCACCTACCTGGAGTTATAATGGTATAAGTAAAGATCAACTCATTGCTTCAACTTTGCTGCCATTATTAATGTGGAAAGAAGCCAGCTCTCATCATATATTGGAACATTAAGCACAGCAGTCAAAGCAAACTGGGCACAATATAATTCCCTCAAACTGCAGAATGGTGTACTTTACAGAAACTGGGAAAGTAATGATGGAAACATACACGGTTACAGTTGGTCCTTCCAGAATGCAGAGTTCCCAAAGTCTTAAAATAACTGAATAATGTAGCAGACAGTGGGCACTTTGATGTTAATATCACCCATGACATAGTAAGAATGAGATTTTACTGGTTTCATTGTCGGGAGGATGTTCAGAAGTGGTGCCGAAAGTGCGACACCTGCACTGCAAGGAAGGGCCCATTTGCCATGGCACAAGGTCACCTCTAGAAATACAATTTTGGAACCCCATTCGAGAGGATGGCAGTGGATATTTTTGGCCCCTTCCTTGTCACAGAGAGAGGTAATCGGTATCTCCTGGTGGGCCAAGATTACTTCAGTAAGTGACCTGATGTCATTTCCCTCCCAAACGAAGAAGCACATACTGCGGCCAATGCACTCATAAAGCATGACTTATCGAGGTTTAGGATGCCACTAGAACTTCATTCCGATCAGGGAAGAAGCTTTGAATCTGCGGTATTACAGGAGTTAACAAAAATGCTGGGGGTGAAAAAGACTAGGACTACAGACTCACACCCTAGTCGGGTGGAATGGTCGAGAGGCTTAACCACACTATTGAACAGTACCTGTCGTTCTTTGTGGCAGACAACGAAAAGGACCCGGATTCAAACGTGGCATTGTTTCATCTTGATTACTGCTCAGCAGTTCACGAGTCCACATGGGTAACACTATCAAGGATGCTGTTTGGAAAAGAGCTACACCTCCCTAGTGACCTGCCATTTGGCCGACTGACAGAAGAGGTAGCTGCAGCCCCTGATTATGGTAGCAAACTATGTAACAGACTAGTTGGCATTCATGATTTTTCTCGACAGCACCTTAGAATAAATAGTGACAGGACGAAGATGTGGTACGATAGGAGAATGTCGGGCGAGGTATTTCAAGAACAACAACTGGTGTGGCTGTACAACCCACCGAGGAGAAAAGGGCACTGCCAGAATCTATAAAAATGTTGGGAAGCCCCTAAAGGATTCTGAAGAAGATCAATGATGTGGTATTTCGGATTTTTTGTCAATGTTCTCGGGCAAAGCCGAAGGTTATCCACATCGTCAGACTGGTACTCTACGAAGGTCTTGTCGTTGCAGAGTCTGTTCGGAACGAACAGACTTGTGGAGGGGACAATGTTACGCTCTCGCTTCTTTTTCCTGCGTGAACGAGTGGGTTCAGTATCGAGAGAAAACAGTGTAGTAACATAATTTATGGACGCATGCGCTTTCTGTCGCAACCGGAAAAGCAGCGGCTTTTCACAAAACAATGTTTACAAAGCGTGCCTCGTATGCCTATTAAGGCACGTGCCGCACCCAACCTTGGTTTTCGGGTGTCTTTGAGGCCCCTGAAAAATGCTCTTGATTACTGACCTTGTTTCTCTCAGCTAGACTCGGTGTGTGGCGAACCTTCCAGGTCCAGGCCAGCGGCTATATAAAGCGCGCCGTACCTCCGAGCCGGTAGTTGTTGAATGTATGAGTTTTAGCGATACACAACAAGCAAGAATAGACATGCGTGGCGAGTGAAGTGACTATTGGGAGGAAAATTTGCGACTACGAACATCAGAGTAGTGAAGAGCACGACTGTAGTCTGGACTATGGACTGGTTGTGTGAGTGAAAGACATTGCAAATGACGGCAACAGACATACTGAATGTATGTTAAAGATGAGTATATTTTAATATGCAACAACCAAACATAGACATAAAGAAGGACGTTAATTGGATTTTAAATATACACTAAATATTGCACTCAGTATGAAATACAAAGTGCAATAGTGGAAACAGGTAATTTTATACTGTATATAATAGCTGTGTGAATAAATTAAATTCTAATTTATTTGTTTTATTTTTATGAAAACCTCCATCCCCCACGAACTCAGACACGCCTCGCAGACGTCCATGAAACAATAGTGCACTTAAGTGCATTCTAGTTGCATTTAAACTGGATCAGAGCTAATTAAAAAATATTTCAAAGCACTTATTAACCTAAACGTTTTCCTAACCTTAAATGCTGTAGGTCTCACGGGGAGACTACTCACCTCCCACCTAGGTGAACCGGGTTTGATTCCTTGCAGGGTTGTTCCCGGATTTTCGCAAGTGAGAATCATGCCGGACGATGCCGCTGGTACACGGGTTTTCTCGGGGATCTCCTGTTTCCTCCTCAAATGCTATACATGATTGCTTTGAGAGTGCTATTGGCAAAACTCAGTGTAATTCTGATATGTGGATACAGATTGCTGTACGTCTGGCATGCGCACTCTACACCATAATTATTTGCGGTTCGGATAGAACCGTACTGATAGGCTAGTGTCATACCACATAGCTTAAGAGAACTTAGTATGACATTACTTAGAGAAGAAATTTAACTTTATATGGTAAGGTTTCAGAGTTCACTTTCAGAAAACGGAAGCGGTAGACTGCAGCTTATTGTGGATGGAATAAGGAGACTTTGCTCTTTGTTTTTGGCATGAATTTTTTATAGTTTTTTTATAAATTAAATTATTAAGATTATTATATTCACAGAATTAATAAAATGTCACAACTCTAAGAGCAAGTAATTTTTCTTTCATTCGAAATCATGTTATCCTATCAATTTTCCAAATCCTGCTGACAGTTAGCCATACAACTTCGACTTCCGTACTTCTTGGTAAATTGTTTCTGGAAACCCATGACCAAAAATCGCTCTGGCGCCACCAAGCAATCATTTCATCGGAACAGCCTATTCGAATTCCCGTACGTGAACGCTTGATTAAAGACCAGCCTCAGCTTATAATTTGGCTAACGATAGGGCTGAATCTTTAGTGCAAATTTTCTTCCCTTTACCGTGTAATCGCATGTGTGGCAAATATAAAATAACTACTCTCCGAATTTGGTTTCTCCTCGTTTTCTTAATCTGTGGTAATGGTTCTTTCTGGAAGAAGTTGTGTGTTCCTGGAAGTTGTAATAATACTTGCATGAGAGCTGGGTGACATTTCAGTCTATATTAGGCATGCTAGGATTAGTGATTTTTATTCGTGTCATAAAGTGGCCTTTAAGTAATAACGGCTTTTTCTTGCCGAAAAAAATAACCCGCAGTTAAATGTTTAAATTATATTTTTTTTAGTGTTTCATCACGTCTTCAGTTTCATAACTAAGGAAAAAGGCCATAACATCGGCTCCTTCGCCATGTTGATGCGGACTCGATACTCGACAGATCCGTGTTCTGATTTTTGCAATTGAGAAACATGACGGATGTTGCCAATTAGTTTTTATTTTGCTCCACATTTTCGTGTTTCCTTGCCAAAGCGTTAAGTCACTGGTCTAAAGCAGGTACTTAATTTAATGCCACACTGCACTGATTACGTTTTATCAATGGACCCTACCTAAGACTCTCTAAGAAGGATAAATATGATACAACACACTCGTCCAGCACTAACTATTTATTTTTAAAAAATTCTTCTAGACCAATGGTGTAGCTTAACCATACGGTATATTTTATTCAAAGAACGCAAACTTTTATTTTTTTAACCTGGCGATAGAAGTTTGATCGATATCTCGGCAATGGTGCAGTTTAGCCTGTATCCATAATGAAGATAATACCTTAAGTCCTGCAATAATATTTTAATATTAAATTAATATTGCTTTACTGCAAGATATATTTAAATGCGGAATTAACTTCAATAGTAAGGCAAAATTAGTTGGAGATGAAGATGCCAATTTTTGCATGTGTCAGTATCAACACTACAACATTTGAATGTAATACACCTCCGAATATTTTTCCCTTTCTAGTACATTTCTCAGTTTCACAAATTAGCACTAACGAAAGATAATTTAATGTCAAGGTTGTAAAAAATGTTTCTCTCTGATGAAGACACGATTTAAAACTTCCGAACGAAAACCTTAATGTTTGTCTTCTTGGTTTGAGACGCACCATGATTTTTCTTCTCTGGGTTTTGGCAGTCCTAGCAACTGCATTTTCGGGGTCTTGCTGAGTATTTCAATGAGAAACGCTTAAGCTATTACGGATAACTATATATCAAGTTTTCTTAAGCAGGAAACTTTATACTGATAGTGAACTCAAGAATAATTTATTACATTTATGTCACATAACATCAGCAATAATGCTTAGTGCTATTCATTATATAAATTAATTATAAACTTTGAGTATTATATAAATAACGTTTTTTTGGGGTAGGGGATTTCTTTTTTTAAGCAAAGCACACAGAAAGGTTTGTGNGCTTAAGCTATTACGGATAACTATATATCAAGTTTTCTTAAGCAGGAAACTTTATACTGATAGTGAACTCAAGAAGAATTTATTACATTTATGTCACATAACTTCAGTAATAATGCTTAGTGCTATTCATTATATAAATTAATTATAAACATTGAGTATTATATAAATAACGTTTTTTTGGGGTAGGGGATTTCTTTTTTTAAGCAAAGCACACAGAAAGGTTTGTGNTTGAGTATTATATAAATAACGTTTTTTTGGGGTAGGGGATTTCTTTTTTTAAGCAAAGCACACAGAAAGGTTTGTGATCTTCAGAATAAATTATTCTGCACAAATAAATTCACTTCAAAGTTGGGGAATATTTTGTTTACTGGAACAAACTTACGTAAAGAGAAATTCAAACAAAATTTTTATAACCGCTTAAATCTTGAATATTTAATGGACTGACTCACATATCTTATAAGCTTCATCGTTAAAAAGTATTTTAAGTTATAAACGTTTTAAAATAATTATAAATCGATATACAACCTTAGTAGTGCACTGTTGATGGTTGCGCCAATTATCGTTAGCTAATAACGCAAGGATAATTATGTTTGAGACGACAAAATAATTATTGTGTTTCGTCAGTTAAATATTTATAATAGGGTCATATTTATTGAAACAACAGAGAGGTTGTGCCAATTAAAGTGTATGTTTGTTCTGCTAAACGAAACGAAATAAAATATATTTAATGTTTTGCTTTACAAAGTCTTCTGTAAGAGCAGCTGACAAAGAGGTTTAGGTTTAATTGAGATAAAAGGTAATATTTATAACATGGTGAAATTAATAAGCAAACAATATTGAACAAAAAATTTTAGGCCAAGTTTGTTTACGGAAAGACGGCATTTCGTCAACGCCAATGAATATTTTGTTAAACTAACAAAAACCGGTTTGTTGTCCCTTAAATGTTTCCAACAGATAAATTGTCTGACAAACTAAATATTAGTTTCCCTATGATGATTACCGGACAGGCGTGAGAGAGATAGGAACCCGCGGTGTCAGCGCTGGAAAGCAAAACATGTCGCGCCCAGAATAACTTTTCGAGATAATTGTGTAGTTATTTGTCCCTGCCCTCTACATGTTTAGCCCTAAATAAACCCGTATTTTATTAATAAACTTAACTTTCTCCTCATTGTAAGCTACACTAAGATTTTATAGTTTACTTCGGACCTTATTTAAATTTCTTATTAAGTAGACTTTGCTCATTAGAATTTTTTTTATTTGCGTTTGCAGCATAATGAAATGAAGTTTCATTTGTTAATTACAGTTACAGCTCGTTTCTGTTTTTACATTATAAGTGCCTACCTTGAAAGGAGAATGAAAGCTGGAAGAAGTTTCCTAAACATGGATATTAAGTGTCAACGCCCTGGTAATATGATTGAATGACTGTAAACCAGTTATGGCAAAACAGAGGTATAGTCTCGCGGTTATGCCCATTTCCTCAAGAAACTCAAAAGGCTCCCCGGCCCTTTTTTTTAAGCCTATTTTCCGAAGGAAATAAAGGGTTGTAAGATCACTTTCCTGTTTGTGTGTCTGTGTGGATGTATGTGAGTTATGATTGTGTGTATGTATCTGTGTGAATGAGTGTGTCTCTGGGAGTGTGTGTCCCCCCTTTCAATTTTTGAACTCTTCCACCGAATTTCACCAAACTTGGTACACATATGATAACTTGTAAGGGAACCTGACTTGTATAGTTTTCGACCATGTCAAGCACTTATTTTAAAATTAGAGGCCATTTTAAAATTTTGGGTGATATGTCATATCTCAGGAACCGTTCCACCGGTTCGAAACAAATTTTGTATGCTGGCAGACCTTTGTTTATGCATTCAATTTTGAGATTAATATTGTTTTAGGTCCGCCATTTAGGAAATAGCAACAATTTAAAAAATCAATATTTTACATTATATTTTGAAAATTATTCAACATATTCTTACCCAATTTGGCATGTAACTAATGCTATGTTAGGCTGTGTAAAAATAAGTGATTGAAATTTATTTTTTTCTTGTTTTCAAAACAGTAGCCATACAAATATTTGAAATTTATGTAGTATATTTTCCATACGATCTAAAAAATTCAAACAAATTTTAGATACGAAAGTTTTTATTACAAGTTTCATATAAGTCAAAAAATACCCATTTCTGTCGCCAATATTGGAAGATAGCGCCATATGAATAAATATAGTTATAATGTCATAGCTCGGTAAATAATTAAACGATTCTTACCAAATTTGGCAAACAAGTAGTAGTATTGCAGATGATGTTAGGTGGTATGCCATAAGCATGTCTGACACTTATTTTCAAAATTGCGGCCATATATCACTTTTAGCTTAGAATGCTATATCTTCGAAACTATGTAACCAATCCCAACGTCACTTTGTAGGCTGTTAGTATAAATTACAGCAATAAACAGTATATACATGGTCATCTTTTGTCTGCCATTTTTTAAGCTAGTGCCGTGCGAATAAAGTGAAGTTTTTATGTCATATCTTGGGAAAGAATTGACCAATTCCTATCAAATTTGGCGAACAAGTAGTGCAAAGGCAGATGATTTCAAGTGGTATGTTTTAAGCAGGTCAGGCACTTATTTTCAAAATGTCGGCCAGATAGTCATTTTAAGTTTAGAATGCTATATCATCGAAACCATGTAATCAATTTCGTATAAACTTTCTATGTTGATAGAAGATATTACAACTATCAACTGTACGTACATAGAGCATCTTTTGTCTGCTATTTTGTAAGATAGCACCATGTGAGTACATAAAGTTTTGTGTCATATCTCGGGAAACAATTTACAGATTATTTCCAAATAAGGCAAACAAATTGTACTGCAGCACGTTGTGTCAACTGGTATGTTTTATGTGGGTAAGGTACTTATTTTCAAAATGGTGGATATCATATATATATTTTAGCTCAGTATATTTAATAAACGAAACAAATTCCAACTTATGTTTGTAAGCTTACAGTACTTATTACCTCCATCAATTTGTCTATGCAGAGCTTCATTTCTCTGCCATTTTGTAAGGTAGCCCTACAAATAAAAAAATAATGATTTTATCTGGTATTTCGGGAAACAATCAACCCATTCTTACAAAATTTGGAAAATATATTGTAATGTTGTAGGCCATATAAGTAAAATTTTTTTTTAAGTAGGACACATTTATTTTTAGAATGGTGGCATTAGAATCGTTTTAGTTTTGCGGGAGATATCAACGAAACTATAAATTCTATTTTTACTTATCTTTGTATACTGACAGTATACAATCATCAAAATTGCTACTACATAAATTTTTTTGTCCTCCATTCATGAAGATCGCCACATTAAAATTAAGAAGGTTCCATGCCTTATCTCGAGGACCAATCAACCGATTCCCACCAAATGTTACACTGGAACCTTAAAACTAATTTGTACCAAAATGTGAAAACCATAAATGCTACAAAAGCCCATGTAATATTTCATGATTTAAATGGGCCAGACAACGGTGTCTAACATGGCAACTTCATAAATCATTTATGTAATTTTAATATATAAATATTATATACATTCAAAAATTTAAACAAAATCAACCAAAATTTTATTAGACATCATACATTAGAAGCATTTCATATAGAGATTCTTTTTCTGGCAATTTTGTGCAATATTATGAAATAAAAATATTTTTTTGTAATATCCCAAGGACTAAACAACCGATTTACATCAAATTCTTCACACAAGTAGCGCTAAGGTAGACCATGTAAACTTGCATGTTTTATTTGGCTCATTCACTTATTTTCAAAATAAATGCCCTGTAGATATTTTACGTTAGTAAAAACCCTATCATTCGAAACAGTAGACTTATTAAATCCGAAGTTAATTTTCCGAATCTGACCTCCGTAGTGCAGTGGATTGCACGCTAGCTTATAGTAAGAGGTTTTCTGGGTTCAAATCCCGGGTAAGGCATGTGTGTATTTGTAATTGTCTCAAAAATGTTGCATAAGTTTCTGGTTTCATTTCTAAAGTTATTGCTTTCAAATATAATTCAAATCCTTTCTAGCAAACTCAGCTTTTAAGAAATTACTTAAATATTAATTGCACTCATGTTGAGGAATGTAGGCGCATTAGTTATATCAGTAACTTCTTGTTTCTGTTAACATTCTAATTATTGGTGGCACAGCAAGACAACGTGTCGTCTGCACAAGAAAGAGAGTATAGCGTCATGTGATTTGAAGAAACAAATTTCGCAAATCACTGNAAGACAACGTGTCGTCTGCACAAGAAAGAGAGTATAGCGTCATGTGATTTGAAGAAACAAATTTCGCAAATCACTGGCCAAAAACTTTACAGATGTGTGTTTGGGAAGGATCCTACAGACGCAAAGACAATAAAAGCATAGTACACGTTTGCAGGTACTAAGAGCGTTTACAAGCAGTAATTTTCTGGCAGAAAACTCACATCTGATGATAGGGTAGAGCATGCCAGGGAAGTCTTTGTAAGAAGCTCGCCAATGTCAGTTCGCAGATAATAACACGAACTGAACATCTCACACTCAACCGTCNAAGACAACGTGTCGTCTGCACAAGAAAGAGAGTATAGCGTCATGTGATTTGAAGAAACAAATTTCGCAAATCACTTGCCAAAAACTTTACAGATGTGTGTTTGGGAAGGATCCTACAGACGCAAAGACAATAAAAGCATAGTACACGTTTGCAGGTACTAAGAGCGTTTACAAGCAGTAATTTTCTGGCAGAAAACTCACATCTGATGATAGGGTAGAGCATGCCAAGNGTACACGTTTGCAGGTACTAAGAGCGTTTACAAGCAGTAATTTTCTGGCAGAAAACTCACATCTGATGATAGGGTAGAGCATGCCAAGGAAGTCTTTGTAAGAAGCTCGCCAATGTCAGTTCGCAGATAATAACACGAACTGAACATCTCACACTCAACCGTCCACAAGGTGCCACGTAAACAACTTCGTTTGTGCACGAACAAAGTGTAGACTATCCGTGCACTAAAGCAACACAAAAGACAACGCGAAATGTTATTTGCTGGGATGCTGGTCCGACCGATTGAAATTCCTTATACCGAATAAACGCGATCTTCAAAAATTAAGCACGAGTGATATGAAAATCTTCACAGTTCGGGAACACGTCACCCACATCAAGGGTGAACGCATGGTGTGGGTAGATAATAGAGGCCATAATCGAGCCGTATTCTTTATTGAGGAAACTGTATCTCGGAAAATGTACCTGGTGATGCTTAGTCAGCTATTCTCTCTGCAACCACACATGGACTTTCCAGCTAGATGACGTGCCAGGGCACTGCAGTTTGCATGTTAGTGAGTTTATAGATAAAGCATGCCCACGCGATGTATTGGGTGCAATGGGTAATGAATTTGGGTGCTGCGGTCTCTTGACATAAACAATCTTGATATGTCGTTGTGAAGGTTTTTTAAAGCCAGGCTTTATTCTTCACCTGTATGTGTTAATGTTGATATGTAAGAGATATTAGTGGCCGTTATGGACCCCAATCACGCCATACATGCCTCTCAACACAAGGGCTGAGATAAGAGCTTAGTTTATATTTTCTGAAACTTACGAAAGCTCACGTAGTAATGTGCGTATTGCCCAAACAAATTGATTTTCTTTGTTAAATGCCGCAAACCGTATGGTTCTATCTGAAATAGTTTTCTCGTAACTGTAATTCGTAATCAGCATGATTTAATAAAGTAATACTGTATTTTGGTTTATATTGAACTATTTTAAATACATCCCTTATTCATTGGTTTTATTTCGTATTTAATTTGAAAATCTTGTCTATGTAAATGGTAGCCGTCAAATAACTCGGAGAAAGGCAAACTGAGCGGCTTCGTCTTTGCTGGGATTAGAACTCTGTTTGCCGTGATTGAAGGTGAGCAGTCGCAACAGTACGCCACCGTGTCCGCACCGGTGCTTTTCGAAACGCAATGTGATCAGTTCTAAAACTGACCGTTGCTTTACAGTACTACTTGTAGGCATATACCGGACATGGCTTGGCTTATAATTTCAAAATGTTATATTATCAGCTGTTAATACTATTATTTACAATATTTATGTTTAATAATTGAAATTGTTACAGAGAAAAGAAAAAAACTGAATATGGGTGAGGCTATTATTCCGAAATTGTTGCGTGATACGTTATAAATTCACTTGCGTTAGATGTACTCAACAGAAATAATCTTGAACAAAACTTTGCGGTAAATGGTTGACCAGTTCTTCAGGTACCTAATCACAACAACTCAGGTGACTGTTTCTTCCAAAGTGCTGCCGGGAGAAATAGTTTATTGATGACCTTAATGTTGTTAGGGCATATGTTAACCAGGTCATTGCCAAGTTTGGGTCCATCAGTCTATTAGTTTTATTGGTTGGGCACAGCACACTTAAGATTTTATAAGGGTACTGTTTTAAAAGTGAAATTTTGATCCATAAACATATCCTGCTTAAATACATTCTCTTGTGATACTACATTCAAATTAAATACGGCGGTAACAGTTGAAAAATAAAATAAGTATAAAGCACAAAGTAATCTTTTCAAATGACTGTCCCTCAAAGAAGGTAAAAAAAGGAACTATTAAATAATTGGTACATAAACTTTCCGCACGATATCCTGTAGTTAAATCCACTTTGATTTAAGTTGGTTTTTGGTGTCTTATAATATGTCATGTTAGGGTTTGTTATTTATAAGGGGGGACAGACACGCAGACATGCACAAAGAAACACACTCAAACACATCCACCTTTACAGACTGGAAATGTGGCCCTATGAGATACTTCATCCAANAACCGTATGGTTCTATCTGAAATAGTTTTCTCGTAACTGTAATTCGTAATCAGCATGATTTAATAAAGTAATACTCTATTTTGGTTTATATTGAACTATTTTAAATACATCCCTTATTACATTGGTTTTATTTCGTATTTAATTTGAAAATCTTGTCTATGTTAGTGGCAGCCGTCTAATAACTCGGAGAAAGGCAAACTGAGCTGCTTCGTCTTTGCTGGGATTAGAACTCTGTTTGCCGTGATTGAAGGTGAGCAGTCGCAACAGTACGCCACCGTGTCCGCACCGGTGTTTTTCGAAACGCAATGTGATCAGTTCTAAAACTAACCGTTGCTTTCTACAGTACTACTTGCAGGCCTATGCCGAACATGGCTTGGCTTATCATTTCAAAATGTTATATTCTCAGCTGTTAATACTATTATTTACAATATTTATGTTTAATAATTTAAATTGTTACAGAGAAAAGAAAAAAAAAAACTGAATATGCGTGAGGCTATTATTCCGAAATTGTTGCGTGATACGTTATAAATTCACTTGCGTTAGATGTACTCAACAGAAATAATNGTGAGGCTATTATTCCGAAATTGTTGCGTGATACGTTATAAATTCACTTGCGTTAGATGTACTCAACAGAAATAATCTTGAACAAAACTTTGCGGTAAATGGTTGACCAGTTCTTCAGGTACCTAATCACAACAACTCAGGTGACTGTTTCTTCCAAAGTGCTGCTNTGCGGTAAATGGTTGACCAGTTCTTCAGGTACCTAATCACAACAACTCAGGTGACTGTTTCTTCCAAAGTGCTGCTGGGAGAAATAGTTTATTGATGACCTTAATGCTGTTTGGGCATATGTTAACCACGTCATTGCCAAGTTTGGGTCCATCAGTCTATTAGTTTTATTGGTAGGGCACAGCACACTTAAGCGTTTATAAGGGTACTGTTTTAAAAGTAAAATTTTGATCCATAAAAATATCCTGCTTAAATACATTTTCTTGTGATACTACATTAAAATTAAATACGGTGGTAACAGTTGAAAAGTAAAATAAGTATAAAGCACAAAGTAATCTTTTCAAATGACTGTCCCTCACAGAAGGTAAAGAAAGGAACTATGAAATTATTAGTACATAAACTTTCCACACGATATCCTGTAGTTAAATCCACTTTGATTTAAGTTGGTTTTTGGTGTCTTATAATGCGTCATGTTAAGGTTCATCATTTATAAGGGTGGACAGACATGCAGTCATGCACAAAGAAACACACTCAAACACATCCACCTTTACAGACTGGAAATGTGGCCCTATGAGATACTTCATCCAAGATAAATATCATAACAGCATAAAACTATGCGTTAAATATTTTTATAATTAATGAGCAGCCCAAAAAAAATTTCATTAATAAATGTAAATGGAAGATGTCAAATTTACTTTGGGAGTCTCGCGGAGAGGTGATGTCGGCCATTGAAAAATCTTTACCCCAGTGCTCCAAACAGAAGTTCTCGTTTCAAATGCGGTCGCAGACAAAGAAGGTAAGGAAGCTGGAGCTGCCTGGCGGCTTGTGTTCGCCGCACGTTACTACCGCTCCCAGGTTGTTTATCCGTGCGCAGCAGGTCGTATCGCTCCTCTCCACCCCTGTTTTAATCAAGTAACGCATGTCCAAGGGCCTCCCTCGGCTCGGACCGCAAGACGGTCGTTCGGGAGAAGTCCAGGCCACTCAGCCACCTTCCCCACCCCCTTACCACCCTCAACCATCCACCGCAACCTCCATCATCCCTTCTACACAAGGCTCCTCCGAAAATTGAAAATGGGATTTCGTTTCCTCCCAGAAGTCCGATATGACAGAAATCTGTTTCGCGGGCGGCGTTTCTTTTGTTTCCTCGAGCTNAGTCCGATATGACAGAAATCTGTTTCGCGGGCGGCGTTTCTTTTGTTTCCTCGAGCTGGCGAAGAAGAGTTCTTTTTTTTTTTTTTCCTAGGCCGAGTGGTAAGGCTGCTCGCCGGCTGAAGAGGTAGGGTGGTAAAGAGAGAGGACAGGATCACATCGCTACTTCTGCCGGCGAGCCGAAGGAATCTGTGGTCAGCGCGATAGCTTGTGACTGGGGAAAAGGCTTGTTCGTGGGAGGGATGGGACGCGTGCTGACCAGCGTATGAGTGCGAGAACGGCGCAAGAACAGCTCGGTTTATACGCACTCCCACGGTGGTTGACAGAGACGTACGCAGGAATATATTCAAATATCTTTTACTTCATTGACCCCAATACTTCAGTACAGAAATACGCGTAATAAATAGAAAATTTCGGATCTGAGAAATTGCTGGCCTGGAACTGACTGATGCAGATTAGTACATTTTTCCCGAGATAACGAGAAAAAAAACCAGAGGTTTACGAGGAAAATAAATGATGTCCGCTGGTAGAGCATTGTATAGTTACGACCTGTGCACTCATAACAGTAAGTCAAATTACTACTTTCGGCTGTCTCCAACAAGCAAATACTATGCGGATTACAAATTAAAAAAAAACTATCTAACTATTAAGTTTTATATTACCCTTCAAAGCCTTCGGACCACATTCATAAATAATCCGTAAATTTAGGTTCATTTCTCGAGATATGTAACCGCATTTCATTATAACAAAAAAAAAAAAATATATATATGTTGTCCCTGTGCTTGAATGATAATGAACTTATCCGCATTTAACGCAACTTCAGAAGTCGGGGGTGAACAATANCCGGCGAGCCGAAGGAATCTGTGGTCAGCGCGATAGCTTGTGACTGGGGAAAAGGCTTGTTCGGGGGAGGGATGGGACGCGTGCTGGCCAGTTATGAGTGCGAGAACGGCGCAAGACCAGCTCGGTTTATACGCACTCCCACGGTGGTTGACAGTGACGTACGCAGTAATATATTCAAATAGTTTTTACTTCATTGACCCCAATATTTCAGTAAATAAATACGCGTAATAAGTAGAAAATTTCGGATCTGAGAAAATGCTGGCCTGGAACTGACTGATGCAGATAAGTAAATTTTTCCCGAGATAACGAGAATGAAAACACAGAGGTTTACGAGGAAAAGAAATGGTGTCCGCTGGTAGAACATTGTATAGTTACGACCTGTGCACTCAGAACTGTAAGTCAGAATATTACTTTCAGCTGTCTCCAACAAGCAAATACTGTGCGGATTACAAATTTAAACAAATTGTCTAACGTTTAAGTTTTATATTACCCTTCAAAGCCTTCAGACCACATTCACAAATAATCCGTGTATTAAGGTTCATTTCTCGAGATATGTAACCCCATTTCATAATAAAAAAAAAAGTATGTTGTCCCTGTGCTTGAATGATAATGAACTTATCCGCATTTAACGCAACTTCAGAAGTCGGGGGTGAACAATATCGAGGCTAAACGAACCATTCTTGGTCGCTGTAACCTGAAAAGAGTTTATACTTGTCCGCATGCTGTACGCGTACAGTGAAATAAACGGATTGACTGCAAACAATATTTAAGAGACTGTAGCATTTCAAATACTTTAAAATAAGGGAACTGCACACGTGTGTGTCACATACCTGTAAAGCATAAACATTCACCACAGTATGAACAAATACGCCGTTGTAGAGTGGATATTTTCGTTATAAAATATGATATTGGCTCTCTTCGAAGTTTTTACGCGGAACAAGTAATAGTCCCTTTTTACTACATTCAACAGGTGCATGATGAAAATAAATGCGGTCAATAACGCTACTTCACAAACCCACACTGTTAGAAATGTCTGTATATTTACTGAAACTTTAACGGAGATGTAGAGCTAATTTACGGAAAGGAAATTTGTGATGACGAATNAAATGTCTGTATATTTACTGAAACTTTAACGGAGATGTAGAGCTAATTTACGGAAAGGAAATTTGTGATGACGAATAATGGAAATGAGCTCTGTAAATATGAAATACGGAAGCTCTTCGTATTCTCATGGCTTCGGTATTTTGAACACGAACAATGCAAATGATACCTGAAGGGTATAAAATTCTACCTTGACAATACTACTTCGTTTAAAATAGTAGTAGGTGAATGCGAATCACTCATGGAGTGCCAATTCTTGATCCTTGTTCAAATTCTGTAATAGGACAAAACCTTCTGAATACACAGAGAAACACGCACATAACCAAAATAAAACAATATTTCCTTAACCTCGTTTTATAAACCGCAAATACAGCAGGCGCTCTAACACGATTTGAAACTAAGACNTAAAACAATATTTCCTTAACCTCGTTTTATAAACCGCAAATACAGCAGGCGCTCTAACACGATTTGAAACTAAGACAGGTGCGTTCGTCACTTGCACGTAAAATCTATATTTATAAAATACTTCGAGTAAATATGAAGTAGGTGATTCTTTCGTGTTACTGACTGTTAATTTTTCGATTCGTGTTCAAATCCCACTACGGCACACATTATTTAACCTTTTTGTAATTGATATGTTTATCACAGCAAAATCCACAAAAAAATTGTAAATCTCTTTCTCTTACCCTTGTTCGTAAACCTTAAATAAAAAAAGTTGCACACACTCTAACATGATTAGAAGCTTAGAGGTGAATGTATCATTTTCAATAAATTTCATATTTACAACGCTACCTCTCTAGCGTCGTAGGTGGGTGGATAAGGTGTTCAACTGGCTATGCTATTTTTTCTGAAGTCAAATCCCACCACGGGTCCTATTTTTATATTTTTATAGTTATTTTTACACACAGTGAATCACCCACATAACGAAAGTAAAACTTTTTTTGTTACCCATTTTTAAAAAGAGCAGNGAATCCCACCACCGGTCCTATTTTTATATTTTTATAGTTATTTTTACACACAGTTAATCACCCACATAACGAAAGTAAAACTTTTTTTGTTACCCATTATTATAAAGAGCAGATTAAAAAAAAACTTACAGGTTTGCGGATACGTTCCGTGAATTCACGGAGATTTATGTAATATTTACGGAGAGAACGTTAATGAAAAAAATGAAGAGACCGTAATTTAACACAGACGTCACAAAATTTGTACCTAGTATTTTCCGTAATTTTACGGACAATTTTTCTAACAGTGTAGACATGAATAAAAAATTATTTACAATGTTACTAAAAGTTCCATAAAATCCCATCTAGTTTGATAAATATAGCTAGAAATTGTAAATATAAATTTTAGTTTATTACATACAAAGTTCATCTCTATAAATATATGAATTACTTGTTCATGCATATTTTATTTTGTGATTCTTGCGGACGACTATAATGAGTCGATATAGTAAGTAATATGTTCAAATACAACAGACTGATTTTTTTTCCTAACCCACATTAATCTAAATATTTAGTGAACGTCTGAGGTGCCGACGGGACCTAAATGCGTCTTAGGACTGACCCACATGACGCGTGCAAGGAGGCGAATACATGAAACGAGGCATGCATCGCGGCAGAGAGAGTTTACCCAGTCATAGTTTACGCATTCTGAGGCTCTGCTAAAGTGCTGCTTTCAGGATATTCCTCCGACTCATTCAAACAAAGCTTAATATAGTCTGTTATCACCAAAGAGATAACGCACCGCATTTGTGCGCACTCCGTTTAATAATAACACTGGCCAACAAAACGAAAATAATTTTTTGGTGCCGGAAAACGAAGGACTGATTTGGGATAATATTAGTGTTCTGATTCCAAAAATGCCATCAGATTTCGTCTAACAGCTCTAGATTTTGAGATCGGGGCTAATTGATTTTAGTTCTGATAAAAGGCATAAGTAAAGAAATAAAAATATATTTTGAGGTCAAAGTAGAAATGTCATACCTCAAATTAAAATCAAATTAACCATATATACCTGGAATTTCCCATGGTTCGACCAACCTGCTTATACCTGCTTCACGCCCACTCGTTAACCCTTGGCCCATGTTATCTTCTGTCTCCTCTACCTTACCCGGCTCAGTATGTTATTGAGATTTCGTGAGTAAAGTTGTGCTATTATTTCGTGAACTAAAAACATGGCATCCACAAGCAGACGTAGCTGTGTAAATCTTCCAAACGTGTTTTGTTATGTATGTGGCGAATACATTTTGAAATAAAATATAAAACGTATTTCTCACTTTGTGGAAAAGGCTTATATGGCACACTTTGGCGTCCATTTGGGAGACCAGGATAAATCTTGGGCTCCACATTTTGTATGTAAAACATGTGTTGAACATTTGCGACAGTGGACGATGGGAAAAAGACAGTGCCTAAAGTTTGGCGTACCAATGATTTGGAGGGAACCACGAAACCATCACAATGACTGCTACTTTTGTCTCGTAAATATCAAAGGTATTAATCGGAACAATAGACACAAATGGACATATCCTAACCTAGGTGATTGTAGTGATGAACACGGAGAAAGATTCCATCAGGACATAAACACTATGGAAGATCGATATCAAGGGCCATGGAATAGCCACATGGTGGCCGACTACTGTTGGAGTCCTCAGCGAGACTGTCCAAGTAGACTGCATGCTAGAAAGTCGTATAAAAGAAAATTTTTAAGTGATAAGTAATGAATATGTGTATAGTTACTTCAAAAATAGAAAACATAGCCTATCTCAAAAACTAGATCTGATAGACGAAATCTAATGGCGATTTCATAACTAATTTCAGCGATCATGGCCCGGGTCCTAG
This sequence comes from Clitarchus hookeri, assembly GCA_002778355.1. Lineage (NCBI taxonomy): Eukaryota > Metazoa > Arthropoda > Insecta > Phasmatodea > Phasmatidae > Clitarchus > Clitarchus hookeri. The sequence goes on from NQII01004245.1 coordinate 204,603, forward strand.
AGAAATAAGTGAAGGTGTGATCAGGCAGGCCACTCAGCTAAGGGCCTGACCTCAACTCGTAACAGTACACACACAGACACACATTATTGTTTGCTAGTCACGTGACCGCCTACAATTCTCTTGCTTGTTACATCAAATTGTTCCGAATTTGCAATTATTTGTACGGTATCAAATAATGAATACATTACGACAACCACAGCTAGCCAACCAGTGCTAGAACATGTTGGCCTACACAAAAAAAAACGTTCTCTCTTTCAAACATGCACTGTGAAAAATTTCTGGTAAACTTCCTAAACAGTAATGGAAGTTACATAATGCATGGAAATAGTGCTACGTGTCAGGCTGAAAATATGTGAATGTTTAGCATTGCTACTATACAAAGTTGGGGACTTTTTTACGCATTTGACTCTTTCCTGAGCAAACGTAGGAACGTTACCATGCATGTATGTGAAAATATTTTTCCATTGGCGCTTTGTCACTGTACGAATACACTGATACGGTAAACTTACAAATAATTTCTTAGAGTGTGAAAACCTGTTTATATGTCCTCGATTGCGCGAGACGAATGTTTTAGTAGATTTATGGTTAAGGTTTATCATTTCTTCTACATATTTATATAAATAAGTTTCAAATCATACCCATTAAAAATCAAATTACATACCATATCCTCTAATTTAAAGGCATTGTCTCTGTTTCCCTCCTCTTATATATATCAATGCTTCCTATGAACTTTAACATCGATACGACTTGTCTGGCAGTATTTGTCGGCAGTTGATTAATATAATTTCTGCGGAACATTTTATAGAAGTCAATGTGTCTGTACTAACATTTGTAAATTATTGGAAAATTGAAGGACACCGAATTCAACGAGACGAAAAGAAAAACTGTTTTTCATATAGGATTTAATCGGATGTTGGTCAACGGAGAGAGTTAAATTAAAAATTGGTATTTGGGGCATGGTAACTGTTTTATGAAATAAGATGTTTCTTAAGTTCTTTATTTATGGAACAGTTTATAGTTTTAACAGCCAATGCAGAAAAATAAACTCGGCACTGGCCCATTCTATCACTTCATACTTCATATTGCAAAATGTTACTATGATCTGTCAGAGACTGGTAAACTTGCCGACTCTTTTATTTGTTTGTATTTTAGCTGAAGCTATCCTATTCATAATTTTATCACGAACGATTCAAATTTATCCAAACAATTAGTATCTCATTCTCTAATACTGTAGTTACCATTGCGAGTGTTCTATGTAAAGGCAAATATATTAATGTTGTGACTCTGTGGAAAACCGATAGTTTAAAATACCTCTGTCAGAAATCTACAACCCAGAAACACCATTTTATCGCAGTCAGGCATGCAATGTTCGGTTAGATTGCTTTTTTCTTATATCCGTACTTATGTCGAAGTCTGTGTAAATGTATCTTCGATATGTTGTGACGATTGCAGTCAAGGGGCCGCTGTGGTGTAGTGGTTAGACTGCTCGCCTCCCACCTATATGTACCGGGCTCGATTCCCGGCGGGGTTACTCTCATGTGGGTTCCCCCGCTTATCCTCCCTTACATTCCGGCGCCGTTGCATGCTCACTTCACTTCACCCTCATCGGCTTTCTAGATTTCGATGTTAATAGCCACCCAAATTTCTCCACTCCACTATCTCCACGACTACAGTCCCAATAAATTTTGGTATATTTGAGTAACTATTCATTATTTTGTGTGAACATTTTATGTTCAATTAATGACACTTTAGAATCCATTTCTATTTCAATTATGGCTTAAACTTAGAAGTTAACAGGACATCTTTAAAAAAAACCAGCTAATAATGTATATCTCCGATTACTCTGCTGAGCGATCTGTCAAAGATAGATCACGCGCACACGCGGTGCACTTAATATAATTTATTATTACTTAACCGAAGTGTTGAAGAATGAGAAAAATCTGTAAGAGTAATGAAAGCTTTTAAACTAAGTTTAATCGTCAATGTACTTCGTAGCCGAAACGTCAGCGCAAATGTCCGTCATTCTTATATGTGTGAAGGTTTAATCCTAAGTCAGTCTAAGACGATTTATTTTTAAGTTGGGAAAGCAGTTGACTTTCATCACGTGCACATCCTCACGACCCACACTGTATTGCTGCTTAGTAATGGTATAAAATCTTAGTATAATAACTTCAACAGGCAACTAATAAGTAAAGCTGTTAAACTTGAAATAATTATCTACGCGCGTTGTCCAGTATACGAAATGCATATATTTGAATATATTCCAGATTCTTCATTAGTCACTTTAGCTGAGGTTGCTATGGCGTGGTGCTCGAGCACATGGATTCAGGTTCAAATTAAGTTTAGGTTTTCAATTTTTTAAATATATTAACCGAAATAATTTAATGCACGTTGAGCGAAACACATATTTAGTTTCACGAACAACATCTTACAGTTTTGGAAAACCAAATCAGAACAACAAAATAAATGTTTTCAAATGGATCACAATTCTATTCAAAACGCCATGGTGAACTCTAAGCCAATAGCAGACCTGCAACGAAACCAGCACCGCATCCCATTACCACCGTTTCTGAGGAAAAACTGTTTACATCCAGGGTCAGCAGCCAATGTACCAAACTCCGAGGCTCGAAAATACACAGGATCGTGGAGTCTAGCCTACAAGTGGTCTAAATTGCCAAATTTGTATGTATCTAGCTGTAATTATGAAGAGAGAAAAAAAAATCTGGCATAGACACCGCAAATATCGTGCCGACGAAATAAATGTTTAACATGTCATGCAGGAATGTAAATGCTACGGGAAAATAATGCCAGGAATCATGCTCCTTATCAGTGCGAAGTGTGTGAGTGACGGAGTGAAAATATTTGGGCGGCTCTTAACATCGAGGTCATAAGAGCCGATGAGAGTGAAGCAAGGTGAGTTTGGAGCAGCGCCGGATTGCAACGGCGCGGGGGAACAAGAGATCCCCGAGAAAATCCGCCGAACAGCGACGTCGTCCGGCACGAGTCCCACATGCGTGGTACCTCGCCGGGAATCGAGCCTGGTTCACCTAGGTAGTAGGCGAGTAGTCTAACCCCTACACAACCACGTACCCTATCAGAGGGAAGAGGAAAGCTAGCAGAGAGGGGCAGGACCTACTTTTCCATATCTGGGAGATCGGGGCTAAATGTTACAATTACTAGTTTTCATTTATTATAATTTTCTACATCATACAATCAAAATTCTGAATTATGTACGTCACAGGGTTTGTATGGTGCTATGAATCTATTAACTACTTATTCGTGGCGCACCGTGCAGGCTGGTGATGACTGCTTGTTGGCACGAAATATGTTTCGTTTCATGCATATTCAAGTGCCTTGCCGAATCCTACAAACAGGTGATATTCCTATACGACAGAAGTTGTTTCAGGATGACAGTGAGCGCACTCTATGAGAGGTAAAGAAAATAACATATCGATGTATTGCGTAAGATTACCTTCTGATAATACGCGTGATAATAATTTTTATTATATACTAGCTATGCCCGCGGCTCCGGTCACGTGGATTACAAAAATATTGTTTTTTTTTTTTTTTAATAAAGTCGAATTTTACCTAGTTTTAATCTTCTATACTCTATCTGTACATATTATAAAAATCAACGTCTCGGTGAATTAATTGGTAAAACACTAATTATGATTTCTCTGTTATAGATGGATATATGCTACCGCAGAGTTTTCTTTAGGTCTTTTTATTCTACACAATTCTTTACTACATTATATTGTTCCATATTTAACGGTTTAGACAGTGTATTGCAAGAGAGCGCACTGGCGCCGAACTTTTTTCCTATTTGATTCACTATTACCGTTTGTAAATTTTTTGAGATATTTTCTCGCTATAAAAAGTAGCCAATATCATCTTTCAGTCCTCCAACTATCTCTGTACTAAAAATCACGTTGATCAGTGAAGGACAAACCAACAAACTAACTTTCACATTTATAATATTAGTAAGGATTTAATAACGATTATTCTGCACGAAAATTTCTGCAGATAGACGTGATGAAACATTGTGCCCTTGCGTGGGGCTAGTTCTTACTGCACATGGGCAAGTTGTTACATTTTAAAATCACAAATGTAAAAGAGCATAAGACTTGAATAATGATACCAAAGGACACAATTTGTGCAGTTTTAAAATACGTCACGACTATCTTACTATTGCATCACTACTAGTGAACTATTTTTAAACAGTTTTGAAACTTAATTTTTAGTTTTTAATTTAGTAAGAACGACTGCGAGTAATATTTAATTGTCTCGCTAACTTTTGTATTTAAATAATGCAGTAAGTAATATTTTTTATCTCCATTTGAGCAACTACAAGTTATTTTATATTTATTTTCTCGTGAAATTATTTATGACATAATTTTTATAGGAAATGTTTTGTATATGTTATTTATGGAAGCATTTATTTTCGTATTTCAATTTATTTAATCATTGTTTGATAATATTTTATCCTTTTCATATTTTTCTCATTACTTTGATTTCGATTCATTTTTGGTCTGTACTTTGAAAGCTACGTTTTTAATACCGTCTTGTCTGAAGACCCGTGTTTCATAAGAGATTGTTTTTCTAACGAGCGGACGTAGATTGCAGCGTTGCGAATTCTTTAAGTTGTCGCCGTCTGAGGCACACATTCCACTCACTTTCCTGCAGTCTGCTCTTCTGAATTTCTCTCACGCAGTCAGCGCGTGATTTCACATAAAAACGCACTCTTTGCCTCTTCTCGACAGCCTGCGACATCTATCGTCAAAATTCTAAGCTTTTCGTGATTCTTTTGTATATTACTTCGGCTTTCTTCCGGCACCTTTGTTAAAACACCTTTTATCCCGCCGTCCTGCCAGTATGTTTCGTTCGTATTGTGCTGCGGGCGTGATGGCAGTTTGTGGCACCTAGTACCTACTTCAATGGAGTATTTTTATTTGTGGCTATCATATAGTCGGTCGTAGACCTGGTTATTTATATTTGTGAGTTGTGGTGTTTTCTTTTTTTTTTTATTATCCATTTGGTTTGGTGTTTCAAAATGTAGTGCACCGGTTGGATATTTTCTGTTACCCCTCCTTGGTTAGTTACGCTTCAGTTTTATAGTTGTTCTTCTTGTGCACCACTTATATTCGCTTGGTGATACTTTGTTTTTGTAAGTGTACACGTGTCAGCCTAAATATTACTGTACACAATGACGTAGTCTTTCCTGCACGTGCTGGCTAAATTCTAATTTATATCATAGGATAACTCTTCCGCACATCGCCTGCCCTTTCTTTGTAAGTGAAGTAGTGAAGTTAATTTTCTTTATGCTGGTGTTCGACACTGGACTATGTAATATTCTCACCCAGGCTATAACTTATTTGTTCCCGGGACTTTAAATAAAAATTATTTATTTTTAAAAGTTAAATTAATAATTTTTTATCACGCATATGCCAGTATGTATTATCTATTTTTAATTTGTAATCAGTCAGTTAGACTTCATGTGTCCCGTGATTCTTTTAACTATGTGAATTGCGTTTTTAAAATTTTTATATGAATTATTAGCATTAGTTGTTGGGGATGATATCCAAGGTTTTATTTAGTACTTTAAAGCTTGATGGATTAATTTTATTTATATTGCGCCGAAAGGCATGTCAGTTTTATGTCATAAAAAAAATTTTTTTTGATTTAATATATAATGTTTAAATTTATGTTATTTACTGCATCAACATCTTGCTTTTTAAAAGCTAATTTATTTTATGTTCGTCTTCTGTGCTACAATTATTTTAGGACTAACCTCTGTCTCGTTGCATCTTTCTGTTAAGGTAACTTAAAACCTATTCTGAATTATAATAAAAATAACTATTCTCTTTGAAGATATTAATTTTTTTGCCTTTTAAAAGAAATAATTCATTCAGAAATAATTAGTAACACGCACAACCACAAATCACGCCTTTTTATTTATAGACAATTAAGTCTTCCTCTGAGCCTGTAATATATGTTTTATCACACAATTAGGTCTATTTACATATATTTCTTATAATTCGTTATTTTGTGAGATGTAAGGTCACCCAGCATGATAAGCTCTTCCTATTAGGCTTTTATGAGCATATTTGATTGTGTATAACGCTTCCTTTTTCATATTTTTTTGTGCTGGGTCCTTTGGCATTTTGTTTATTCTTAATTATGCCACTTTCGTTTAAAAGATTTTTGTGGTATTTTTCTATGTGTAGTTTATACCAACGACTCGGGCATTTCTGTGTTGGAAGTCTATATATTATGTTTCTTATCTTTTGGTCATGCATAGGCAAAAATTGTCGTTCTTTTCATCCTTAGAAACTTGAAAGAATAAAAAAATATTAACTCTAAAATTAAGAAAAATATTAACGAAGTGCACCCAAATTTTAAAACAAACACACGAATGAGTTGGCCATCATATCCTAAATAAAACAATGTGATTTGATGGCTTTATCGTCTGTGTGACTTGGGACATAACAGTATTCAGTTCAACCGCGACTCTCTAAGAGCGACAGAGGACTCAGTCCTCCAGCAAGTCTGCTGAGACATCATATCAGAAGGTTAATTAATATATATATCAAATGTTGTTTTGCATGTAAATAACTACGTAACCCATGCTATGCTACTATAATCTACTATGAAATCAATTCCTAGTTAGCCAAATAAATTTATTCTTCCTGTACCCACTTAAGTGGGACTCGTTCAGCAAGCTAGCATCTCTCTTTCTACATCAAATATCATGATGATGCGGTGATACAGATTCGATCCCTATGGCAAATCTGAGTTTGGGCTCCCACATTTCGGATAAGAGTGGATAATGCTGAAGTAATGTCGGTTTTATCCTTGTATTCTATTTGCCCCATAATTGCACGATATCGCTGCTCTGTATTGGGCTTAAGTCTCTTCAACGGCGAAGTCATTAGAGACTGAGCAAGGTGCTCGAAGAAGCAGAAATGGGCAAGTAATTGGCCTGTAGTAAGGAACCTTCCCCGCATTCGCTTGGAGTGATTTTGGGGAACTATGGAAACAGAAATAAGGATGGCTGAACCAGGAATGGAACCGCTGTCCTCCCGATTGCGAGTCCAGTGGTTTACCACTGCACCACCTCGCTCGGTCTACTATTAGGGTTTCATTCTCATGTCAGGTTCCACCGAGATGGCCGCCTACAGGTTATTTTCAGAATCTCGGCAATAGAGCGGGTGTGGTTTAGAAAGCTGTGCGTGCCGTATGCAACAAGTAAGCGAAGCCCTATCGACTGTAAGTAGTGTTAAAGTTCTTTCTTATTTTTTAAAATGAATGATTTTCCGTTCTGAATGTTTGCATTCAATACATTGCCTCCCATAAAACCACCATTATTTCCCAAAATTGTAGTAGCGGCAGCCTGAAATAGGTGTAAAAATGTGATTCTCGTAATATTGCTACATGGATGTCTGAAGGCAGTATCCGAGTTCGTGGGGGATGGAGGTCTTATAAAAATAAAAGAACCACATTTAATAATTACATTTATTATCAATTCTTCAAGCAGTCAAACATATGTTATTTACTAGTCCGAGTGTCCTATTAAATATTCTTATTCTTATTGAGCGAAGTAATTAAGTACTATCTCCATTTCAATAAAAATCTTTATCACAGACTTTACTCTTGCTAATGTCTCTTAAACTACTACAATTATTTCCACACGTTCAAATAAAACTGTCTATTTCCATCGTCCCGAAAGTCTTCACATTTGCACTTCCAGTCCACAGTCCCGTAGATCATTCCCACCCTTCACTGCACACAAGCTCGCCGACGCACTCTCGCATATCGCTGCAGTCGTCCGTCGCCTCTCCGGAATCGCCAAACTGTCGCTTAAGGTCACACGAGACGCCAAACTCTCAGCTCTTAATCACTCACTCCTCAGCTTTCTTTTTTAAATAACTACTCTAAAACCAAGTGTATGTGAGCCCGCGGTAGGGACGGGAGTTAAGTGCGTCTCAGAGCTAAACCCCATACGCCTACAAGGAAGGGATTTCATGCAAGGAGACATGCATCACGGCAAAGAGGGATTGGGCTGCTGTGGCCTGCTTTTGGCCATGGCAACCTCCCTAAGTGTACTTATAGCTAAACTATATTTAGAAGAGAAAGGGAAAAACCGCCATAGTCACCGTAAAAAACCTTTCGACAGGAAATAATTAAAAAAGTTGTTTCGTGCATTATCATATTTAACAGAAAATGCTACAGAAGACAGAGGATAGGAATCATGCTCTTTATTATGATAGGAAAA
>NQII01004246.1:0-15090 GCA_002778355.1 Clitarchus hookeri
ACATTGTTTATTTACAACGTCGCCGCTTAATGCCTTTTTACAGCAATGTTTATAATAATTGCTCAAAATTGCTACAACCGACAGTAATGCAAGCTTGGTAGTGTCGGTGGAGTGATTGGCGGACAGATTCAAATACGCCGGGTATTTCACGCACGCCACCATTGTCAGCCAATCACGCCATATGTAGAGGTCGCCAAGCATGCGTGACTGTTGGTGGATGNACATTTTATGTTTCCTTTAATGTGTTATGTTTTTGTGTTTGTGCCTCAACGCGTCACTTCCGCCCATATATTCCTATACAATAATGGTTTGTTTTAATGAGCTCTACCACCCCTCAATGTTTGTTCCATAACTTTAGAATCACCCTGTATTTATTGACTATTATTCTAAATGAGAGAGCTTTCAAAAGTGCTCACTTTATCGCGAATAGCCTATATCAAAAGTGCTCCGTTTACAGTGAACCACCTTTGCAAAACTTCTGTAAAAAAAATAGATAGAAATGCGTTTACGGCATAGATGTGTAGTGCGTGCTACGAGTATGAGAAAGAATCAGAATTTGACGACGCACAGTAAAAAAAGTGGACGACAAAAAAAAAATAAAGCGGCGCCGCTGTTGTTCACAGCGAGTACTTTTTTTTTCTCTTCTGACGGCCGTGAGGGAGGCCGCCCCCGAAATAAAATCAGCAGCGCGGAATAACACGACAACGACGCGTAAATAACGATCGGTCTTGAGGAGGGATTCGACGGAGCATGTGCGGGCCGAGTAACCTGATAAACGCCCGTCTTCACGGGCATGAAAGGCTTTTGATCCCCGGGACATCGCCGGGTAACGCGAGAACATCAAGGCCGCCTGCCACTCTCGCGCCGGAACAGCTGATATGAAGAGCGAGAGTGTCACTCGTCAACAACTCTTCACTTCCAGCCTTTGTACCAGCCCTGGAGAATGTTTTTTTACAGCCCTCCCATCAATATTGGGGTGGTTTAACCACGGTGGGCCCAGAGAAAAAGGCATCCTCGCCTGAGCAACCGAACTCTCCAAACACCAACAAACAAGAAAGAAAGCGAGTTGAGTACAGAGGTTTTGGTTGGCTCTTAACCTGTTCATCTCCAAGATAATTTACGTAAGGGGCCGCGGTGGCTGAGTGGTTAGACTGCTCGCCTCCCACCAAGGTGAACCGGGCTCGATCTCCGGACGGGTATCTCGCGCATTTCCGACGAGTGGGACATCGTGCCGTGCGATGCCNCGAACCGGGCTCGATCTCCGGACGGGTATCTCGCGCATTTCCGACGAGTGGGACATCGTGCCGTGCCATGCCGCTGGTTGGTGGGTTTTCTCGGGGATCACCAGTTTCCCCCGCCCTTGCATTTTGGCGCTGTTCCATTCTCACCTCTCAAGACCTCGNGGGTTTTCTCGGGGATCACCAGTTTCCCCCGCCCTTGCATTTTGGCGCTGTTCCATTCTCACCTCTCAAGACCTCGTTAAGATCCGCCCCAATCCTCAACTAAATATTAATTTACGTTTTCTGGTGTTGCAATTAATACATTTTTTGATGCGTGCTGTATACCTAAGCTGGCAAATCACTTGTTTAGTTATCACAGTCAATAATCTGAAGGATTTGTGTTCGGTGAAAGTGATACGAACCAACTGTAACGAAGAGCAGTAGCACGGTTTGTTAAGTAAATACCCCAAGCGAAGTTCATTGGGTACTGAGCTTTGCAGTGTACGGTTGCGGTCAAATATAACCTTCGTGTGCAACAGGTCTTATACAATTGTNCATTGGGTACTGAGCTTTGCAGTGTACGGTTGCGGTCAAATATAACCTTCGTGTGCAACAGGTCTTATACAATTGTGCACACTGGGCATGAAAGGGTTGAAAGTTGGAAGTCTAGATTTTTTTTTTGTTTCTTTCGTTGTTTGCATGGATACGCAAATGCGATGTCACAATTAGGACCATGCACGGAACTTTTATAAGAAAATGTTGAACGTAGATCAAGAAGAGTGTTGATATTAATTTTTTGTTGCAAGTCGTATTTCACGAAGAGGATGCTAATGCAAATCACTTTTCTAAATATAATCTGCTCCGAACAGTTTGGCAATGGCTTGGTTCTCGTAGAACGTGTCATTTCAAGCTAAGTAATAGAATCGCCACCATTTCGGTTTTTCACCACATGAGTAACACGCTCTTGTGGTCAATCCGACTGAAGACAGTATTCAATGGAAAGGTGTTCCAAAACAGTATACATAGACATGAAGGGAAAATGCATATGCAAACACCATGGAAATTGCTGCTCTAATAAAGATGTGTACTCATCTAATCCGCAAGTTTCAGAAGTGGTAAAAGTATCTAGTTCTGAAAATACACTGAAGAGCCAAAAAAACTGATACACTAGGGGGGGTGCCGCAAGACGACGTGGCATGGACTCGACTAATGTCTTAAGGTATTCAGGAGGCAATTCACACCATTAATTCTGCAGGGCAGTCCACAAATCCAATCTGCGCCAATTTTAGAAAGGGTTGCACGTCTGTCATGTTTAATGATTCTCGTCAGTCGTCGGTTGTCCCGTTCTTTCACAATCTTTTTCCGGCCGCAGCGATGTCAAATATGTGATGTTTTATCGGATTCCCGATATTCACGGTACACTCGTGAAATGGTCGTACGCGAACATCCAAATATTATTGCTACCTCGGAGATGCTATGTCCCATCTCTCGTGCGCCGACTATAACACCACGTTCAAACTCACTTAAATCTTGATAACCTGCCATTGTAGCAGCAGTAACCGATCTAGCTGCCGACCGCATCGTGTTACTCTGATTGGTTCCATACCTCTGTTAATTGCATACGCACGCCTATACCAGTTATTTTTGGCTCTTCAGTGTACATCAATTCAAAGAATTATATAACTGCAACTGAGACACATTATATTTTATGTAAATGTGTGCAAGAACACACACTAAAATAAAAAAATAAACAACACCAAATTTTCAAAAATTTGCAGTCACCTTTAAATAAACATATAAGTCATTCATTATTTATTATAAGTAACTATGGCGGTACACAACGAACATCACATAGCCATTTATTTAATCACCAATATGTAACTTCTACATAATAAAACACTACATTTCTTTTCCAAAATCATTGGCGAAAGTATCAGTTGCGAGTAGTTTTCCTATACTAGAAGTCCCAAATTAATGTTTACAATCTTTGAACATAAATTACAAAGAAACTATTAAAGAAAGTCTGATGGGACTGCTTGTACTTGACGCTATAGGGACAATGGTTGGTGTGTGCGAGCGCGTATAGTTATTATGCTGTTGTCAGTTCCGTTTACAGCCACAAGCAGCAGCACTACTATTGCAGAGGAAATGTCGGAGGTAGCAAAATTTTCTTTCGAGCAAAATAAGTGGATTTTTAAACTTCATTGGAAATGCGAGAACCAGATTGAGGTTCAGAGACGATGGAGTGCAGAATTCGATACTGCGCAACCGTTACATGTAACAACGGCACGATTGCTCGACAAGTTTGATAGGGACGTAACCGTGTGTGATGTGAAGAAAGTGCGGTGCCGCAGGAAGAGAACGACAACGGGCGAAGGGAGTGTGGGGACTGTGTTAGACACATTCAAGCATTGCCCTGAGAAGTCAAAAGTCTGCACGGCAAGCTGTGTATGAGACAGGTGTCAGTGAATCGAACATTCAATCNGCATTGCCCTGAGAAGTCAAAAGTCTGCACGGCAAGCTGTGTATGAGACAGGTGTCAGTGAATCGAACATTCAATCGCATTATAAAGCGTGCTAAGTGGAGGCCCTGCATTCCCACATTACTTAATGTTGTGATTGAAGACGACCTGGGTTGACGTGTCGAATTATGTGAGTGGTTTGTGAACATATGCAACGAAAACTAACATTTCACTGAACTGATTGTTTAGTCCGATGAGGCAACCTTTCAGTTGAATGGAACTTTCAACCGCCACAACAGTGTGTACTGGGCCGATGAAATCCCCACAATGTGCTAGAGTAAGCGGTTAAACACTCTGAGTTAACAGTGTGGTGCGGTATGTCTCCCCGAAGACTTGCGGGGTTATTCTTCTTTGATGGAACAGTGGCAGGTAGAAGTTGCCGTACAACATTGCAGAAAAACATAGCCCCAGATGTTCACCAACTCTGNTTGATGGAACAGTGGCAGGTAGAAGTTGCCGTACAACATTGCAGAAAAACATAGCCCCAGATGTTCACCAACTCTACCCACGTGACGATTGCTTTTTTTTCCAGTAGGACGGTGCACCACCATCTTTCCATTCAGACAAATTGTCGCTCCTAGATGAAACATTTATTTGGAGGTGGATGGGCTGGCGGGGAAGTGTTGAGTATCCACCCAGATATGCAGATTTGACGCAATTAGATTTCTATCCGTGGAGAACTCTCAAGAATACTGGGTATGCCACAATGCCAGGGACACTGGATAACACGAGATACGCGGTTGTTACCGGCTGCGAATTCACTCCCGTGGAAACCATAGCTACAGTTATTCTTTTTATTCTACAGCGTTGCAGACGATGTCTTGCTGTTGATTGTAGCTGTTATTAACATTGGCTAACGCCCAGCATTGTTCTTATAGCGTCAAATGCAAGCAGTCCCATCAGATTGTCTTTAATAGTTTCTCTGTTATTCACATTCAAAGTGTGTAAACATTAATTTGAGACAGCCTGTATTTAACTTCATTTTATTTTTACAATAAACATGTTTTACTTATGTACGTAGTTTTGAAGCAATCTGTCTTTTCTTGTTGAAAGATCTGCGTCATTGAAATATCATTTCCGTAACAGACGATACAACTTTATCGCCCGCAACCTGCTCGCTCGCGCCGCTCCACTGCCGTAAAAAGATGACCTTCCAGTTTCACGAGATCTTTTTTTTTTAACGAACTCAATCCGAGCGGAAAATTTGATTAAGCGGGGTTTTTCTCGTGCCGGAAGACGGGGAAGTTTTCCCACACGGGACGGCGAGGCGAGGCGAGTCGTTAACCAGAAGAGAGTCGTTAAGGACGTCCGTTGTGCGCGGTCACTCGAGCATGGAGGACGGAGCGAGACGGTCCAGCGCAGATCTTCACGGACTGTTCTCCTTTCCTGTTCCTCCAATAAAAATAAATCTCCCGTGTCCAGGTGTGCATCATCAAAGTTAGCTTCCATGCCAGACTTGGTTGCTGCTGTCTCATTCTCAACTCTACGAGTACAGGTATATTGGGATGTTGGGCTCAACTTTCCTAGAAATATTTTATGGATTTGCAGTGCTGCAAATATCAACACTATTAAAAGAAAATTTCCTTTAAATATTTGATGAATTTGCAATGTTACGGGCACCATCAATATTTAAAAAAAAATTCCTTGAAATATTTGCTGTATATGCAGTGGTACAAACATCATTATAATTTTAAAAAAAATGTATATAGAAATATTGATGGATTTGCAGTGGTACAAACATCCTGACAATTAAAAGAAAATTTCGTTCAATTTACGGGAAAATGATGGTAAAAAATTCTCTAGAACTCTCAGTGAAATTACACACATGTTTTTTTCAATCACTGGAAGAATGAAATGCTTTGGGCAAACAATATTTGTACCTCTTAACAAAATGGTATGTTTAAATAGTGCCAAATAAATATTTTTTCCATGTAACCGAATATTATAGTTGGAAAAGCAAACAAACTAAATCGTGGTGCTGATTAGTGATGAAACACCTGTTTTAAGGGGTATTATATTACCAACCACATTTCTACAGGTGTACGATCTCCGTTCTAAAAAAACACTGTCCACCTATGTGTTGCTTAATCGCAAGTAGTTAAGGGTATTTGTAAAGAAAATAATTTCGAAAATTCGATGGTTCGTAGCTACCCTGACAATCACTTCGAGCAAAAACGTTACTTACATTTTCGTCAGGAATCACGTCCCGGAGTTTGTCGGTGATTTTTAGTTAGAATCGTAGGTATAACAGGTTGACGACGAGGTGGCTGCCTGCAGCGCTCCTCGCGGCGACGGCGGCAGACAGTGACGTGGACAGCAGTCCGGCACCTGGGAGGCACCCGGAGCTCCGGGACAATGGCTCCGGGAGGAGGGGGGGAGTTTCTCTCGACACGTCCCGTCTGGCATGCTAAGTGTCCACGTGTCCGGCCCGACACGCCGCGGTGAGGTGACAAATGACAGTCGCGGGCGCGCCACCTCGCAGCTGTTGCATTAGGCTAGGGCGTGGGATCATGCGTGTTCCCCCTCCCCCCTTCTCTTCGTACATACACTCGCCTACTCCAATCTCTTCTCCTTCGTGGCCTGTCCTTCCGAGCAACATGGACGTAAAACGACCATGAGCCAGTCGTTAAAGGCACTCACGACGACTATGATTTCAGAATGACCAGATCACGACGTGATTCTACACGCAGGTGCTACTCTTTGCCTCTTGTTTTATTTCGCGGGTTGATGTAACACCACTTTAATTTGTTACTTTACTTGTTCCGTATATAATAAACTTTTAGAAACTATTACTCTTTTCTCGCAAAACAAAATTATTGAGTAGGTATTTTTAGCATTGATGCATGTCAAAATCACAATTCTACTATTTTAGAAATGTACAAATAACGAACACTAACTTACATGGAGAAATAAGATAATTCACACTGAAAGAAGATGACAAGACGTGCTTCAAGATAAATATAAAACCGTACAAGTAAATCTTTTTTATAATAAAAATAATAGCTGAGAATAAGGAAATTCTTACTTATTTCTAATTTGACACTGCCCCTGAATTTTTTAAAAATAACTTTAGCTAAGAATACTTTTTAATGAATTAAGACAAGCGCTTTCATTTGCCCTTGTTAACTTTTTTGCCAATAGTTTGGTTTATTATATTTTTAAATTATAAAAACAGTAAAATTTTGCAAAAAAAAAATTGTACGTTTTTATTTGAGGAAAATGAAATCACAAATAATGTCTACAAATTAAGCAGTACGTGATACATATTAAAAAAATTCTGTGGCCAGCGCTCTTAAGGCCTACCTACAGGTTTTTTAAATCGCGTTTGAGGCCAAGAAGCGTAGGAGTCGTAAGGGCGACACTATCACGCGCTTCAAGTGCGTCATCGCCGCTAAGCGCAAGGCTTCGAGCTGGCGTGCAGTGTTCTAGTCGCACTGCGTGTGCCTATGGGACTTTCAGCGGTGACCCTTCATTGGTGGAAAGCCTGTAGGAAGGTTCAGTGCAGGGCCCTTGAGTAGTTTTGTATGTATCTGATGCGTATGTTTTGTGATACAGCGCTTGGAATAAGCAGTGTTTTCATTTTGGAGTGCTCTGAAATGGTGTTTCTAATGTGCGCTATGTCTTGAAAGCTATCAACTTAATATTTTCGTGAAAGAAACGTGTCTTTGGAACACCCTGCAACGCAGTTCAAGCGCCAGCTAGGCGGGCTCCTTAATTAAAATTTTAAAAGTAACACTTCATACATTAGGCTTGGTTCACGATGAGAAACGAGTACGTTGCTGAACGAGTGCGTTTTAAAATTAAGGTATTTAAGGACAGTAGTCCTTACGAAACGGTTCACGGTCGTCAAGTAAGTGTCGCATAGGAAGCGATCTTAACGTGCAGATGTGTAGTAATTGCTGAAATTGTATTTTCGGTCGTCTGCATGTGGAGTCTCAGCTAATATGATCGTTCCAGAAACAAAAAAGAATAAATCATTTCCGTTTCCAGGTATCCTACCATGTTTGTTGGTTGTTGAGTTGAGTTGAGAAATTTGGACGGCTCTTAGCAACGAATTATTGAGATACGATGATGATGAAATGAGGTGAGAATGGAGCAGAGCTGGAATGCAAGGGTGGGGGAACCAGGAGAACCCCGAGAAAACATACCGACCAGCGGCATCATCCAGTACGATTACCACTTGCAATGATCCGGGAGTGACCGGGCCGGGGATTGAACCCAGTTCGCCTTGGTGGGAGGCGAGCCGTCTACCCGCTCAACCACCGGGACCCCATGTTTATTGGAGACGTTCTTAAGCCCTGTTTAATTGTGAATTTCATTAGTACTGTTTAATTTTTTATACTGAACTTTCAACTGAATTAAAATTAATGCTAACGAGCACACTTATTTTCCCGAGTATTTTAACGACAGTTTATACGTAAGCAAAACGAGTTTTCTGCTTGCTAATGGACGAGGCTGTGACAGTTTACGCATATCGTTTATACGACAAAAATTGAAAGACTTTCGGGATACTAATACGAACGAAAATTCATGGACAGAGATTGCTCTGATTCCCCAGTATCCTTATTGCGAAAAATTAGCCTCCTGAGAACTTCTTGAAATGCAACCAATGGCGCCAAAGTCAGCTTCGGCTATGATTGGCTGAAGGAGAACGAATACACGACCATGTCATGAACCACAGCAAAACTGCTTCAAATGAGCGAATTTGACTACAGGTTTGTTGAAACTGCTGATATTCACTGATTGGACAGTGATTTAAACTAATTCCTAGTGAATTGCACAGGCCTGGCAGTAAAGGCCCAGTTCATTCCACTGATTTTCCAGTAGAAAATAGCTCATTATTTTATGATTCAGTAAAATAATTCTACTCATGGAAATAAATGATTAAGAATTTGAGTGAACACACAAAATTGCGACATCGGGATGAAGCCCAAAAACTTGTTATCTCCGTGGTTTTTCACAGAGAGAAATGGTATCGGAATGTATGCTGTCCTATGCGTAAGGGAAAGAAAAAAAAACATTCCTCAGCATGTTCTTTTCTCCCAGTAATGAAAATGATTAATTTTCGACTGGGACCCAATCACAGAATAATTAAGAACACATAAATAAATACAGTCGCTCATACCATACAAAAGTTGAGGCAGACCGATTTTTCGTCTTCTGTGAATGTACCCAACACAGACTAACTACCCAACATCAATACAGCTGTCAAACTCACGTGGTTGACACCGGTGAACGTGTTTGTTAATATCTTAATTTTCAGAAGACAAGCCTTTTGTAAGAATCAAATAATTTTATAAATAAGATTTTTTTAGAATTGCATTAAAAATTGGTTAGAGTAAGTATACAAACATCTCGAACACTTGTTTACATAAAAAGTGTTGTAACCTCAAATCCCATCCACTTCGTTTATGATAATCGCATTGGAAGACGGAAACTGATGTTGCGTAGCTAGCGGGATCACTCTATAGTCTACTTACAGTTTCTTCAAACTTTTTCTAACAAACATTTGAAATATCACCCCATATATGACGTTTTTGGTTATAACTTAAATATAGCATGTATCATAAGAGTTTTATACTCCTGTTAACATAAAAGTATATTATTTTAGGTTAAATATAACTTTTAATTAGATTTTTATCCATTAATTATAATATTTTATCTAATATTAACGTGAAGAAAAACGGAGAAGAAAAGGTGTGTTGATATTGCTGAGTAAGAAATAGTTCTTATGCAAAATATTATTACACTGAGTGCGCACGAATGCGGGGCGTAGTTATTTTGGTGTAAACAGAATTGGAAGTAGCAACAAGTTCATTAATAGCAAACGTCTTCCAACATATAATGTCACGCACATCTATTTGACTAAGATAATTAACACTAGCCACTGTACCGTTATGAGGATGCCTGGAGAGCTTAATTCTAGTGAATTTCATGTACAGGTTCGCTTTACAAGGAATGACTGCACACAATGGATCTGGAATTCTGGAGGTTTGCTTTTACAGGCATCCTCATAACGGTACAGTGGCTAGTGTTAATTATCTTAGTCAAATAGATGTGCGTGACATTATATGTTGGAAGACGTTTGCTATTAATGAACTTGTTGCTACTTCCAATTCTGTTATTTCTATTTCTCCTTCTCCAGTTTGTTGAGACGGAGGAATATCCTGGAAGTAGAACTTTCGCAGGGCTTCAGAAAAATTGGAATTATCCGTGAATGGACTTATTCCATATTCACAGTACGGTTCATGCCGCGAACTCCAACCGCACACGCCAGAAATATCGCGTTACTGGCCGGCACAATGCCGGAATACCGTTCGCCAATCAGCGCCTGTTAACTTAACTGAAATACGGCAGCCCAGCCAATGGGAAACCTTTCGCGACAGGCAGTATAGCCAGTCAGCCACAAGCCGCGTTCCAGAGACTCGCGCAGCCAATCAGCAATTGGGTGCGCCCTCGTCAAAGGAACCGATACGCAGCTTCACTTCACAGGATGGCCATGGTTTTCAAAGTTATTTTAAGATTGTGAACGAAAAACTTCGATTGTTTACTTCGGATAATAGAGCGAGAAGGGAACACTCGCCAAGAATTATTTTGGTAGGAATGGACGCTAGCTGTTACGAAGAAGCGTAACAAAGTATTGTTACATGGACGCCTGAGAGGCGTATATGAGATCGTGAGGGATTTGTAATGTCTTTCATTCACGCATCTAGTCCAATAGCCAACCTGCCAGCCGCACTCTTACACTGGTCACCTCTCTCGCTGCTCGTCCTCTATCGCTCGGAACTCAGCCACTCATCAACTCCTCGGCTCGGAGGTCTGTCACACTTTTATACAGCTCGCCCTGGCGATCTGGAAGATTCGACGCAACCCGAGTCGCGCCGAGAGAACGAGGTCAGTAATCCATAGCATTCTTCAGATACACACAGAAGTCAATACATACAGGGTCATCAGCGCGCGCTGCGAAAGAGATTATCGTGTCTGCTCGCTTTTTGTAACTGATACGCGGTTCGCTCGCCTGCCATTGAGCACATTCCATTGACTTGCTGCTCCCCCGTTGTCATCACTACTCTGTCCTTCTCTTCCGCCCACTCGCGGGGAGCGGGCCAAGGTCAGCACCGCAAACCAGCGGCACGTGACAGTACGTATCCAAGACTTCCGGTAAATAGGTTCGGTTGCCGCAGTTGAGAATGTGGAGGCGGAAAACTGCAAACACCTTGCAAACTCTTCACAATGCGATAGCGAATCGCACTTCAACCGCAAGCACCAAACCACCGAGTGTGAGGAATTCGAGCGCGAAAATTCGCCCAGCGTCAACTTTCACATACAACGCAAGGCTACACCACACGGTAGAAAAGTACACAGACAAAATGGAGTGGAGTGGTGGGATTGGAGAGATTTGGGCGGCTCTTAACATCGAGGTCTTGAGAGCCGATGAGGGTGAATTGAGGTGGGTATGGAGAAGCTCCAGAATGCAACGACGAGGGGGACGGGGACGGGAGATCTCCAAGAAAACTCGCCGGCCAGGGGCATCGTCTGGTACGATTCCCACATGCAAAAATCTGGGAGCTACCCCGCCAGGAATTCAATCAGGTTCGCCTAGGTGGGAGGAGAGTAGTCTAAGCACCACACCACCGCGGCCCCCTGCGATGAAATGGAGTGACAATTCTTTTGACGTGGGCTCTGGGAACGGTCTTTGTGTCTGATTGACTCCTGCATGCCGCGGAAGGTTTTTGCTATGTATGGGCTTCCGGCTGGCCAGTAGGTTACCAGGCGCTGATTTGAGAACGGTGTCCCAACATTTTGCGTACCAACGACGCCTTTCTGCTGGAGTGTACAGCTGGGGTCCGGAGTATGAGCAGCTGTTTCATCTCTATATTGTTATGTGTTCTATGCTATCGTGGCTGCAATGGACCACCAGGCTCTTATCGAGAAACACAACATCGTGCGCCTCTGCAGCTTCCGGTAAGCAAACTCTGTTGCCGCAATCAGGACTGTGGTAGCGAAAAACTGCAAACACCTTGCCATTGTTTGCACTGCGTTAGCAAGCGTCACCACAGCCGTAAGCGCAAAAAAAACGATTGTGCGTAAGTCAACCGCAAAAATACGCCTAGTGTCGACTTTTACGTACAGCGCAAGGCTGCTCCGCAAGAAGAAACTGTGTTCAATTAATCTCGGACAGCCTATATTCGTATTAGAAGGACGTTACAGATCAGGTGGCGGTACACTGTTAAAAAAATACTTTCAAAGCTTTTTGTATAGCGAACAAAAGCTTTTATTCGAGGCTGTTTTGTTTATACTTATAATACTTACAATGACTTGCTTTAAAATAAAACTAAGGTTAAAGAAACTTATGCTTGTTGTTATTTAAATGTGTTCTTTATGCATTTTTGTTTTATGGCAATATTAAGTTTCTTTATAGCAACGGAAAAAAATATATTTGAGCTTGTTTTATTTACAGTAAACAAATATTACTGTAAACCAAATAAAAGCGTTAAGTAATAATACGCTTTTCTTTCGCCTAGTATATTTTTTAGTACATAACGTAACTTTCTAAATAATACGTTACCAAATAACAAATTCCTTAGATGATCGAAATAATGGTTTCAACTTCTAAATACAGCAACTGAATTTATCACGAACGATACTGCTAGAATCTTGTATTCGCAAAGTTAGGTTATCATTGCCATTTATATATAGGTCAAACAATGATTGGATTAGTGGCAAACCTAATTTTCAGTTTTTAATATCTAACGGTATTATTTTTCTGGTAACAAAATATGTGTTGCAGCAAGTAAAGTGTTTTTAAATTGTATCCTTGCCATTATATATATTTTTATAACTTTCTGTTAATATTTAATTCTAAAATTCAAATATTACCAATACTTACATAACCTGAAACCGTAATGGACTGTTTTCTGTCTGTATTTTCTCATGTGAGACTAAAAAGCATATCTTAATAAAAAAAATTAATCTTTATAACGATTACAGATGCAACAAAAACAACATGGGGTAAGTGTCGTGGACATTTTTTCCCCTTCAAATATCTCATTTGTCAGCTAAGCTACGGTGAAAGAAAAATAAATCCAAGGTGGAAGTGATGCTACTCTCCTAAGTCGCGTTGGGAAACGGAATTACGAAAATACCTTCCTTGCGTTCCCTTTGTAACCAGTGAATTACCTCNCTGTTGCCGCAATCAGGACTGTGGTAGCGAAAAACTGCAAACACCTTGCCATTGTTTGCACTGCGTTAGCAAGCGGCATCACAGCCGTAAGCGCAAAACCAACGAGTGAGCGTAAGTCGACCGCAAAAATACGCCTAGTGTCGACTTTTACGTACAGCGCAAGGCTGCTCCGCAAGAAGAAATTGTGTTCAATTAATCTCGCACAGCCTATATTCGTATTAGAAGGACGTTACAGATCAGGTGGCGGTACACTGTTAAAAAAATACTTTCAAAGCTTTNCAGCCTATATTCGTATTAGAAGGACGTTACAGATCAGGTGGCGGTACACTGTTAAAAAAATACTTTCAAAGCTTTCTGTATAGCGAAGAAAAGCTTTTATTCGAGGCGGTTTTGTTTATACATATAATACTTACAATGCCTTGCTTTAAAATAAAACTGAGGTTAAAGAAACTTATGTTTGTTGTTATTTAAATGTGTTCTTTATGCATTTTTGTTTTATGGCAATATTAAGTTTCTTTATAGCAACGGAAAAAAATATCTTTGAGCTTGTTTTATTTACAGTAAATAAATATTACTGTAAACCAAATAAAAGCGTTAAGTAATAATACGCTTTTCTTTCGCCTAGTATATTTTTTAGTACATNAAATATTACTGTAAACCAAATAAAAGCGTTAAGTAATAATACGCTTTTCTTTCGCCTAGTATATTTTTTAGTACATAACGTAACTTTCTAAATAATACGTTGCCAAATAACAAATTCCTTAGATGATCGAAATAATGGTTTCAACTTCTAAATACAGCAACTGAATTTATCACGAACGATACTGCTAGAATCTTGTATTCGCAAAGTTAGGTTATCATTGCCATTTATATATAGGTCAAACAATGATTGGATTAGTGGCAAACCTAATTTTCAGTTTTTAATATCTAACGGTATTATTTTTCTGGTAACAAAATATGTGTTGCAGCAAGTAAAGTGTTTTTAAATTGTATCCTTGCCATTATATATATTTTTATAACTTTCTGTTAATATTTAATTCTAAAATTCAAATATTACCAATACTTACATAACCTGAAACCGTAATGGACTGTTTTCTGTCTGTATTTTCTCATGTGAGACTNTTCAAATATTACCAATACTTACATAACCTGAAACCGTAATGGACTGTTTTCTGTCTGTATTTTCTCATGTGAGACTGAAAAGCATATCTTAATAAAAAAATTTAATCTTTATAACGATTACAGATGCAACAAAAACAACATGGGGTAAATGTCGTGGACTTTTTTTCCCTTTCAAATATCTCATTTGTCAGCTAAGCTACGGTGAAAGAAAAATAAATCCAAGGTGGAAGTGATGCTATTCTCCTAAGTCGCGTTGGGAAACGGAATTACGAAAATACCTTCCTTGCGTTCCCTTTGTAACCAGTGAATTACCTCGCAGCTCCAAGATTCGATGTGCCCAGGCCAGACGGACGAAGTTTTTTGTCCGGCAGCAACGGAGGTTTTCAATGACCGTCGTCGTTTATAAACGCGTCTCACTAGTTACGCCTAAGGCGATTGCTGAGGTTACTTACCGGAAGAACATCGAGAGTTAGTATAACTAGGGCCATCTGTTCATCGCGTAAAGATTCCACTGCTAGTTGTACCGGAAAGCACGTTAGTTCCAGAAACAATTTTCGTGGTTGGATGGTTTTGAACTCTCGCACGTCTGAGGTGTCCGCCAGCCAATCACGGAAGTTCAGTGCCGGAGTAACTTACTTCAAATAGGCCCAGTAAAATATAGAATACATCCTCGAACAGACACTCGTCCAATAGCCGAAGAATACCTGCTCATGTACAAGCAGAATTTAGATGTGCATCCTGAGCACAAATCTTTCCGCGAAAAATAGTTGGCCTTGAGTATCACTCAGAGTTATGGAAGGCGTAGCGGATCATTGACATCTTAGCAATTATCATAAAAGTTTTAAAATATTATTATAATATAAAAATATACATTGTCCAACTCACCGGCTATCATAATGATTATTAGGTATTTACTGCCAACGAAAATCGATAGGTGCAAACCAACACACGTGTTTACCACATTTTTAGTTGTATAACAATTTATTTTTACTTAATAAACATTTTTGGTAGGGTACGAGAGTATGGTGAAAAAAAAATGGGGA
>NQII01004246.1:15165-114573 GCA_002778355.1 Clitarchus hookeri
TAATCATAATTCTTAAATGATTACAATATTTTATTCAGGTTTTATAAGAAGAACATGTATGAGGCAAAATAAACAATTATTTACAACTAGCGAACCGGCCCGGCTTCGCCCGGTAGGCCTAACAATTTAGTTTTTACAGCGATGCTTTGAAAAACAAAAATGGTTACTCTGGGTCATCTTTAAAAGATAAACATATATTATCGCGGTTTTTTCTGCAGACTTTTTTGAGAGCTACAATTCTGTAGTGCATTAGTTTTATGTATCTCTTATAGTTTAGTCAGCTCAAGCCATGTAAGGGTACTAAAAGCTTTTTCTTTTACGACTTGATTACAAACTGGTCGACATTTCTCTACTATCCTTACATTAAATATAAATGATTTATACGCCAAAATCTCTCTCAAGAAAATCTCTAAATGATGTTGTAAACCGCATCAAAATTCATCAAGTCGTTTAGAAATACTAAGCGAATACACAGACAGACCCGGATAAACGACTTTGTTTTATACTATTTAGAGATTAGTAGCATTATCCCAACAAACGCGTAAGAAGTAGACGATATTCAACTTGTGTTGAGCTAAGTAACTACGTTTATGTTCATGTAAATGCACATGTTTACATAAAATATGTACTACTTTTAACGTTTCCAAATATCTCAATAGACTAACCAATTAATTGGTTTATGGAATACAATGAGCGTGAGAGTTAAAGTACGGAATAGTTCAGCGAGCTTCGTAATATTATCTTCCCTTATATGTAGGAAATAGTAGTCGCATATACACACACACATATATACACACACACACACATGTATAATCGCAAACTAAAAGATTAGGTAGGTAAGGGGACAAGACTTAAGAAATATTTATTTCTTTGTCTCGACACGTTGAAATGACGACACGAAATTAGTAGGATGCTTTGCGCCTGTCTTGCGCGCAACTACAGGTGACAAGTGCCAGCGTTGCGAGTCCTTAGTTAATGACCAGACGTTAGGTCACAACACAAGCTCCCTTAATTTCACTGGGGTGTTTCTTTTCATAGGGAAATTAATGTCACCCCCTTCTCTGCTACTCCTGACAGCAACATCTGCGACCATATCACACAGATTTTCTCGTCTTCCCCTCCCCCTCTTTAAGCCTTCTCAACATCACCAGTCTACTCCTCGTGACACGCTGCGATGGAAAATGAGTTTTCAATAGTTTCTCCTGATATCACTGGTTAGCGGTTCATTTGCCGATTTTGAAATCAACCTTTGAACAAAAAAAACTGCTACTATCTACGTGTATTTTATTGGACACACTGACTGGCATGCACCTAGCATATATATTAGGCAACAATAGAGAGGTGAAACAGCTGCTTATACCGCGAACTCCAGCTGCACACGTTAACAAAATGACGTCACTGTGCAGCAAACATATCGGAAAGCCGTTCGCCAATCAGCGTTTGGTAGCCTACTCACTGGTCAGCAACCCAGCCAATCATTGTAAAAAACGCTTTCTTTGCTGCAAAATAGGCTTACCACAAACATAACATTTGTTTGGTATACATATGTAGTAATGGCTACGATAAAATTGCACTGTCGTTACAATAGTTCAACGGACGTCTTTGCAGTAATGTCAGTTACACGGTAAAGAAAATTGCTGCTCTGAAAAACAAGAGTGATTAGTAGGACAATTCGCGAAAAGATTTCGGGACTACTTGTGCTTCAAATCACCTAGAGCTCAGATCCACTCTCGTGATTGGACGAGTCGAGCTGTCCCGCGTGGCAGGTGTCTGCCTGCGAATCACGGACACTCGGTGTTGGAGTTACCTAGTTGTGATTGGCCAGGTAAGGAGCTGTCTCTCGACAGAGACACGTGGCCAATACCAAAAGGGAAACTGCACATATACCATAGGACATTGAACTCTTTCCTGCGCGTACATCTTTTCGCGAAAAAAATGTACGCAACAAACCATAGTGTAAAATTAAGCCAGTGTGTAATCAACTTCATCGCAGAGGTAGGATTCGGAGCATCAACTTCGGAATATAATCAGTCTAAGGTTTTCAATAATAGGGTTCACCAAGCTGTAATATTTACATGGTTATGACTTTGTAAATAGTTGTCTGAGCAACTAAAAACACATAAGTTTACATGGCCTACATTAACGCTACTTGTGTGAAACATTTGGTGAAAATAGGGTGATCGGTACCCGAGATAAGGCACAAAAACCTTACTTTATTAATCGGTGTTATCTTACAAAACTGCCTACAAAAATGTTCTTTATAATATGCGTCTAAAAGATACTGTCAACATAAAAAGTTTCGTTGAATTCTGTAGGAGTGCGAAATTTTGTGTAAATTACTTGAACTAACCGGGAGTATGGAAAAATGTTCCATTTTACTCACCTGACGCTACTTTGCAAAACACCATTCAAAAGAGGATCGCTGTATGCATATCAGTTGATTGGTACTCGAGATATGGCATAAATCCTCCATTGTTCATATGACAATCTTCATAAATGGAGGACAAAAAGGTGATATATTAACATCTTCCGTGATTGTAATAGATACGATATGCAAAGTTAAATTTAAATCTGTTACATAATTTAGTAGATATAGCAAACTAAGCTATAATGTTTGTATAGGCGCCATTCAGATAGTACGAGAGTTACAAACTTAAAACAAATTAATTAATATAGACTACCACAGTCCAACTTCTTTGCCAAATTTGAAAGAAATCGGTAGATTGTTTCCCGAGATACTGCTTAAAGGCTGTATCACTTCATGCGGGGCTTCCTTCCAAAATGGAGGAGAAATGAGGCTTTGCGTATAAAATTTTGATGGATATACCTGATACTGTCAGCATACAAATTTAAGTAAGAAAATTTTTTCAGTTTCGTAGATAAAAAATGTCAAGCTAAAATGTTTATATGGCCGCCATTTCTAAACTATGTATATCTGACGCTGTGAATGTTAATCAGTTTACATGGTCTGCCATAGTGCTACTTGTTTGCCAAATTTGGTATGAATAGGTTGTTTTTTTTTTTTTTTGAGATATCACATAATTTAAATTTTTCATGTAATACTATTTTACAAAATGGCAGCCAGAGATTTTGTGTGGACATATTCCATGGTTGAAATATATAAAGTCAGTGTAGAAACTTTCATTGGAATTAATTACATGGTTTCGACGATTTAACATACGAAATTAAATAGCTATATGGCCACCAATTTGAAAATAAGTGACCGACATACACAAAACATGTCAGTTAACATAACTTACTACAGTACTACTTGTATGCCAAATTTGGTAGGAATAGGGGCAATTATTTCCCGAGATATTACACACTAAATTTATTTATTGATTTAGCGCTATCTTACAAAATGGCGAACCAAAGTGGTTGTTGTTTGGCTTAATAATATTTGTAATAGATACTGTCAGTGTACAAAATTTGTTTTAAATTGGTCAAACAGTATGGTAGTTACAAAAAAAATATAACTAAAGTATTTGTACGGCCGCCATTTTTAAAATAAGTGTCTAATAGAGTTTTATTACTAACATTAACCTGGCCTATAATGGTATTACTTACGTGCCAAATTTGGCAAAAATTAGTTGAGTAGTTTTCAAGTTATAACGTAAAAGCCATATTTTTCATGTGGAACTATTTTACAAAATTACTGACAAAGGAGGCTTCGTGTTTATATATTTTATGTTTGTTACAAATACTTCCAGGACACAAAGTTAAGTTGGAATTGATTAAATGGTTTCGAGGATATAGCACACTGGCTAGATGGCCTATATTTTGAAAATGTATCTGACGTGCTTGAAATACGTTTGTACCTATCAACTGCCGCAGTACTACTTGTTTGCCAAATTCAGTCCGAATCTGTCAATTGTTTCCCGAGATATTACACAAAAACTTTATTTATTAATGTAGCGCTATCTTACAAAATGGTGGACATAAGGTTTTTTTTGCTTTTATGATGTTTGTAATAGATACTTTCAGCGTACAAAATTTGGTTGAAATTGGTTAAATGGTATGGTAGTTATACGAAATGCAGAAACCTAAAATATTTGAATGGCTGCCATTTTTAGAATAAGTGCCCAATATAGTTTTTCTAGCCCGTTATAGTAGCAATTACTTAAATGCTAAATTTGGCAAAAATTGGTTAAGTAGTTTCCAAGATCTAACATGAAAGCATTTTTTTTCGTGTGGGGCTATCATCCGAAATGGTAGACCAACAACAATATTCACCTCTGAAAGCAATGCTTACACCTTGCGCTGTCAGCATACAACATTTCGTTTAAATCGGTTGAATGGTTTCAGAGATGACATATCCTAAATATTTAAGTGGTCACCATTTTCAAAATAAGTGCCCAGCGTGGTCGAAGGCTATACAAGTCAGGTGTACTTGCATAGTACTAAATGTGTACGGAGTTTGATGAAATTAGTTTCTCACGTTCAAAAATAGAATGAGGAACACACACACGCCCAATAACTAGAGAGCTGAAAAATTCGCGAGTTCAATGACCTGCAGGCTAGACTCTACAGTCATATGTACAAATATGCCGATATCAACTTCACATTGGTTGTCTGCTGTCACAAAGGAAGGCGACGGTTGGGCCACCGCTCTCCAGGTGGTGTCTAACAACGCAATGGCTAAAGTTACGTGTTTTAAATTCTAGCTTGTCCCAAAAGGAATTCGCGATTTCTTCAGGTCTCTGCCAATAACACACATTCACAAACACATATGCACACGCACAGACACACAGCAGGAAAGTGATCTCAGAAGCCTTTCTTTCATTCGGAAAGTACGCTAAAAACAGAGCGAATATATGTGTGTTGTTAATGCTTAATAAGTAGGGGCAGTGATATTTCGCGAAAAAATTTCGAGACAAGATACAGTCCAAAGCACTGTCGGGTCGTCCAGCTTCTTTGATTGGCTAAAAAATTTTCTGGCCAGTGTTAACCGTTTGCGCACGAATCACGAAGGTTCAGTGTCGGAGTTACTTAGTCCTGAGTGGCTTAGTCAAAGACGGACACGGCACCAGCAGCCAATGGAGGTACAAGAACAGCTGAGGTGTGTATATGGTAGTGAAGTCTACCGTGTGCTCCGATTTTTACGCGAAAAGTCACTGGACCTATTAATAAGAAATAGTTCTTATGCAAAATACTATTAAACTGAGTGCTCACGAATGCGGTGTGCTTTCCCTTTGGTGTAATTTTCTATACTTGGTTGAACTTTTTTGTTTGTGGTGAAGTAACAGCCTGAAAGTAACCGTGAATGGGTTATAGTTGAGTTGAGATATGTAGACGGTCCTTAGCAACGAGGTATTTACAGCCGATGAGGGTGAAATGAGGTGAGAATGGATAAGGTTGGGGGAAATGGGAGATGCCCAAGGAAACCCGCCGACTACCAGCATCGTCCGTCACTATTCCCCCGTGCAAAAATCCGAAGTGGCTCGGCCGGGGATTGAACTCGGTTCGCATCGGTGGGGGGCGGGAAATCTAACCGATCAGCCACCGCGGCCCCTGAGAATAGGTTATATCAATTATATGATAACCACGCATTATCGTTACAATAGTCCAGCGGTGCGAAATGTGTTACCATATTTTGATGGCTAAACGTTCTTTGTTGATGATTTAACGAATTCATTGTTTGGTAACGTAGCATTTAGAAAGCCCCTTAAACATTATAAAAATTATGATGTACGAGAGAAATGTTTTAATATAACTTAGCCATTTCTTTGGTATGCAGGAAGTATATTTACGGTAAACAAAACAAGCTCAAATAAGTTCCTTTCTAGAAAGGCAATATTGCCATAAAACATAAATGTATAAAGAAAAAAATTAATGACGACGTTCCCTTCAATTTAAAGCAAAATATTTTCACAGTGACCCTAACAGCCTCAAAGAAATGCCTTTCTTTGTCATACAGAAATTTTCCAACGTATTTTTAACAGTGTACTGGTTAAAATGAAATTACTCTTGAAAGCAAGCACATTATTAATAATGCAATGTTAATACATACACTTAGTATAGTAACAGGAAATTATAAAAAGAATGAATGGTGCATATTCACACTAAGTACTTTCATTTGTTTGTCGCATTAAAATTGTTACGTACTGTTAAGCACGTAGTTTGAACGTAATGAACAGTGCCCAACCCCTCAAGTAGCTCATGTGCCCCCTTACTAGCGGGTTTCTATATCCGGCACTGTATAAAACAATAGTGTGTTACGAACTCAGTCTCCCTGCTATAGACTATTCACAGTCAAGTGAGCACTTTTTAGGGCTCTTCCAGCATGCAAAATAACCAAAATATTTTATTTTACTGTGGTCTCAGACGTTAATGTTTGGAAACTATAAAATGTATACACTGTGTTTAAAAGATACATGGCATGTTTTATATTAGCAATTGACAAAAAGATAAAAGTAAGCTTTATGAAACGTTTAAGCAAGGCCTTAAAAAATAGCTCACTTTACGGTGAATAGTTTATACACTTTCCGAGGCAACAGGTGACTCCTGGTAATCTCTGAAAGGACCTCGTAGCAAACGCCTTTATGGCAGTAGCCCTTTTCCACCTCTTCCGACCCAATTAGTACGGCATTCGAGGCTGTTTGTATTCAAAGGACACGTCCGTTTGGTCGAAGGACAAAGCAGGCTCCCAGGTAGACCCCGGCGCGGATATAATTGGTCACGTTGGGAGACGGCTTCGACCCGGCTCCATTTACAGCTCCGATACTTTGAATGGGGGGGAAGGCCGCGGAGAGGGGGGAGGTCCTTTATTCCGCCATTTTTCACCCGGAGTTACCCCTTTCCTCCTTTTTTCCCCCGGTATCTACCCCTGCACGTTCGACCGGCATGTCGGCCAAGGACGTGTTGGATGAGACACCTGAAGTCTCGTGGGTTGAGTCTCCCCATGGTGTGATGGGCGTACCAAATATGCACGTTACAGCCTCCCCCCTCCCTTTTCCCATCAAAACAGTGTCAATCACGACTTGGAGTCAGGTTTTTCATTATTCACGAAGCTCTATTGTTTCTCTCGTATGCACGGGACGTAACACGCTTTGGCTTCGTTCCGGCTTCGCTGTTCAAAATCCTTTCAGACTAACTTGCCGTATTCATTACCAGCGCACACACGTGAATGCCTTCCACTATTCGGTTTTTCTTTTTTTGTTTCACAAACGTTTCACGCACAAATGAACCAAAAAAGGTACCACAAAAACTGCACACAGAATTAAGTATGTTAAATAAACATTTTATCCAGTGTTTTGCATTTTTTTCTAATACTATTTCGCCTTTAAGATGCAGCGCTTAAAGAAAAGGTGTCGGCAAAAACGTCCGCTTCATAACTAATACATAAATCAACTTTAACGTAATAAATTGAATGTTTTCGTAGGCACTGCAAAAAAAACTACGCATACTAAGAAAACTAAGACAATTCGACGTATATTAATAAATATAAACCAATCGTAAAAAAAAATTAATTTGGCAAAAATTGGNTTTGGCAAAAATTTGTTTAGAATCTCGAACGAGAAATATGCCAAAATGTTATTATATTGAACTACTCTGCATAATTTTTTTAAAAGACGTATGGAAATTTGTAAACATAAATCATTTAGTTCCTGCAGGTGACTATAAATCAGTCGAATTTGTTATTTTTGGACGCGATTATACTCTGACCCATTTCAGAAGGCCACTTTTTGACAGCTCGGCGAAAGTAGCACCACTGTTTACATCTGACTACATCTGACTACGTATCCTTCCGCCATCAGCTGATCGGCCACATAACTGGTCCGGCGAGTAAGCGCGTCTAGGAGCTGCTGCCTCGTGCGGCAATTGATGCACTACTTGGGTGGCGCGGCAGGCGACGAGAGAGTTCTCGAAACGAAGTTTGGAGTTCGTTTGTACGGTTGTTCGTAAACGTGATGTAACTGGAAGGGCAGGAACGTGTAGAGGGGAGCAGCGGGAATACGTGAATGCAACACACATTACAAGTATGGCGTGCTAGTGCGGCGAGTGTGCGGTGTCCCACTTCTCCGGANGTAGAGGGGAGCAGCGGGAAGACGTGAGTGCAACACACATTACAGGTATGGCGTGCTAGTGCGGCGAGTGTGCGGTGTCCCACTTCTCCGGAAACAAGGAAGTGGGTTTTCGAAGAACAATATGACGTAGGCTTCGCAAATGAGCCAATAGGTAGCGCGCACAACAGATTTTTCGACGATAGCGTCTTTATATAGTAGACTGTTGTTCTATTACTGGCTGGGTACGAAAAGTATTTCAAATATATTTCGTAAAATTATTAGAAAAAATAATTCAACAATATCATGCAATATTTCTGTATGCTTTTGGAATTAATATCAAGCACCTAAGGAAAGCGGGGTTGGAGAGGGCGGTATACGACGTGAAAAAGGTTTCGAGATTGTGTTTCATTTCTATACTGGTTGTTTTATTATGCATTTCATTTTGAACACCTATACATTACTATTTTATCACGAAGTTTATTTTTTTTAAAGTGAAAAACTGCTGTTTTATGACTACGTAAAATAAAATGTATTAATTAATCTAGGAACTCTTTGTAATCGNGTATACGACGTGAAAAAGGTTTCGAGATTGTGTTTCATTTCTATACTGGTTGTTTTATTATGCATTTCATTTTGAACACCTATACATTACTATTTTATCACGAAGTTTATTTTTTTTTAATGAAAAACTGCTGTTTTATGACTACGTAAAATAAAATGTATTAATTAATCTAGGAACTCTTTGTAATCGCGTATTTTCAGCTTGTCTAATGCGCATCGGCAGTGCACTCAGAATAGCCAACGTAACATTAACTTTTGTTCGTTCGTGCATCAGCTGATACAGGATTTTGTAAATGGCACTTTGTTTGTTTTGAACACATCAATTTGCCACTCACTGACTGTCAGAATGTGAATTTCTTATATGAAATGAACTATACGCAAGAACTAAGCAAAGAGAGATTATTTGGTTTTTTTTTTATATATTGTGAGCACAAAAAACATAGATAAAATATTGCATTTCTGTGCATCCAGCATCTTAGCAGTTCGCGACAATATTGGCGGCAAATGCTTGTGACTGCTTTAAATATTTCCGTTCTTGTCAAAGACACTCAACGTCCAAGCTGCCGTATATCACCAATGAATACAGGCCTAAAGAACTCAGAAGAACGANTCAGAATGTGAACTTCTTATATGAAATGAACTATACGCAAGAACTAAGCAAAGAGAGATTATTTGGTTTTTTTTTTTATATATTGTGAGCACAAAAAACATAGATAAAATATTGCATTTCTGTGCATCCAGCATCTTAGCAGTTCGCGGCAATATTTGCGGCAAATGCTTGTGACTGCTTTAAATATTGCAGTTCTTGTCAAAGACACTCAACGTCCGAGCTGCCGTATATCACCAATGAATACAGGCCTAAAGAACTCAAAAGAACAAAGGAAGCCATCAGAGAATTTCTCCGCGTGTTTGGAGGTACTTAACTGATTTGACGTATGCGTCGTTATGTCACAGNAAGGAAGCCATCAGAGAATTTCTCCGCGTGTTTGGAGGTACTTAACTGATTTGACGTATGCGTCGTTATGTCACAGAACGCTGAATACAGGAGTGTGGTGTCCACTTATACCGCCAACTGCCGTCGCACAAGCCAACGACGTCACTGACCAACAACATAGCGCCAGCGCAGCCAATAAGGAACCTTCCGCAGCACGCAGTAGCCAATCAGGCAGAAGGCCCACAAAATATTTGTCTGTATAGGGCAAAAAATGCAGGGTGTCAGGTAATTCGCGGATACGGACTGCACCACACAAATCTATTTTCAAAACTAAGTAGAAAATATTTTTTTGGTAAAAATGCGTAAGGACCTTAGTTTACGAGAAAAAAACATTAAAGTAGATAACATGACTTCACTCCACGTTAAGCACAGCGTACATCAGCATACATAACGTGGAAACGTCATAACAGGTGTTCGAAGTTTGCTCTGCCCACGGCAATGCACTTTTCCGCATGTTGGATGCATGCAGCATGCACGGAGCTCGGCCGCCGGATGCTGCCATGGCCATTGCCACGTCCCAGTACTCACTGCATGTGAACTCCACGGCCTCCTTGGTACTACTCAGCTCGGCTCTTTCCCTTGCCGTATGTCTTACGATGACACGTTAATTGCAGCATCGCCACGTCACCTCACCCTTATCTAATTGGAATGTCACGTGTTTGCTACAATGGTTTTTGGAACTTTCATGGCGTTTTTCTCGTAAACGAAGCGTCTAATGCATTTTTACGTAAGAGTATTTTCTACTTAGTTTTGATCATAGATTCGTGTGGTGCAGTCCGCACCAGCGAATTATCTTACAACCTGTATATATATATATATATATATATATATATAGTCCCAAAAAATATTCTGTCGAGTAAACAAAGCTTGAAAAGCAACAAAATTAATTTTATTTCATCTAACAAGTTACACGTTGGAACTAACAAAACCCTCCACGGAGCCCACCAATCGTCGCATGGCAAACTGGCAGGCCCTATGTTTAGAGAACGTTTTCTATACACGTGCAGATGGGGAAGATTCCCAAAGATCGAGCACGGGTTTGTCTCGTAATGAACCTCGTGTGAACCAATGGCCGACGTGCAATTGAACCCACCATTTAATGAATGGTTCGTGATTCATGGAATCACGTATAAAATTATAATAATATAATTAGGTATAAAATTAATTTAAAATATTTTATATACATATTTATATATCTATACATAATTATGTAAGAAACTTATTAAAAATGTATTTGTATTTCTATATTTATGTATAAATAATTATCTGCGTGTTTTCTTCTGGGGGCGAACGAGTATCTGGGTTTTTTTCAGTGTGTTCCCATATTTTTTTAGCATATAAATTTTATGTTGGAAAGCCTTTTGTGGGCACAAGCTATGCTCTTTACTGAAAAAAACCGTATTTATATAGAAAAAAATTACAATTGAGTTTTTGACACCGTGAGTCGAACATCGATTTGGAAACTGGCTTGATTTCAAGTGCATTTTTTTAAATCAACAAGTGCATGACAAGTAAAATTAAACGTAATACCTTCGAATCGTTAAGCAATAATTATGATTGTATTTTATGTGCGAGGAAAATATTTCTGGCTTTATAATTGACATAGTCACTATCCTCTTGTTGAATGACTCTGAGATTTTGACACACGTGACTCCGTGCAAATTACGTTCTAATTATGGTTTCGGTTACATAGCTAAGAGTTATAAAATAAAATTTTGTCACATTATCTTTCTCATTTGTTACAAGTCAACGTGTGATTCATCCTCGGGGCAATTGTTTGTTGGTGCATTGTACTGCTGCAGTGGAGCGAAAAGATCGTGTGGAAAAATCTCAACCACCTTTCGCAAAGTTTGCCTACGTTTTCCTCCGTACGACAGACGTTTCTCAGTTAGTCTCTGCTCTCATCTCTAAAGAATGCCGTAAAAAATTGCACGTACACACCGCCAGATCTTGATTTGAACGCCATAAAATAAAATTTGCTGTGAGTTTTACATTCTCGCACGCCCTCGAGTTTTCCCAAATAACGAAATTCATTTTAAGTGGAAGAAGCGGAACAATAAAAAAAAAAAATAAAAAAAAAACAGATGGCTTTTACGAAGACAGTTATTACGTGTGTTCACGGCCTTTAGGATGAGACCATTAGCATAAAAACATTTCTGGCCAGAAAGAGGCTAAAAGACCCTGGCCAGGTGTTATGTGCATTCCGCTACCAAACGAAAAAAAAAAAAATTACTCTTTTGCTCGAAGGTATGGGAAAGAACGAAACATCTGCAACAATAAATGGAAATGTCTGATAAACCAAATCAAACCATGAAATACAACCACTGGACTGAAACATCTGCTTTATAAACCTAATTGACGAATGAAAGAAAGTTTTTCAGTTTTACGATTAATGTCCTATATTCAGCAGTAAATAACTGCAGCAAACCGTATTAGAATACTTACAGGTTATGTTGTGATACAGCTACACATTATTACGAATAATAATAATAATGCGTATACGAGGAAATAAAAAAATGTATTTTAAATTTTAATAATGATCGCAGCTTAAAAGCATTTCGGCGGTAAGATAGAAAATTGCATTTATTAAATAAGCGTAGATCTGCCGAAAATGTTTTTAGCTTATAATGGTATTTGTAATAATTGTAATCCTTTTTATTGTATATGTTTGCATTTGTAATAATGGTAATCCTTTTTCTTGTATATGGTTTTTTTATGTTTAAATGATTCTTCAGCACANAGCTTAAAAGCATTTCGGCGGTAAGATAGAAAATTGCATTTATTAAATAAGCGTAGATCTGCCGAAAATGTTTTTTAGCTTATAATGGTATTTGTAATAATTGTAATCCTTTTTATTGTTTATGTTTGCATTNTTTTTAGCTTATAATGGTATTTGTAATAATTGTAATCCTTTTTATTGTTTATGTTTGCATTTGTAATAATGGTAATCCTTTTTCTTGTATATGGTTTTTTTATGTTTAAATGATTCTTCAGCACAACGGAATTAAATATCGCATAAATATTGCCAGAAAACCGAGTCATAAGAGTTGTAATATAATAATATGTTTACTATTCCTTTTTCTTTCGTGATTTTATATGTAACTAAAATGTATTAGTATTGTAATTTCACCTGTAAATACAATTTAAAATTTTATTTTGGTTAATTAGCTCAATTTCATTTTTGGTTCATTTAAGACTATCTCACCCTTCCTTTTCTAGGGTTTTCCTAGATTTTTTGTATGTTTATTGATTTGGTTGCCAAAGCAACGTGTTTTGCATTTAATCTGCAGGTGTGCTTAGCAGAATAGATCAGTTTTTTTCCTTTTGGAGGTTTTTTTAGGCCTAGTTTTATCTCGCGCGATGGCAAGGTCTATGACTTCCCATGATGCGCAAACGGCGACGTATCGTGTATAAGACGTTGTTTCGCGTGTTTTTTTGGTGCGACCATTGTAAGAAGTAGAAGTTTCTGGAGGAAGCTCCAGTCTCCGGGGGCGCCAAGGCCGGCGTAACTGTAGCTTTATTCAGTCTGGCGGACCGACATGTTGTCTAAAGTCAGGACAGAGAGCGTGGACTCGGGCAGGAAGTCCCAAACAGGCGCTCGCCATTGTGAATGTCAGTGCGGAAGCTGCCGAAGCCTCCCGAAGGACGTGGCGTGCCCTAAGCGCCATGACTGACGTCACATCCTGAACTACGTGGCTGGGTCCGGCTGCAGTGAGGTCGCCGAGACGTAAGCCCGCCTCCAGATTGCTTCAGGTCGATAACACCTTATTTCCTTCACGGCCAACATCACCATTTAAATTCCATTAACTTGGAACACATTTGAAGATGGTCTTATTTTACCCAGAGGCTGTTTGTATAGCGTCTCAAATTCTCCGACAGAATTTAGTTGATTTCAAGAAAAGTTTTAGTTTCTTTTAACTATTTCGAACAGAAATCATCTTTACCTAAGTTTCAAATTTTTTTAGTTTATCAATTTTCACCTAAGTTAGACAGATTACTAAGAATTTTATAGACATTGATAGAGCTACTGAAGAAGGACATTTTAGTTATTTGATTTATCTTTCCTCCCTTAGTTAAATTGTAGGGAAGGGCGTAGGGAAATTTATTCTACAGTAATTCATTCAATTTATTAACCCACACTATCTGTTGATTTATTTTATACACATTAAAGTAAATTCTATAATTTTTTTTCCGATTAGATATCCAATTAAATACATTTAAACTTTTAATTAATTCTTTTATTTGAGTAGTAGTGGAGTGTATTGCGTCCTATTTTAAGGGTTTTTCTGAATATGTGTCTTAATGCGTTATTNTTATTATTTTTGAAACATGATAATATAATCAACTTGCCTATTTCACCCTACACATTATATTTTAGACATTTTTTTGAGTTCCCTGGTTTCCCAGATAGCGGAATTATGTGTTTAAAAAATCAGTTAAGTAAAAGGAATTATCTTCAAAACAGTTATATATTTNAAATCAGTTAAGTAAAAGGAATTATCTTCAAAACAGTTATATATTTATGAACATGAAAATATATTGCAGTAAGTCGTACACTTTACGAATATCCAATACCAATAATATATTTTCGTAGTATAAAATGTTTATGAAAATATTGTTTAATATATTCCTAGCCTATTCTAGCGCTTGTGTTCACAACATTTAAAAAAAAATTAACTAAACAAATAATTTATTATAGAATGTAATACTCTCGTTCGATTTTTCTAGTATTCCAAGATTGATTTTAAACTATTTTATGTAGCAAAAAATACATTCATTGTGTAAAATATGCANGATTTTTCTAGTATTCCAAGATTGATTTTAAACTATTTTATGTAGCAAAAAATACATTCATTGTGTAAAATATGCAAATCTGCCATTTTGAAAATAAGTACCTTTTTTGGAAAATGTTTAAACATTCATAAAAGTTTAACAACCCTTATTTTAAATGAAACTAGGCAGGAATCTTTTCTACTAACATACTACAATATTAAAATTTATTTAATGGTAGCACTATTGTTAATAAGTTATTCTATTTCTCTCGTTAGTTTCTGCTGGTACGCCAAAATTAAAAGTATGCTAAGGCCACGATTTTAAGAATAATTGCCAAAGTATTCAATATAACTTTAATTTTCCCAGTGAGTTAGTACTTATTGCTTATGAAAACTTAATACACAAATTTTTTTAATTTATGAACTTTAAATAAATATAATTTTTTACGGCGTTAAATTATTAAATGTTACAAGAAACTTTGTTTTCGCATAAACAATTCTGTGTCGCTATTGCATCACTGCAACGTGTTTTTGGTCAATGTAAATGTCTGTTGCCCAATAATGTTTAAATTGTGTTCGTAATCAGCAATCACTAATCCGCTAGAGTTTCGAGCAATATCACNGTCTGTTGCCCAATAATGTTTAAATTGTGTTCGTAATCAGCAATCACTAATCCGCTAGAGTTTCGAGCAATATCATATATACGGCACTCTTTATTGTTGCAGGGTACTATCGTCTTTAAATAAATATAAGTTAGTGAACGTCTATTGTACTCGCATATGAACATTTAGTTGGTATTAAGTGATTTGGAGCTGACTATATCAGGAGGGCCTGCTTGTGCATAAATATACGACATGAAACGACAAACTGGTTTTAGTTTTGCCNGTCTGTTGCCCAATAATGTTTAAATTGTGTTCGTAATCAGCAATCACTAATCCGCTAGAGTTTCGAGCAATATCACATATACGGCACTCTTTATTGTTGCAGGGTACTATTGTCTTTAAATGAATAGAAGTTAGTGAACGTCTATTGTACTCGCATATGAACATTTAGTTGCTATTAAGTGATTCGGAGCTGACTATATCAGGAGGGCCTGCTTGTGCATAAATATACGACATGAAACGACAAACTGGTTTTAGTTTTGCCACCAGTAAACTCTTTTTACAAATACAGCCGCCGTAATCCTTTCCAAATCGCGATAGTGACTTCTTGTCAGTTTCCCCGCCCGTTCGTTGATCACCCAGCAATTTATTCACGTGGACGTCTTAAGTTAATCCAGTTGTTTTCCATATGCACCAAAACAGTTTCAATTTTCATACGAGGTGAAACCGGATTGCAGATTTTTCCGTCGCAGTACGTGATATAATTTTAACACCCCGTCCTTCCTAACCGTGACACTAATACGCGATTATAAATTCTATGAACGTTCGTTGCGTCGTCGTGCGAGAACTTAATCTCTTGGCAAATAAAATTTGGAAGCATTCAAGCAGGCGTGGAAAAATAAAATTGAAACAGGTTGGGAACCGAACACTGGGGCGTTAACGATGCAAAAAGGTTATTCAAAGCGCGGGGACGGTAATGCGAATGTGATGGGCGGTGCACCGAAGGAGATTACGGAAATGCGGACGAGATTTCAAGCCCCCGAGACTTGGGAGGTTTCCTAGTTGGGGAGAGGGGCGTTGCAGACATTGTGCGAGGACCTTCAGAAAGGCGTAAAAACGTGCCTACGCCGAGGAGACAGCTCGCACATCGATATGTAACAAGGCTCGATTACCGCTGAGTGACGGGTGTGACGATACAGTTCCGTCAGCGGCTGGCTAGAGTATCGTCAACGACTGCCGGCAGAGGCGCTCGAGTCGCTTCGTAGTTTCGAGTGACACTTGCCGTTGCGTTATTTCGTGACTCAGTGGCGTGTCTAGAAATTTCAGGGCTGAACGGGTGAGTTTACACTGACTGAAGTGAAGGGAGGAAGAATGTTCAGGGGAAATTCTAGGCGAATTGAAGGTGATTGAAGAGATTTGGGCGGCTCTGAATATCGTGATCTTAAGAGCCGATGAGGGTGAAGCAAGGTGAGTATGGAGCAGCTCCGGAATGCAAGGGCGGGGGAAACGGGAGGTCCCCAAGAAAACCCACCGACCATCCACATCGATTCCCTGCACGATTCCCAAATGCGAAAATCCGGGGTGACCCCGCCGGGAATCTTCTAACCTCTACACCACCGCGGCCCCTGA
Source organism: Clitarchus hookeri (assembly GCA_002778355.1). Lineage (NCBI taxonomy): Eukaryota > Metazoa > Arthropoda > Insecta > Phasmatodea > Phasmatidae > Clitarchus > Clitarchus hookeri. The sequence goes on from NQII01004246.1 coordinate 31,730, forward strand.
ATTCTAGGAGAAAATTACCGCACAGTATTTATAATAAAATGCACTATAGTGAACAGCAATTGCATACATTTTCATTATAATTAAAGAATTGTAAATAATTGTATTACTAATTATTAATTTAAGAGAACAATTTCTAGCTTTGTTTGAATTTTGGCTTGAGTGGGGGTTATAGTCGGTGGCTCAGAGCAACTTAGTTCCAACAATCAAAATAAAGGTTCAATTATTTTTAACATTGTGTTATTGTTTATTTACGTTTCTGGATCTACAAAAATAACAAACATTTCCTTGCGCGTAGCGGCGACGGTGCACTTGATGCGCGTGCTTGTGTCGCCCTTATCGCTTCTTTGCTTTTCGTATCTCAAAACGGAAAATATCTTCAGGTAGACGNGCACTTGATGCGCGTGCTTGTGTCGCCCTTATCGCTTCTTTGCTTTTCGTATCTCAAAACGGAAAATATCTTCAGGTAGACGGAAACATTGAAAGTGTAAATTAACATCAAATCAAAGGATCTAACATGGCGAGTAAGACAGAGTTCTATCTGAATAGAGCAACGAAGAAACTAAAATCGCTCATTGTTACACCTATCACCTAGTCACATGTTTTTTGCAATATTATTTTAATCGGCGCTTTTCGGGTAATTTTATAAATGCTCTTAAATAACTATTTTCTACGCATGCCGCCTACACTATATCACTCCAGAAAATACTTTTTTTTTTCTATATTCTCTTTGGTTTTCCTAATTTCTCACAAGAACTTGAAAAAAAAAGTCCACTACAAACTTTAATCTGTTTAGGATAAATTATGCCATATTTAACACAGTAGGAAGTCGTATTTGTACAAATATTTTTACTTCTATTGTTAGATACAAAACTAATACTTGTTTTAGAAAACGGATTATTTATACGTGGAACGTAAGAACAAATCACCAACTATTACTATTGAAAAACAATTGATACAGCAAAACCAACATTTTCTTGAGTTGATAGGTTTTGGTTGGTATTGAGAGTCAGTACGAAAGAGGTACGGCTGGAGTAGTGGCGGAATGCAAGAGTGGGGGGATGGGAGTGCCCCGAGAAAACCACCATACCTGCGGCAACGTTCGCCACGTTTCCCTCATGTGATAATACGGGTGGCCCTGCTGGGAATTTAACCCGTTTCGATTTGGTGGAGGAGTGAGGTGAGCTGTGTGACTACTAATCCATGGCTGGTGTAGTGGTTAGACCACTCGCCTCCCACCAAGGCGAACTGGGTTCGATTCCCGGTGGGGTCGCTCCTGGGTTTTCTCATGCGGGAATCGTGCAGGACAATACCGCTGGTCGGCGGGTTTTCTCGGAGAAATCCCGTTTCCCCGCCCTTGAATTCCGGCGCTGCTCAATTCTCACCTCATTTCACCCTCATTGGCTCTCAAGACCTTGTTCTTAATAGCAGCCCAAATCACTCACCTCACCTCACCACACCTCTTTCAGCCTCAGGATGGGTCTACGAGAAATACCGTACAATACGTGAGAGGTGGCAGTCTTAACTGCGAGNACCTCACCACACCTCTTTCAGCCTCAGGATGGGTCTACGAGAAATACCGTACAATACGTGAGAGGTGGCAGTCTTAACTGCGAGCGGCAGTATTTGTTGTCGCATCCAGATTAAACATAATAACTGTATTTCAGAACACTCTCGTGTCCGTACAGATACGCGTCTAATCTACTCTTTGGAAGGCTGTGAGATGAAGAGGCCAGTCGAAATTTCCCAGTTCTTCTCAACATTTGTTGTTCAGTGACGTCGTTATGGACCAAGTAGCGACACACGGGTGTCCTAGGTAAGGCTGCCGCCCGGGTATGTCATAAGGGCACGTCTAAAATGGCGCTATGCTAAGCCGTGTCCTCGCACAAGGATATGGTGATTGGTGCACGTGACCTGACGCCACGGCGCTGTCCGAAGCTCTCGTGTCTTAAGACAATCTGTGTCCTAAGACAATCTGTGTCCTAAGACAAGCATTCACCAAGTTTGAAATTTTGTCCCAAGCTGTGTCCTAAGGTCATAGGATATTTCAGTCACGTATATGTTTCTGCGTACTAAAAACCAAACGTTGATGTTAATATAGAAAATGGACGCCAATAAACTAGGATAAAATTTCATACTTTACTTCAACACCTACGCTACTTGTAAAACTAATGACGTATTAAATATGTTAATCGTGGTGTAAATATAAGTGACATTTAGCCAAAAATTGTTACATTGTAAACCTAACTTGACTTTGAAAAACTCAATGGATTAATGGATTACATTAAAACTATAATTTATGTCGTGCTAAACTGGGTTTAAAAAACGCATTTGATAAAGAAATAGCCTCACTGTAGAAAAAAAAATACGCATAAAGCTTTCTGTGTAACTGAGAAAAGCATTTATTTGAAGTTGTTCTGTTTACAGTAAACAAATATTTCTGTATAACAAAGGAAAGTGTTTAGTGATATTAAAACTTTTATTTCGAACCATTTTTGTTTTGTTTTTTATGCTTTACGAAACTTACTAAATGCTGCGTTTACAAGTCATGAATTCCTGAGATCATCGACGTAATGGTTCAACATTTTAAATACAGTAAGTGACTTCACCACAAAGAATTCTTCCGAAATATTGTAAAGGCAATGCCAGGTTATCATTGTTTTTAATATGTAGATGAAAAAAAAAAAATTCGTTTGCGGCAAGCTTACTTTGCAGTAGTTCATATTTTATCAAAAATTTGTTTGTGTCAACAAATCAAAAGTTGCAGTGAAGAACGCGTTTTTTGAGTGTAACAGATTACATAGAACTTCCTTTGGCCTTCTAATGAAAAGGAACAATATCTTTTATTTGTGACTATTGACGTTCAGTATTTTTTAACTGAGCTGCTTCTCGAGTTTCATCTACACTGAAGAGCCAAAAAAACTGATACACCTGCCTTATATTAAATAATATTTAATATAAGTGCCGCAAAACGACGTGGCGTGGACTCGGCTAATGTCTGAAGGTATTCAGGAGGCAATGCACACATTGAATCCTGCAAGGCAGTCCACAAATCCAATCTGCGCTAATTTGAGAAAGGGTTGCACGTCTGTCACGTTTAATGATTCTCGTCAGTCGTCGGTTGTCCCGTTCTTTCACGATATTTTTTCCGGTGGCAGCGCTGTCGAAGATGTGATGTTTTACCGGATTCCCGATATTCACGGTACACTCGTGAAATGGTCGTACGCGAACATCCAAATGTTATCGCTACCTCGGAGATGCTATGTCCCATCTCTCGTATGCCGACTATAACACCACGTTCAAACTCGCTTAAATCTTGATAACCTGCCATTGTATCGGCAGTAACCGATCTAGCTGCCGACCGCATTGCGTTACTCTGATTGGTTCCATACCTCTGTTATTTGCATACGCACACCTATATCAGTTTTTTTTTTTTAGCTCTTTACTCTATTGTATTTTATCGTATAGTTAACTTAGTTCCGAAATAATGCATATTGCGTATTGGCCCTTGAAGTGATAATATTTTCACCGACGACCTAACGAAATGCTAAATGTACCTCGGATGCACCCAGTTGTGAATGCGCCCTCGGCGGACATACCGAAAACGCAGCAGCAGACATTCTATTCCCTATATTACGAACGGCACTGAAGAGGTTTCAGGAGTGAGCGTGTCCCCCAACCCACAGGAAAGACCACAGATCGCCTCATATATCCAGCTCTGTTACAACTCGGGGCACGGTAGCCGTTGCCACATTTCAAGATTACGCGCGCCGGCTTAACAGCAGCGATGGCTCACGCATTTACACGCGCCGTGTGGCGTGATTCCGAGTAATTTGGATCTTACGTCGCACTGACCGCTCTCACGTACGGCGGCTTAAAGTGACGGCCTTGAGAAATAACGGCTGTCGCCTTGTTGGGCGTCATTCCTTACAGCAGTAGTTCGGGTGAAACCGGAATACTACATCAGGTAAGTTTTATAGCCCTGGAATGTCTCCCGGTGAACGATAAGCCTAAGTAAGACCGTCTATTTCAGGTCAACTGCTGGCGGATATTATTTTCTTTGCTTCATATTTACCGCTTGGCGTTAATGTGAAATTAAGAATACTTTTACCTATTACTTTTAAAGATAATAAAACGTTTTGCTGGAATAGCACTGTTTTAGTTCTTGTAATTACTAATATTTCCTGACATAATCTTTTCAGACGTATTCTTCGAAAGGTTTCATAAAATATCTTCAAAATATTTCAATCGTAATATATTTCTTACTTGCTTCCCTCCTTTATTCAGAAATATCGTGGACTTAAGATATTCATTAATAATTAACGTTACGATTTTTTTAATTGCTCAGTAATGAAAGTACAACCTGGTTTTCCACTGTTGTGAATTTTGTTTAAGTGGAAATAGGTTAGGAATATCTCGTATACAAAATATTTAAGTAGTTTTTATTTGCTGTGCAAAAAAAATTATATAAGGCTTTTTTTCTCTTGTAGATCTTCATGCCAAAACAATGTCAGTTGACTAATATCTAGGTAGTTCTTTATTTGTATGCAAGACAAAATCTTACTTATTTGTTAGCCATGTAGGTTAAATGTCGTCTCGTTTTATCTCATTTACTCATAAGATTTTTGAAGTAATTTTTAATGAATCTTGCGTTTTGAAAAAAAATAACTTTACTTGAGACTTCCATTATGACACACATAAAATTATGTCTTTATAAAATACAACTAACGAAACACTTGAATATGTGGCTTATAGAACCAGTACGAATAATTTGTGGACATTAGCGTTTACTCCAAAACAACAATCATGATAATTAAAATTTTTTAAAAATAATTTCAACCTTTATGTTTAAAAAAATTATAAAAAAATGTATATTCTACAACATTAAAAATCGCAAGCATGCATACCAGTACACAACAGAAAATGCCTTAATTTAAAATTCACATCGACGAGGGCGGGATCCACTTTATCATTTCAGTTCGTTTCCGCAGAATTTTATGCTGTCAGATATAGAGAGATGGCATTGCCTGAATAGTACCACGGCCATGTCTGGCGAGTTTCTCTAACTATGTGACATTTGCTTAAAAGCTCAGGAAATATTTGCCTATGCGACTCTTCTGCAATTTACTGAGAGTTGAACTGAAAGCGTACTTCAGTGCGTAGCGGTAAAAGTGTTTTCTGTACATCTGATGTTATATTTGGACGCATGGGCGCCGATTTATTGTTTCCAGAAGTAAGTCAAACTCAAACTTTCTATGACAGTACCCACATTCATTTGATTCTTATTTCTGCCTTACTCCATCCTCTCTCATATTGTGCGTTCTATGTTCAGTGTATGCGGTTATGCACGTATGTAACACTTATTCCATGTGGACAAAGGTTTTAAACATTAAAATAAAATGATTTCTACTAAAATATTTCTGTTTATGATTATGCAAATACTTATAACCAAGATGTGATTCTAAAAGTATGAGGCAGCTGTTTACAATAAGTTATAAATACTTATTGCAAAATGAGACTGTGGCCAACCACTATTTGTCAACAATCAAGCGCTGACCCCTCCCCCCAACCAATCGGCAGAAAAGTGTTGTATCGACCACTCTCCGGATCTTCCCTCTCCTCCTCCCACCAAACATTATACATTTGGTGCCTATGCTAGAATAATTATCTGCGTTCGGGCGCAAGGACACGGGACACAGATACAGCAGCCAACAACCCGCAATGTTGTGATGCCACCCGACCGCCATGTTGCATCCAGGTGACCTCAACCTTTACCTTTGACCTTGACCTTGAGTCCGTGGCCTAGAATGACCTTAAAACCAAGAAATCCCAAAAAAATTGTAGAAACATAATAAAAGTCCCCAACAAATTACATAACATTAAAAAAAATTACAAAATTTAAAAATGTTTATAAACATTTAAATATGTACATGTAGGAGGTCCGGAGTTCGATAGCAGGTGGATCGACTAAGCTCCCGACACGACCGACCCTCGCCAGGTTGGCCGGTATCCATCTCATCAGCCATGACCTTGACCTTGAAACATAACCTTAAATTTGTGTGACGCATGTGAATTCATGTGACCTTGAATGACCTTGAACACAAAAAATTACAAAAACCCCAAATAATTTCTAAAAAATTCCAAAAAAACCTTTCACACTTGACTTAAGACTCAATACTATTGAATTAAGATTTATAGACGCTTGACTCAAGACACAAGACCCTTGACTCAAAGACCCTGACTCAAGATACGAGACCCTTGAATAAAAGACCTTTCACTCAATACTCAAGACTCAAACAAGGCCCTTGATTCAAGACTCAAGACCCTTGACCCAAGACTCGTAACTCAAGACCAAGACTTAATACTCAAGACTCAAGACCCTTGACTCTAAACCCTTGACTCAAGACTTAAGACTCCAGACCTAAGACTCAAGACTCTCGACTCAAGACTCTTGACCCAATACTTTTGACACCATGACCTATGACCCATGTCCTTAACCTTTCAGCCATCTTGTTTCTAGAATTTTCCACTTCATGCTCTGTCATTCCATCTTACCACTTCATGCTCTGTCATTCCATCTTGCCTATCTCATTCCTTTCTCTCCCACCTATTTACTCTCTTACACCTTAGTCCGCAATCTTGGATGCCGTCTGCTGTAGTGTCGGGCATATTGTTGTCTATTGCTACTAGAGTACGCAGTTGTAGCTGATCGCTCTACATGCCAGTGTGTGTATTTATTTATGAATTTAAGGATGAAATGTAATTTGCCATTTACGAGATGGTGTAAATAGTATGTGTAATTATTCAGATGATTAGGACATTTTGAATTCTTCCGTTTTATATACATATAAAATTTCTAAACGAAATCAATTTTACAGGAGGCTTGACCCCAATCGCGCTTTCAACTTTGTCTATATAATAGACTTTTTAATTTTAAAACGTTTTTATTATAACTTGACTGTGCATTCCAACTTTGCATGTTTTTTACAGTTTGATGAAAAAAGGAGGTAACAATACCATGCTTTTCATGCCATGCCGCTTGCCCTCAAACTTACTGCGTACGTGTTTTAACCATGCGCACGGCTCCACGACTTGGGACGGGCAGTGTTATCATTTTAACAGGTCCGCACCTGCATGGCGTCAAGTAAACCCTGTGTTAGCTCTTTTTCTTTCAAGTCGTTTTCTCACGTCCACATCTGCATGGTGTCTAATAACCATGAAGTGTCTGCACGTTGGACTTTGCTCCTGTGACTTGTAGCACGGTCTCCACGACGCACGCGGCAACTAACTACAGCATGCTGTCCATCCAGCTGGCACTGTGGATTGCTGTGTCGATTGGTGTGTGGATTGGTGTGTAGATTGGTGTGTGGATCGGTGTGCGAATTATTGTGTGGTTTAGTGTGTAGATTGATGTGTGGATTGGTGTGTGGATTGCTGTGTGGATGGGTATGTTGATTGCTGTGTGGATGGGTATGTGGATTGCTGTGTGGATGGGTATGTTGATTGCTGTGTGGATGGGTGTGTGGATTGCTGTGTGGATGGGTATGTTGATTGCTGTGTGGATTGGTGTATATATTAATTGTGGTGCTTATTGTGGTGCACATGGTGCTTATTGTGGTGCATGTGGTGCTGATAGTGGTGTGTGGTGCTGATTGTGGTGCATGTAGTGCAAGTTGTGGTGCTGATTGTGGTGCATGTGGTGATGATTATGGTGTGTGGATCGCAAGTTAAAATGAATTACCCTTATTTTAAAATAAAATTATGTAGTCCTACCTTCAAAACTGAAACGTAGATATTTTATTTAATAATCTCGCTTTAAAATATATATATATCCAGGGACCTTGATATATTTACCCACTTCATGGGTAAACGTTTTTGCACTTAGCACTAAAAGTGCCTAGAATTACAGCAGGCTCCCACCACGCTTCGCCATTGGTCGTTGATTTGTAAAGATTGTCCGCGGAGAGATACAAGGAAAATAGTTCCAAAAATCTGATATAAGCTAGAAACGTACCTACTTCGTTCCATTCTGCCTTGTGAATTTGCTGTGTACCATTCCGAGTGCTTCTCTTCTACTGTCATCTTGCGTCTATCAACAAGTTTATTCGGGTCATCGAGAAAACCGTCATCTTTGTCTTCAGGACTATCACTGTCTTCGTGTTCATTTTCATCAATGCTGTCTTCGTGATCGTCTTCACGTCATGTTTCACACTTTATGATAAAATTACTTTTTTTTTTTTGCAGCAGGTATTGAATGGTCATCAGTATTTTGAGCCGATGGCTGTTTATTGTGAAGTTCATCGATTTCACGCTAAAGTCTGGCAAGTGTATATTTCGCGTGAACCATTGGTTCTCTCATGTTGCGGAGCATTTTGACTGAAGGAGAAAACTCGATCGCATAATCGACACCGACAGCAATTAGGCAGCGATAATGCAGGTCACTGCTCCATGTTCTTTGAAGCTAAAGTAAGGCCTTCGTATTCACAATTCTTCTTCACAGTATGACGGGAGTGCGCTTACAAATCGATGCTGACCTCGTGATGTCAGAATGACAAGTGTAATTTTTCTATATGAATTTTGTCGTAAATTTTGACTTAGTGATTAATAGTTCGTCTTGAAAAAATTCAGTATCACGAAATTTTAAGTTGAAATTGTGACCATCCAAATAACTTTAACGGTATGAGTACACGAAAGCGTCGGACTTGGCCAAGTTAGTAAAGTTTCGTTCATTTTGACATGCGTCATTTTGACACTCAGTGTAACATCATAAGTAATATCTATTCATGTATTTCTTTATTCAATAAAATACCGTGTAATCTAAAAAAAACTTATAGTCATGATAGTCCCAAACCTTTTAACAATAACAAAAACTTTCTTAAAGAAGCATTTATTCTATTCTTTAGACGAATTTTTAATATGGAATGAACCTAGTTCTGCAATGCAGTTTTTTTTATATATAATTACGTGTTGTTATTATACTTGTATTGTTTGGTTATATTATTGTAGCCTTTCATTTTGAATACTTCTATAACTATTTTATATTTTGTGTATTTATGTTTGTACATTTAAGAATATTTCATTTGTGTGTATATGTGTGTGTTTTTACACTTACATTTATATTCTTACTGTATGTTATTATTTGTACACTTTTGTTGACGTGCTCTAAACCCTTGACCCAGTAAGGGTTAAAGTAAGTGTTTTATGGAGTTACATAAATTAATAAAATTGAAATAAATAAATCTTTAATAAACTTGTGGCGGGACTCGAAATGCAAACGCGTGTATCGCCATCAGGAGTCACGTAAAATCATTTGTCACATAAATTATTTTCAACTTAATTTTATACGTGCTATTCAGTGAGTGAGTGAAGCGATTTGGGCGACTCTTAACATCGAGGTCTTGAGAGTTGATTGTGTTATTCAGGTTACTTCTCCATAGAAGCAATTAATGCTAAATAATCATACGAGAAGTTAGCATGTTAGCTGGATATAAATAATTTTACTGCCTAATCTGTTTACAGCAGCAATAAACATCATGGTCCGAAGAAGAGATCACGATAATTAGAGAGAGAGAGAGCAAGAGAGCATGTGTGTGAGCGAGAGATAGAGAGAGAGAGAGAGGAAGTGTGTGTGTGTTAAGCTTGGTTCATAATTGAAAGCATAACAGCAATCATAAAGCATAGGTCGTGTTCACAAGAGTTGATTGTCATGCTTTCGAATGTGTTGAATCATAACTGCGCATAACAGATCGTGGGCATGATAGATCCTGACATAGTGCATAAAGAAAATGGTTATATTTCATGTCTTAAGCCCCTGCCACACTGTAAAATTGTTGCTTCCAACTATGTTTGACAATAAAGTAGGAAGAGGAATGTTTGACGGAACGTGAGCATCAAATTTTCCCTTCAAATAAAGTTGGTCAGTTACCGGCAATTATGTTTGAGGTATTCTCACACTGTCGAACTATATTGGAGCTAATTAAACCTTTCATAAATATAGACTGCGGTTATTGTATATAAATAAAGTGGATTATGTTTATTTATTTCTAGCATCGATTTTTGTACTTGTCAGGCAACTTGAGTAACTTGATTGAAGAATAGTACGTCAAATTTGAATAAGTTGTAAAGTGTTTGTCGATTTATTGTAATTATATGCATTCCTTATATAATGAGTAGGGGCCTATATATGCATTATTCAGATATGTTTATAAAAACATGTTGATTGTGTTTTAGAGAGGTATGATACACACTGGTGTAATTGCACCACTGTCAAGTAATGTGCAAGGGTGGTGTACTTGAAGGAGTATTTTATTATTCAATTGAGTACTGCTATGTAAACACGTCAAAACAATAAAAGAAAAATATTCATACAATTATACAAAAATAAAATCAAACATCCTAGGCTAAGAACACTTTACACACAGGCCCTACGCATATTGGTACATGGCAAGAAATTAAAGCTAAAAAAAATGAACTGCTCCACTCTACACTTGAGAATTTATTCCAGTACATCAAAAAAGAAGAAAAAAGGGGAAATCATTTACTTTGACATATATTCAGATGCACTATAGTATTAACCATTTACGATGAATTTAAAATATGCTTTCAGAACATATTTGTGTCCTATAGAATTTTTATACTGTTTGGTAGTCTTTTATATAACATAACTCCCATATTGTTTAGAGTTTTAAGTGTGTAGGCTTTATGTACGGTATTAAAATGGAAATTGCAAAGAAGGGCAGCGAGATGGATGAAGAGTAGATTGAGAAGGCAGGGGCACGATGGTGATGATGAAGGTAACTATAGGCCATCAGTGATGATGAAAGTAATGAAGTGATGCTCGTTGAAGCACAGGAGGAGAGTTTAAAGGCTGGCCTGGATATACAGGATGGGGAATGGCGAAGGAGGGAGGGGAAGGTTACGCTGCCAACTAAGTAAGGTGGTGTTTAGATGGAGAGGAAACAACAGTGAGAAGATTCGGATGATATGGACGGAGCGGGGTAGGCAGCCTATGCTTGTGATGTCTGTGAGGGAGTGAAATGTGTTGCGAGAAGGATTTATATCTGTGAGGGGGGTTGGAAAGTTCAGGAAGTGCGCGCAAAAGGAGTTTGGTCGTGTAGGAGAGAGGTGAGAGAGCTCGCCACCAGGCGGTAGCCCAATCGCGGGTGTTGGTTGTTATTATTTTTATTAATATTATTTTAGTCTAGTAGTATTACGTTTGTGTATTTCAGTGTTTGTGCAATATTTATTATATTCTTGTGTGTATTAGGAAGTGTTTTAAAAATATATACGCATGGCACTGGTAGAACCCCTAACCCCCTGAATGAATATTTACAGCCGTCAGTCGGTGATAAGTTTGCGCAATACTCTGTTTTGTGATACAAAAACTATTTGTAGATTGGATTTGTTATTTACCCAGGAAGTTATACTGCACGTAACTTATATCTGAGCGTAGGTTCATACGCAAAGTATACAGATTTTAAACATTCGCTTGAGGTTATTGATGGAAGAGCTTTTAGTTTGTAGCAAATATATATTTACTTTTTTATAACGTGTTTTGTGTGTTCTTTCCGTGACAGTTTATTGTCAATTTCCACACCAAGGAAACGAGGCCGTTTGACAAAACAATAACGGGAGTTGCCCCAGGAGGAAAGGGGGTTAGGTGAAGTACTGTTGCGGAAGTGAATTATTTGGGCGCCGGTTTGCTGTAGAGCAAGAAAGAGCCGGCGGTGGGCCATTAACCCACGCGCCCTCTCCTGAAGATCCATGTTGATTGTTGACAATGGTGATGATGACTCCAAATGGTGATTGTCACAGGAATGTAACTGCTCATACCTGCAAGAGTGTAGTCCCCCCCTCTTCACACTCTTATGCCACTAAGGCGAGGCTGTTAGGACCACTTCACAACGCCCACGAATTCACGGTAATTGCTACTCGCATCAGCTATATTGATAGCGCAATAGTAATTNTGTTGACAATGGTGATGATGACTCCAAATGGTGATTGTCACAGGAATGTAACTGCTCATACCTGCAAGAGTGTAGTCCCCCCCTCTTCACACTCTTATGCCACTAAGGCGAGGCTGTTAGGACCACTTCACAACGCCCACGAATTCACGGTAATTGCTACTCGCATCAGCTATATTGATAGCGCAATAGTAATTAATAAGGACAGGATGAATAATTGGGGTATCAACACCCTTAACAGGTTGTGAAGTGACCTGACATGTGAAATGAAAACACGTAAAACGGTTCACTTCAGTTCACTCACATGTTCACCCGTTACGTAGGCACTCAAGTTGACGCGCACACGGGCTATTGGCACCCGCGAAGCAGTAGAAAGGCGCAGAGCGCAAAATTAATTTTCGAAAGTGAATCATGCCTCTGGGTGTGGTGAGCCAGCAGCGGGGAGAAGGGTTAACTCCCAGGCAGAGAAAAAGAGAAAAAGTTCCATAACGTTAAATAGCTATTGACTTCAAAAGGTTAACGCAGAAAGTTGAGTTGCCCATGAGCGCGCCTGTCCCCCACGTGCCCGTTAGCCTGACTGACTGTCATGGCGGCAGCCCGCTCGGAGGCCTCCGGCGGTCTGGCGCCAAAACTCTAAGAAAGGTGATCAGGTGTTGGGGAAAGTAAATATAATCATAGAAAACTCTGGAATTACAATGATATTATACAAGACCCTTCAAGATACAGTTACATCACAGATTTATCATTATAAAAATACACCAATTTGCAATTGTAACAGAAATACGTCACGGGAAGGAAATAAGGTATCTTTCTCAGTCTTTCGTGATGATAATTTACATAAGCACTTATTAATTAATGATAAAAATAAAACCAGATATATATATATATATATATGTTGTGTCCGTTTGTTCGGACGAGTATAACTCCCAAAAAAATTAACCAATTTTCATTCTGTTTTTTCATAAACCTTCCTTTCGTTCCCACAAGTGTTTGTACACCTTTCATTTGCAAAAAGTTCATTTTTACCATGCTTCCGCGTCAGGAAGCGCCTTTGTTGACAGCTGTCTATTTGAACATTTCAGTTTGTTGTTCTCAATGTTTTTTTCGATTGTTTTCAGAATGCCACGCGCGGAAGATGGTAAAACTAAAAACATTGTATACTAACAAGTACTTCAATAATAAAGATTTTGAAAACACATATACTTCTTTCAATTAATTTCACAGAAATGAATAGAACCAAAATCTTTTACGCCACAGCAACGCGTGGCCGGGTAAGCTAGTATAAAATATAATACTAGATGTGGCAGCTGGACTCTGACCTCACTGGACCCGTCCAAGTGGGAAAATCCAAGAAGGGGTGTAGGTAGACAAAACAACTGCGCAATAAATACTGGTTTTCTACCCACCTAAATCCGAATAAACATAACCTTGCTGTCAGTATATTAGGTAAATTAGGGGTTGTGCACAAACACACACTAACTTCAGTTAGATTTTCCAAAGGGGGGTGCAATCACTTGATGAGGGGGCACACGTGGGGTCGCTGGCCTGCAGTTGCCGTTGATACTCCGCCATGGCCTTCATTTCCCCGATGTTCCTTCTACTGGGGATGACTTAAGGGGTGTTCAGCCGGCCTGAACGAGTACGCCCCCAAAAGTTATCTGTTGGGGGCGTGAAAGCGGGACGGCTGCCTGATGCTGGTGGCGGCATGGCGTCTCAGCTGAACGTTGTCTTGAACGCAGCTTCAGTCGGTGTTCACGGCAGCCATCTGCGGTCCAGGTGCAGTGAACCCAGTAGAGAGACTGCGTGAACTGCGCAGTGGCAGCGGGACGAAAGGACGCTAGGAGCTGGAGACGCGGCACACGTCAACTTATTAATTTATAATGTACCCGTATTTTTTATTCTTCAGTTCAAATTTTCGGAATGAATAGAATGCATTTGTTTTATCTAAATTTAAAGCTAGTTTGTTGGAAGAATACCATGAGGTAAGTTTACAAAGTACATCTGGTGCATTATCTTCCAGTGTCATAATGTTAGATGGTTTAATAATAAATAAGTTGGTACCATCTGCAAAAGAGGCAACTAAAACATCAGGGAGTTGAAATTCTAATTCGTTTAGAATAATTAGAGACAATAAAGACCCTAGAACACTCCCTTGTGGAACACCTGTATTTATTATTTGTGGATGCGAATGATATAATAGATCTTTAATATTTTAATTTTGCTTTGCAACTTTAACTATGTACTTGTCTCCTATTTGTCAAGTATGACTTTAATAAACTGTTTGCCTTACCCCCGGATCCCTCATTTTTCTAGTAATAGTTTATGGTCTCCAGTATCGAATGCTTTTTATGTATAACTTATGATTACATGTTATAATATTTTAAACAAATTCACCCATTGCCCATTCTGTATTTTTTTTTCGTTTAAAACCCGCGTTGAAAGAAGTTTAACAGTTGGTATTTGGCGAGATACTTTACTATCCTGTTTTTTAGTATTAAGTCACATATCTTTGAGAATGAGCATTGCAGTGATATTGTTCTGTAATTTTCAAATTGATTTACGTACCATTTTGTAAATAGTGATAAAACTTAAGCTTCTTTAGGTCATCAAGAAACACTCCCATTAAAAACATATGCAGTTGTGCTATATATAGAGTGGTTGTAAATTCGAAAATATCTGGATTATTATCGAGGGCTGTGGAACTTTGGTTTTTTAACTTACTAATACATTCAGTCATTTCAGAAAAAAATATAACTGGCAGAGATATGTAGCAGCTATGTTTGTTTTACATTTATATGTCTTTTGTAGAGGCATTTGAATACATATTTGACTAGCCTTTTTACAGAAATAATTTTTATATAATTTCTTGTATAGAATGCAGGTTTACGACAGTTCCATTTTTACACATTATTTATAAATTTAGCATCAAGGCTTTCATATGCCGGGGTTAATTTTTTTATTACTTTCCAAATATCCTTTTATTTATGAACCCATTCAGACCCAGTGCTCACAGTTGTGTACGTTACGCACTTGTAGGTAACCTTTGGTCAGTACTGCACTCTGCGAACCTCAATGACCAATTAGCTTACATGTGGGTAAACGATTCGCAAACGTCTTACCTGGCATAAGTCATAATTGGTTCATGATACTGTAGTCGAGCATATAGCCTACAGCTTATTCGCTGTGGCAAGTGTTGTGTCGACTTAAGTACAGCACGCATCATAAATTGTTTTGTTTGCAACTTCCCTACGCTTTTGACTCTTTCCCGAGCAACTGTAGGAACGTTATCATGCGTGTATGGGAGAATACTTTACCATCGCACTTTGTCACTGTACGTATACACTGATATCATAAATTTACAAATGATTTCTTAGAGCGCAGTATTAAAGCTATTTAGTGCTCACTAACATATTTGTTTGTTATCAATATGTTTATTGGCTGCCACCAACACATTAAGTTGGCAGCAGTGGCATTAATGTCATCCACAGTAATAACATTTTTCTGCGACTGCGATACTACATCCATCATATTCTGCGCGTGCTCTCTGGCTGTCATACTCGAAGTGGCCACCTTCTGTCTGGCCACCCCATATTTGTCCGTGTTCGTTTCTTTGCATCAGGTTACGAACTTATTCATGGGGGGATATTCTTAAAAATAATTCTTCAAAATAACTAAATGTTACACGTAGATGATCCCAGATAATTAACTTTCCATGAGGTGAAGAGTGCAGGCCTTGTCGCGTGGGTTACAAATTGGACTTGTGCTATCTGAATGCCACATACAGGGCACTAACGTCGAGGGAATTGGCGCAACGGAAATACTCTGAGAACGCACGCGAGAGGCACAAGGTTCGAGTCACGCTCCTTGCGATGTATTTCAGTTTTTAATTGTTGGCGACCACAAACGTAGTTTCGTACTTGCCACTAAATACTGCAACGACAAAATACTTTCGTTGGTGCTACAAAATATNTCGAGGGAAGTGGCGCAACGTAAACACGCTGAGTACGCACGCGAGAGGCACAAGGTTCGAGTCACGCTCCTTGCGATGTATTTCAGTTTTTAATTGTTGGTGACCACAAACGTCGTTTCGTACTTGCCACTAAATACTGCAACGACAAAAAACTTTCGTTGGTGCTACAAAATATTTTGTGATGTCTGTACTGACCAAAGAATTTTGTTGTCACCAATAAAATTTAGTTGTTTTTTTTAATAGTGTACTTGAAGCGGATTCATGGCTCCGGCAGTCCGGAGCCGCTCGTCGGCGCGGGACAGTGGGATGCCATTCACAGCTCACGAGTCATCAGCGATCCCCTGGGCGTTGTTAGCGCGAGCATCAACGTCCTGCCTACAGGAGCACCTAATTACAATGCGTCATCAACCAGCGGGTCTCCCGCTCTCAAAGGCCCAGCCTTGTCCCGTTCCGTCCCTAATTAAACCTGAGTTACTGCCTGCCGCCTGCCATCGCATACGTTCAGCGATTCACCCGGCCAGGAAAAACCACGATACAAAAAAAAATCAACCCTTCCCATCCTCCCTTTTGCCCCGTGGGTGCCGTTTCCCGTCTCCTAATTGGCGCGCTGCTGGAAAGTGTCGACGTGTATACGGGTGGAGAAAATTTTTTCTCCCGTCCCCCTTAGCCCATCAGTCGGCCAGATTTTTTTTTTTCTTCTACTTCTTCACGACTGTCTTGTTCTTGTGGCCTCGTTCTTGCGCGCTTTTGAACGAAGGAGAAAAGAAGTGAAGGACACGTCACAATTTTCAGGGTCCCCGATGACGCAATACTGTACCCGCTCCTTGAATATCAATCTTCAGCTGGGCGTTACGAAAAACCTGCATTCGAGGACGAATTCACCTCTTTGGCACCCCTAGGCGGAGTTATGTTATGAACTATCATGAACTTAACTGCATTACTTATTTCAGTAATAGTCTATTCGCCATTTCTTCATATTTTCGGAATCTAACTTCTGAAAAATCACTCCATATATAATGTGTTTTGTTATCTCCTAAGTATGCCATGCATCACAACCGTTTTATACAGGGTGGCCACTGAAAGACTGAAGGGTTTGAAAAAGTCATAACTTGTTCATTTTCAATCTATTCTATTTTCTTTTTTTACAGGTTATAGAGCATCCCTTGGAGATTAAAATGGCTACGTATGACGTGCAGCAGCGAGTAAAACTCATCGAGTTTTTCTATTCCAGTGAAAGATCAATTATTGAAACTTAGAGAAAATACCGGAAACATTTTAATGTCAGAATATCTCTTAGCGATAGCATGAATCGGAACCTAATCGCTCGGTTTGAAATAACTGGATCAGTCGGCGATTCCCCGGGAAGAGGTCCTTAGCGCACTGTGCGCACTGACGCAGCGGTGGAAGCTGTACGCCAGAGTGTCCTTGAGGATTCATCTGCCTCTACCCGTCGTCGCTCTGCTCAACTAGGCATCACCAGAACATTGCTTCAGAAGATTCTGAAACTGGATGTAAACATGTTTCCATACAAGATCCAAATGGTCCAAACTATATTAACCCAAGATACTTAGCAGCGCCTGCAGTACGCCATTCGATTTCAACACCTAGCCAGAGATAACAACAACTTTTTGAGCAACTTGATAATGAGTGATGAGGCCCATTTTCATTTAAACGGGTAGGTACATCAACAAAGAAAACTGCAGATTTTGGGGTACTCAAAATACTAGAGAATTACATCAGCATCAATTGAATCCCCAAAAAATGCACTGTTTGGTGTGGTGTTATGGCTGAAAGAATTATCGGCCCCTATTTCTTTGAAAATGAGGAAGGTCAACCAGAAAGAATCAACGGGGCCCTGTATAGAACAATGCTTGAGAATGTTTTACTCCCAGCGGTCGAGGATAATCAGGGGGCATGATTCCAACAGGATGGAGTTACTGCGCATACTGCCAGGGTGACGATGGACCTCCTGCAAGAAATTTCCGTTGAATCAAATAATTTCAAAAAATGCTGAATTTGTTTGGCCTCCGCGTTCACCTGATTTGACTTTTTTTTGTGGGGCTACTTGAAAGAACGGGTTTACGTAAATAAACACCGAACTTAAGGAGAATATTCGAGCCGAAATCCGACGTTTACGACTTGAAACCTTGCGTACGGTCATGGAAAATGCTGTGGAAAGAACCTGTATTTGTGAGCAAGAAAACGGTAGTCATTTGAGGGATGTAGTTTTTCACACATTATCCTAAAAAAAAATCCATTAATTATTTTTCCAAATAAAATCATAAAAAAATTTAAAAACAAAATAAAATATAAAAATTTAGTTCCAGTTAATATTAATAAAATCAGTGAGAAAAAGGCCTAGTGAGAAGTATTTCTTATGTAAAATATTGTTACACTGAGTGCGCACGAATGCGGTACGTTGTCGCTTTGGTGTAATTTTCTAGACCTAGTTAAGGTTATTGCGCGAGGCGGAGGAACACCTTGGAAGTAGAACTTCAGCAGGACTTCAGAAAAGTTTGAAATTACCGTGAATGGACTATATGCATTAATTTATTTACATATGCAAGGAATTTAAAGCAACAGCTGAACAGACTACGAACAACTAATAAGCTGGCACCGAATAAATACCGAACCAAAAAAACTACACAAGAAAAACAAAGGGAAAATATGTTATTACAGAAAGTGGAATACCGAGACATTAAATTCGACATATTTACCGAGAAATTATCAAAAGTGAATTAATAATAATTACAAACCAGAAGTGTTCAGCAGAGAGAACGATGGAGAAAATGGCCTGTCTTGAAGTTCCTGTCGCTCAATGACAAACAAATAACTCAAGAGAATATTGATTACGATATGACAAAACGTGCTCACCGCTTTAACAAATATCACTCGGTAAAAACTATATAATATGTATTTTCCATACGATTTTCTTGAGGGAGACTTCGTTGAATTTTTTAACGGGTCAAAAAATTTACGAAATCTGTTCCCCTGTATTATACAGCTTTCCAAACAGTACTATAATATTTGTAAATACCAAATATGTTACTAATTATGCAACTGTAGTTTTAACGTTTAAAGAAGTTTGTTCGGTGACAATGTTGCAGTTAAAAATGGACAATTAGCTCTTGCGATTAATGAATATGTTTTACATTAGAGAGTATTTCCTATGATTGAAAGTCAGATCGTCATATTGAAAGTCAGATCATTATATTGTGCCAGAGATGAATATTCATTCCTTTTCTACATGAAAAAGTACTAACTTAATTATGATACTACTTAATAGAATATTAAATTTCCCATGTGATTTATATTTTATATCACTTTATGAGCAGTGATTTTTTTCAAATGATGACTTCAAAAGTGCTCATTTTACCTTGAACAGTCTTAAATCAACAATTTTTTTTTGCATATTTAATGTATTTTGTCGCTTATTTCCGATTAATACAGTCAGTGTAAAGCAAAACATCTCTTTATTTCTCCCAAATATTAGAATATTGTTATCGTGTATCATCGTGAGTATTCCGAGTCAGTCTGTGTTGTGGAGGAAGGAAAATGTTGGTTTTTGCTTTGTACCTGAGAGTGTATGTCATATTCCTTATAATCGCACTTCACTGAAACACACAGACCCGTTTGTGTGTGTGTGTGTGTGTATGCGTCTTGCCACCTGTTACGAATGTCTCATGTGCAGTTTCACAGAAGCATCTCGACGGGAACAGTAAAAACGGGCTCCCCTCGAAGAGTTGGTTCCAAGGGGCCGTTCATTAGTCCCCAGCCAGACCCGTCATTAAACGTTGTCTCGACGTTCCGCGCCGNAGAGTTGGTTCCAAGGGGCCGTTCATTAGTCCCCAGCCAGACCCGTCATTAAACGTTGTCTCGACGTTCCGCGCCGAAATGGCTTGCTTAAACAAATGCCTGGCGTGTAAATTGTAATTTGGGTCACCGAGTTAAGATGGATCGGGCAGGCGTGTGTACGTCCCGAGGGGCTGGAGAACCTAGAATTAATGCTAATAAAGACCGCGTTGCCCCAGTCTCTGGAACACTTTCGTTCCGTGAGCAGTATTAATGTGCCCGGCGCTCTCCCAAAGAATCTCGAGGCTGGCTGCAGTCTTGAATACGTCTGGGCCTCTCCGGTTAGATAAAAAAATAAAGACGGGGTTGAAAAGAACTTGGAGGAAGGAGGAGGGGGGGGGAACTATAATCGAGGGTCGAGTGCACAATGAACGCGGAAATAAATGACCTCGTTTTGTCGGGAGCTGGCTGCCTTGAAGGGTCCTTCGTAACTCCTTGCTTCGTCGAGGAGAGGCGAGAATGTAAGCAGTATTAATGAATCTCAGACGTCATCGGCATACATAACTACGTCTTTTTTTTANCGAGGAGAGGCGAGAATGTAAGCAGTATTAATGAATCTCAGACGTCATCGGCATACATAACTACGTCTTTTTTTTATTCCATCCTCGCGTCATTATCCTAGAACACCACTTCATTTCAACGGTACCAAAGCTGGCTCTCGTAATGCTTTCTCCTTCGTACCTTCAGAGATGTGCCTGGAACTCTGCAGTCACGTGCGTCAGAACCCTTNGGCTCTCGTAATGCTTTCTCCTTCGTACCTTCAGAGATGTGCCTGGAACTCTGCAGTCACGTGCGTCAGAACCCTTGGCGGTGATTATAAAAACTAATGCACGCCTGTTGCCACATAGTTATAATTATATTTACTTCAAATGTTCTTCGCTACAGAAAGTTCTCTTAAGAACACTATTGGCACAGACATATTGCGTGGCATTAATAATCCAAAACAAAANTCTTCGCTACAGAAAGTTCTCTTAAGAACACTATTGGCACAGACATATTGCGTGGCATTAATAATCCAAAACAAAACAAATCTAGTTGTATGTTTCCGTGTCGGTGTGTGTGACTGCCATATACTGCTCCAGTTCAGACTCACAGTAATGAAGACCCAACAAAGTGATTAGTTATGAAGATAAATGATGGATGCCATATCCACTCATTTATTACTTAGTTATTTGTTCACTTTCCGTTCCAGTTATAAATCTGTCCACACAGCTCACTTTTTTTACACCCTTAGTTTAACAAGCGGGTTGAAAATTTATAAAATGCGACGAGACTGATTTTTAGCAATATGGCTTAGAACCTCCTGCATAACAGTTCTGAAGTCCTATCTTAGGTGCCGAGTGGCTGAACACGACCGATATCAAGCCAAAGCCATCCAGGCTCG
Source organism: Clitarchus hookeri (assembly GCA_002778355.1). Classification (NCBI taxonomy): domain Eukaryota; kingdom Metazoa; phylum Arthropoda; class Insecta; order Phasmatodea; family Phasmatidae; genus Clitarchus; species Clitarchus hookeri. The sequence goes on from NQII01004246.1 coordinate 52,896, forward strand.
ATTCCCGTCTGAAAGAACGATCTTTACCCACGAAAAAGAAGGTAAAAAAGAAAACGAAGTCTAAGTTTTAAATTCTTGCAATTTTCACATTTGCAATATTCATACATACTATAGCAAAAATATTTACCAACCGCACTTCTTGTAAATGTGTAACAAACAAGTGCCTATTTTCACTTTTTCAATATTGTAGAAATTTGTTTTTTCCCTAGAATAATTTAATTATGATGGTGATAGCAGAGGATTTTGGTTATCACATTAGTTTACACCCGGTTCGTGTAGATAAATATAAGCTTTTTTCAGCTCCGTTATTAAAATTAATTTTCTGCCAACTCTATTTGTGAGGCTAAATGAATTAAATTTTAAATAGCCACGCAATAAATAATATTGTTCTGAAAACGGAGACTATACATGTAGTAAAATGAGGACACACACTAGCGACGTTTTATGAACTGTCTACAAACATGGAAAAGTAGATATTTGCGAATTACTGTGTATTCTGAAATTGGCAATTTCGCACAACCTACTTCGGCAAACGAGCGAATGAGTAAAGTTTAGCTTTTTATTTTGATAAGGGGCCAACCTACATGGAAATATTTTCCACGTTCGAGGCCGAGAAGCGCGGGAGCGATAAGGGCGACACTGCCACGCTCATCAAGTATGTCATCACCACTAAGCGCAAGGCTCCGAACTGGCTTGCAACGATCTCGCCGTGTCGCGCGTGCCCATTGAACTTTCAGCGGCGACAGTATTATTTTACTGACGGAAATTCTGTGGCAAAGTTCAATGCAACGCCACTGGGTTGTTTTATTGTATGTACCTGACGGGTGTATTTTGAAATACAGCTCTTTGAAAAAGCCGTGTTTAGCCACGTTTGAGTGCTCTGAAAAGGTGTTTGTAATGTGAGTGACGTCTTGAAAGCACTCAACAGCCCTCGTATTCCACACACTCTGCTACGCATTTCAAGCGCCAGGTAGTTGGCAGCTCTTTAATTTGCAACTTTTTCCCTGCACGGTCCTTGCTCACTTTCGAATTCTCGCAAGTGGAAACCTGCCAGATGCTGCCATTTTCCCGCAGGGGTTTATCGTGTTGGTCTCGTTTCTCCTGCCGTTACATTCCTTCGCGACTCCATTTCGTTTTCACCGTTTGCACTAAAATATTAGTTGCTGAGCGTCCACCAGATCTCTTTTCTGAACACTTAAAGACGTCTGTTACATTGTATCATTGCTTCTGTATGCTTCTTATTAACGACTTCGATTTTTTATAGACAGATCTATTGCACCTGTTGATAAGGGATGGGGATGAGAAATTGCATTTTAAACTTCACCTACATTTTCATCTAAAACTGACACGCATCTTCCAATTCTTACCTGGACCAATCAAACGGCTCGTCTTAATGAAATTATCTTCTCCAGGAATATCACCATAAAATGTAAAATGAGTTAACAGTTTTCTGATTACTGATATCGTTGGAACTCACTGTAGGTTTGTTACCTGTGATTCATACTATAATACTCAAAACTAGTAGTAACAGTTTTTAAAAACTGATTCTGTTTTTTATATTTTAACTTAAAATTTTGTAACACTTGGTTTACTGGTAGAACAAATTTCAATTTATTCCGCTTAATGGCGTGGAGGTCTTTCAAAAATTGCTTTTTTACTGCCAACGTATTTTATTTTGATATGAATGGCTTTCCTAGGAATTGAACATCTAAAAAACTTAATAATAGGCTGTTCACGGTAGAATGAGCGATTTGAAACAAAACTTCGAATTGCACGATTCCCACTTGCGCAAATACGGTGAGCGACCCCGGCGGGAATCGAACCCGGTTCGCTTTGGTAGGAGGCGAGTAGTCTGACCACTATAGCACCGCGACCCCTAAAATAGAAGAAAAGTAGACAATAAGCTGGGCTTTCAAAAATGCCCAACTAACCGTGAGCAGGTTATACAAATATATAACGCATATGATAGCATTACGTAAATTCCCATTACTTCCAATTACGTAAATTGTTTAATGGTTTTTGAAAATGTATTGTGTATTTCGGGAAATAAGAGAGGGGGTTTCAATACCCTAGGTGGAAACAAAATTAGCTGTTAATCCAGCGCTAATGTGTTATATTTAAACATTTCCTTTAATCAATCTTATGCAGATTTTATTTAAATTTCTTTATTGTTTAAAGTATATATGCAAACACGTGGAACTACGCCTATAAAACAGACTCTTTTATAAAGGGACAGACGAAACAGCACAATCCCAGCTTTGATTTCTGGCTCTTTTGCGAAATAGAAGTTGAATAGCTGAACGAGTTGTTTGAGTTATGAAAGAGCGAACAGTTCTTGAATGTATGTATTTGCTAATCGCCATTCCCCTTGCTTCTTCAGGCAGCCAATAGTCACGACTGAATTCGCAACAACTGAATAAGTGGCGATGACAGCGTTGCACCCCGTGTATAAGGGATATCAGTTTAATTAAAGTGGACAAACAATTTAATTACACTGGTCACGATGCATACATTACGACTCCAACTCAGCAATGCCCCTCCGCACGGCGACTCCCATTCTGGAGTACCGTTATCAAGATTTTATAAGTCATGTAATTAAGGCTCATGCCGATCCTAGCGTCGCCCTGTGTGATTACTTACGGGCATGTCATGTCATAAATTAAGATTCATTTTTACACGCTTTCATTCAACCGATTAACTGCCTTTTGTGATGATCGGTGACTGTGAAATCATGCCCTACGCGTCGCACCGCTCGATCTGATAAGGCACTCCAACGTGTTTTCAATCATAAGTGTAAGAAGCAATTAATTAAAACACTTAATTAAATGTGTTGATGGCGGTGTCCAATGGAACGTGTTTCTCGCCGACTGCGCGCACATACTTCACCAGTACTTTATCACATCGAATTTGAAGGGACGCGTCGTATATTTCCAACAAATAAAAATACATGCATTAGCTCAGTTAAATCTGTATCCGTTTGAGATTAAATACCTTTGTATAGCTTGTGAGCTGCATAGTGGTGTCTAAGACGTCAGCCCATTCTATTTGGTGTGTCTTATCGTATGCAGCAAATCCCAATAGAAATATTAAACTGATGATGATAACAACATTTAAGTTACTTAGATTTAGTCAATCAAATTTATATTTGCAATCCATAGAATGCCTTTGACGTCTTCGAAGTTTAGAAATGCAACACTTGCGCTTAGCCTGGATCTAGTGCGTGCTAGCATGTTTCATTATAACGCAACGATACTGTCTGAGTAAATAATGCTTCATCTTGTTACGATATTTAATAAAATTTATCGTTTATGTTTATTCTACGTGCGTATATTAAAAAAAAAAAGCANCGTATTTGAAATCCAGGATGGCGGAACCACACAAACCAGATGTTATATAACGATTGACACAACGCATTCTATATAATACGACAGGAGTAACGCCTTATTATGTACACTTAGGACCTACTTTCACAGAAAATCCGGTGCGACCACCTCTAAGTGGAATGGTACATCACGTACTGAGAGAAAATGTTTGTTATCGGTTGCGAAAATTATTTGGTCGATGCTTTCCGAGGTGACGTTTGCTGCTGGCGAAGAACAAACTGTTGTGCGCAGTGAAACTTAGATCGACACCTACTAAAGCCAAAGTGCTCACTAACATGTTTGTTTAACGGAAACATTTTTTTGCTGGCCCCACCAAATGTTTGGTTGGCAGCAATAACAATCGTGTCGTTCGGAGTAAAACATTTTGCTGCGACTACAAAAATATAGCTCATTCGCGGTTACTTCCAACTTTTCCAAACCCCCGCTGAAGCTCTACTTCTGGGATATGCCTCCTCCTCTAACAAACAAAGCTTTACAGACTCCATAAACTTACACCACAAGGACAGCGCTCCGCTTTCGTACGCATCCAGTGTAATAATATTTTTCCGTAAGAACTATTTATTACTAGGCATTACCAACACACTTATTTTCTCACTGGTTTAGTTCATATTAATTAAAAATGAAATATAATATTTTATAGATAATATATAAGTAAAAGATCAATTTAAACAAAAATAAGGTACTGTTATGTTAACACACGTCTAAAACGTTTGTGATGTGGCAAATTTAGGAAACATCCTAACACGTCATACATGGGGCGATATTTCCAAGGTTTGGTTCGAAAAGTGGGAAGAAATCGCGAATAAACTATACATCGGATTTATTCTGCGCATGCGCGCTGGCTTATCGGAAATTTCAATTTCCCGTCTGGCCACGACGCCATGATTGCCCGTATGCATCTCCTTGAATCAGCTTACGATGTAGTTCATGAGAGATATTCTAATGGATTACATAGTTCCTTTATCTCAAGTGAGTAAATGTTACGTATACATCATTCTGGAAAATAAACTTACTCTTAGGTGAGGTGTCCCAGACTTGGCGTGCGTGCCACTTGTTAGATTCTTGGGAGGCTCAACGCAAAGCCCGCATAACCGAGCGAGATGGCGCAGTTGTAACACAATGAACTCTCATTCGAAATGACGTTGGTTCGATTTCTGGCACGGCCATCCTGATTTTGGTTTTCTACGGCTGTCCGAAAGGCAATCGCTAGTTCGTTAAGAACGTTGGCCACGAAAAAAATTCGGTATTTTATATTTGTACCACATTCTGTTCAAATTTTAGACGTTATCAGTAATTACTCTTTCCTCGCAAAAAATTCTAAAACAATTTTACACTTTTAGAAATGTACAAATAATGAAAACTAACCTACGTAATGAAATGAGATAACTCGCACTGAAATAATATACAAATAACTACTTCAAGATGTTTATAAAATCTTACAAGGCCGTCTTTTCGAAATTAAAAAAAAAATGCTGAAAACAAGAAAATTTTTGAATTTTTTTTATTTGTAGCTGCCCCTGAATTTTTGCAAAATATCTTTTGAAAAGCACGTCTTAAAGTTAATAAAGACCAGAATTTTCAGTTACCCCTGTTATATTTTGCAAATAGTTGGGTTTAAGGCCAAATTCTCCTAATAAAAAAAAAACAGTTTGTGGCGATCCAAAATTTCTGTTTGTTACCAAAAATATGTTTTGTCAATATACTGCAGACCTCGAAAAATATTTTGTGGCACAACAAAATTTTTTTATCATTTCAATATGTAGTGGCAACGACGAAAGGCCTTTNGTTGTGGCACAACAAAATTTTTTTATCATTTCAATATGTAGTGGCAACGACGAAAGGCCTTTTTCGGCCACCAATTAATTCAGTGTGTTGGTAGACAATAATGTGTTGGTTAATTGCAGCGAAAATGTTACGAAGCTAGCAACAATCCTGGTTAGTGACACTCACAAAAAATCTTGCATTTCGTGGGATTTGTTATGTAGGTNGTTTGTGGCGATCCAAAATTTCTGTTTGTTACCAAAAATATGTTTTGTCAATATACTGCAGACCTCGAAAAATATTTTGTGGCACAACAAAATTTTTTTATCATTTCAATATGTAGTGGCAACGACGAAAGGCCTTTTTCGGCCACCAATTAATTCAGTGTGTTGGTAGACAATAATGTGTTGGTTAATTGCAGCGAAAAAGGTTACGAAGCTAGCAACAATCCTGGTTAGTGACACTCACAAAAAATCTTGCATTTCGTGGGATTTGTTATGTAGGTATGGTTTAGCGTTTCGTCAGCAGCAGGATCGGGGAAGCAATCAGCTCAGCAGTTTGCGTGAATATAGTTACAAAGAATCAGAGCAGAGGTTGTGGAAGGATGTGTGCGATGCAGACGTCAACAGTTGGACATCACTTACACCACAACAGAAAACACAAAAAGGTGAGTAAACTTTATTTGCCTCGCGAAATTACACTTAATGAGAAAACTTATAAATCTACCGTTACAAAATATTTTGTAGGCCGAAACAAATTCTGAAATCCAAAAATATAATTACGTAAATTGAAATATTGTTTTAAATGTACGTTATATTGTTGTACTTCAAATCTTGTAAACAGAAATAGATTTTTTTTTGTGAAATACACAAAAATATATTGCTGGACTTTAAAATTTGTTTCGTCTTACAAAAAGGCTGTAATGCCAACTGAATAACTTATTGGTTTTGCCATACTCATATTATTGGTGGCTTTACTATTTCTTTTTCTCATTGCAACGGTTAATTTTAAATGTTATCATATTGCTAAGGTGCCCCATTACTATTTCCCCTAACACCAATAGGCTGAGGGGCTACGGTGGCTGAACGGTTAGACTGCTCGCATCCAACCAAGGCGAACCAGGTTCAATCCCCAGCCGGTTCACTCCAGATTTGCGCAAGAGGGAATCGTGCCGAACGATGCTGCCACTGGTCAGCGGGTTTTCTTGGAGATCTCCCGTTTCCCCCACCCTTTTATTCCGACGCTGCTCCATTCTCACCTCACTTCACCTTTATCGGCTCTCAAGAAATCACTGTTAAGAGCCACACAAAATCTCTTATCACTCTCTTCACACAATAGGCTGAATATTTTGAAATGGACAATCGTAAAGAGTATCTTAAAAGTGAATTCCATCTGTTTGGCACACAAAGTTATGAAGAACGCAGGCATCTTTTATGAGTGTGTCACAGTCCGCAGTATTTCGTAGATCTAATGGACTTTAAAGGATTCTCTACTTATCAGCAAGTATGCCAAACGAACATTCTGCCACTCACCTTGCTTTGGTTAACCTGTAGTTGAAAACTCTTTCTTTGACGCTTAAGTGTTTGACAATAAGAGGGCTTAGGGCATACTTGACACTGCGGTCCTTTTCGTTGTCGGCGGTGATACCTATGTTATGTATTTGGTGGCTGTATCGTAAACTGTTCGGAAATTACAGTCAACTATGTTTATAAGTGAGCTTATGACATACTTGACGTGTTCGCGGTGTTACTCTAGGCTAGCTAGCGTGCTTAGGCAGGCTTCGCTCCATGTCGCGCAGGTGAAATGACAGAACATGTTACTCATCCCGCCAGGATGTCAGGTGAAAGGAGATCAGAAGGAATATGAGAAAACCAAGATGGCAGCAGATGATGGTGGTGGGGGAACATACAAGATGGAGGACTCGAAAAGCAAGATATAGGAATGAGTGAAAATACAGTATATCGAAAGGAATATGAGAAAACCCTCCAAGGGATAGAACGGATGTGAGACAGGAAGGAATGAAAGAGCATGAAACAAATAAATAAGTCCAGAAGGAATATGAAAAAAACCCCAAGGGATAGAGCAGGCGAGAGAGAACGGGCATGGGGGAGAGAGACTGGAAGGAGTGAGAGATGTAGCATGATGGGGCAATGAACTTGAACATTCTTCAGACAATATGGATAGTGATAGCATGGAATGACCGAGTGTGAATGATAGGGCCACTCCTCCACTCCTCCCTCCTCATTCCCAAAAAAAAAGTCACTTAGCCACAATTGGGTGTCATGATATTTTCGGACTAAGTGACTCATAAAACATTTGGCACGGGGGGGGNTGAATTCGGGAAATTTTGGACGTTTTTAAGGGAAATTAGGGAAATGTTAGCAGTTTTTGATGGAAAAGGAAAATCCAAGATGGCCGCCGTGGCTCCCTGGCTCCCCACTAGGACGCCAGTTGACGCAGAACTATCATTTTCATACTTCTCATATGTAAGGAACCAACCCGGCCTTCGCCCTGGAGAGATTTCGGAAAACCACGGAAAACCGTAATCAGGATTGTCTTAATGGGAATCGAGCCCGGGATCTCCCAAATGCCGTACAGTGAGTTACCATTGCCCAAGCTCGCTTAGTAAGTGGGAGGTGTTCAGTACTACGTTGTGTTCTATAGGCTAAACTGAGGACTTTTGAAAGCCCTGCTTATGAAACACTTGAACGACAGTTGTGTATTCTTCCACAATGTGTAAAATTAACATTGCCAAGGGCACTATCACTCTATACATGCGTCGATCAAGTGGAACTGTACAATTACTATACGAGTAAAAAATTTGGCAAATTTGCTTATTCTTACACTTGTGTGCGCTAAAAGAACAGAAATTAAATTTGTTTTAGTATTCACAAATGTTTACCCAAAATTTCTAATCCAACATTAAGGCATGGAACTACTTTCCCTCCGTCGTTACCAACTTTACTAGGCGTGCCCGTTAAAAAAAACATGTAAGTAGGGTTGAGGTGAGTTGAGAGATTCGGATGGCTCTTAAAAACGAGGTCTTGAGAGCCGATAAGGGTGAAATGAGTTGAGTATGGAGCAGCGTAGGAATGCTAGGGTGGGGTAAACGGGAGATCCCCTAGATATCTCGCCGACCAGCGGCATCGTCCGGCAAAAATCCGGGAGTGGCCCGTCCGGGATTAAACCCGGTTCACCTTTGTGGGAGGCGAGCAGTCTAACCGCTAAACCACCGCGGCCCCTATGCAAGTAGGAGCAGTGACATTTTTCAAATAGCACATTATGTACATAATCGCCTGGTCGTGTGTAAAACGTGTTTTGTGTCACTGGTATATAATCCTGAAAAGTAATTTATAGCATGATCATTCCGTGTGATATTTCCACTTTCTTTAAACTCTGGTATATTGAAACTAGGCAGCATAACAAAACCTGATCTTAATTAGCAGGCCTACCAGTAAATGCAAGCCAATTATGTTTATAGGCTATTAACGGTAAAGTGAGCACTTCTGAAAGCCCTCTCATTTGGAATAATAATCAACAAATATATTTTATTTTAGCCTTAGATGTTAACTTTTGAATACGGTGGAACGTACATGCTGTGTTTATTACTTGCATGGCAATATTTATTTAAAAAGGTGGTTAAAGGATAAAACATGGCTGAAAGGAAAAATAACTATAGGTGGTTTTACTTTCAAAGAAGCCAGTTCTTTCCCATTTTTAATGTTGGTGTTTCGACCAGTTTCTAACTTATCATAAGGGTTTGACAGAACGGATTTTACATTTAAGTGTAGATTGAAATCTCTGTCCTTGAGGTCGAGTATTACAAATTTTAGCAATACTTATAAAACATTCTGTACTAAAATTTTAACAATGATATAATGTACCTATTATTAAGACATTGTCATTTTCTGTCTGCTATGTATTCAAGTGTTAACATATTTCCTCATATTAGACGTGAGTCACGTATTTTGGGTCTGAACATGCGACAGTGAGCTTGATTTCAGCCGGGAAACGCGTTGAACTGACTTAAGCGCACACACAATAAATTAAAACCTTCTGTTTGTTTATAGTAAGTGGTTTCCATGCATCTCCAAACAAACCCTCTTCTGTGCAGATGCTCAGTGTATCACTAACAACCTAGAAATATTTACGTACTTATGAAAATACGCGAAACTATTATTTCGATATTTTAATAAGTTCATTCTGTCCGAAAAAAAACCCTTGGTAATAGTAACTTCAGCAGCAGATACACAATGGACGGCAAGATTATAAAATATAGTTCCTCGCCATCATGGACGTAGCAATAATCAGGAGATAGCATGCTATGAGGTAGGTGAAGCCACATTATCGAGCATTGCCATATTTTTACACACAGAAAACAATGAGAATACTGTTGCTTGTTTATGTAAAACATGAATGTTAACTACCGAAGTCGTTCTGAATAAATTAAACTGCTGAAGCAATACTTCTAAGCCCGAAATTGACATGTTTTGATTCAATAGCTGTGTTGTCCTTATGACCAGTTAGGTTAGATTATCGATGTTTTTGGTGTTATAACAACATACTTTGATAAAATAGTTGTACTGTATTCCTGACAAGTTAAGTTTACAATAGTTTCGGTGACACAAAATTAACATACTTCGATACAATAGCAGACATTTGTGGCAGGTTAAGTTTCCAAAGGCTTTCATGTCGCAAGATGGCGGACGGGCTTCATCGTTTTCCCACGCACGACCACAGACCAGGCCGAGCCCTTGCTCGCCCTACTTCGACAGCATCCCAGATGAAAACGAAATTTTTTTTTATTTCGAGCTCCTGGCACAGTTACGGCTAAATTAACGCCTTCTCCGCGGCTGCAGAGGGAAAGTGAGACGCGATGCGGCTCATTTCCGCAGCGCGTGGCTCGTAAACGGCAAGTCTCGCGGCGTTCGCTCCATAGCTCGCGCGTGAGTGGCGAAAATGTTGACATGCGGGCGGCTTGCGTCGTGGGAAAGGGGGTTAGCGGAGCCGGTGCAAGCTCGTGTTATAATTGGATGGGCCGTGAAGTGGAAGCCTGTTGAGGATGCTGTGATCCAGGGGNCCCCCTCCGACGTCGTCGGCGCCCGGGTGGAAGTGAAGTAAAAAAAAATAACAAGAGGGGAGACTTGTCACGTCGGCCCACTACTCGCGACAACCCCTACCCTCCAGACCTTGCACCGCTCGTGCAGTTCGTGCAGGCCCTCGTAACTCGAATAGGGAAAACGGAACATTGCCGAAGTCCTGGTTCAACGGTCTTGCAACTTCGGCATTAAAAAAAAAAAAATTACATATTTAAACAAACTGCATACTGCACTCAATAGCATAAATATACAATAAACACTAGTGTAGTTTCTCTCTTTAGATATTGTATAAACTCATGATTGAATTACATATTTTAATTTTGATGGTGGCAGCACAGGCTGCTCTGTGTAAGCGCCATTCACATCTGTTTATTAGTGCCATATAAATAAATAAATATATATATACAGCAATATACGCTTAAATGTAATGATGTTTCACTTTCTCGGTTACAGTTTATATTCGCTCAATGGTATTTGTGATATGAAATAACTTTGGGTAAGAGAAGCATCAATAATATTAGCCATATATATATATATATATATATATATATATATAACAAGTGGCGAGGTCTCTATAGTACCACCAACATAACAAAGGGAGAATGTGTCTTTTACTCTGTGTTCTAATGTTGGCAGTACCGTAGAAACTACTTTGGCTTGCTTCGGCAAACAAATGAATCGGATAAGGATATCTCGCTATACCTACCCTTGAGTTACAACGCTCTACCTCTATACTCCCTGAGTTCGTGCCAGATGCCTACACTGGAACGTGTGCAAACCATCTTTAGTCTATGGTGCAAACCGATCCACGTCGAAAGTAAGGTTACTTATACTACATTTTGGGAAGATCAGTGATGAGAGTTTGGCAACAACAAATATTTTAGCCACCAGGTAAGCGCTAGTGTCGGCAATGTACCTGATTTCTCTACACTAAAACAGGATTGTTGTAATAATCATAAATAAAATGTAAAGTAGCTTCGTAACTAAGTAAACTATTTCTATTTTATTTTTCCCCTGGCTTAAAATTTTAATTTAAAGTTACCTTTTGGAACACTGCGCACCTAGCGGCGGAAATTTTCCCTATGCCAAACTCTCTCATAAGAAATCACGGTTTGTTCCTAACCTGAGTAGAATTTATAGCAATTGAGCAAATGCGTCCGTCTAAAGTGTCCGAGTTGACCGTGCTGTCGCCACTACAGCATTTGATTGGTTCACGTGACCCGTGACGTCAGATGCTGATGGCGCAGACGTGAGGTGAGTTTCTGACCGAGTGGAGTGGAGAGATTTCGACGGTGAGTATGGAGCATTGCCGGAATGCAAAGGCCGCTGTAACCAGATAATTATTCCTACGACAGAAAAGATATTCACGTGCCCATGCTTTCAAAGATGAAAATGTAGCACGAGTCAGTTGTAACAAACAGCAACGACTTAAGCTTTTCCACGTGAGTAGAAATTGAAACATTTGTGTGCGTCGCATGTGTTTCGTATACCTGTGTTTGCTGTCAGAATGGGTTATGTTCGTAATTAGAGCCAGAGACATTTTTTTTTACTTGTGTAAAACTACGCTCTACAACTAACGGCGTCACAGTGGTTGGAGCGCTCGCCTTCCACCAAGGCGAAGCGGGTTCGATTCCCAGTCCCGGTGGGGGCGCTTCCGGGTTTACGCACGTGGGAATCATGCCGGACGATGCCGTTGATTAGCGGGTTTTCTCGGGGATCTCCCGTTTCCCCCACCTTGCATTGTGGGACTGCTCCGTACTCAACTCGCTTAACACTTTGATGTCGGCACCCTTTTGCCAGCTATAAAGACAAGTTAGACGTTACTCACCTATATCCATGCCGCTGCAGGGACACCGTGCTCTATTGGTCTGTATTGTCACTTAACGCCATTCTACTGGTCAAAACGACACCAGTCTTTCCGCATTGGCCGGCTGCCAACCAATGGAGTGCCAAGTTTACTGTTTTCCAAACAAATGTTCTTTCGTATGTAACAGGATGTACATCCCATCGTGCTGATTTCCGTAAGTATGCAAACATGTGTCGTTCATTTACGGAGTTAGTTGTTGCGGTTGTATTAGATCCTATTTAAAATCCTTATGAAATAGGGAATTAGCGTAAGCATACCAGGACCAGTTTTGTTATTTTATGTGGAATGAAATATTCGAGCACTTTGCCCTCAAAGTGTTAACTCTCGTTGGCACTCCAGACATCGTTCTTAACAACCCCCCACACTTCTCCGCTTCACCTCAGAAAACAATTTTAATTTTTCTCATTTAATTATTATACTACGTAAAACACCCGCACAAAGGAAATATTTTTTCAGAGTATTTTTTCTTACAAACAAGACATACAGAATTGGAATTGTAAGGGGCTTGTTAACGTCCCCCGGTGTCATTCCTGAAGACTTATAAGTAGGGGCAGTGATATTTGGCGAAAAGATTTCGAGACAAGATACAGTCCAAAGCACTGTAGGGTCGTCCATCTTCTTTTATTGGCTAAAAAAATGTCTGGCTCTTGTTAACCGTTTGCGCACGAAGGTTCAGTGTCGGAATTACTTAGTCCTGAGTGGTTTGGTCAAAGACGGACACGGTACCAGCAGCTAATGGAGGTATAACAACAGCTGAGGTGTGTATATAGTATCGAAGTCTACTGTTTACTCAACCGGGCTGCCACTAATATCAGCTTCAGCCAGCCGGGTCGTGCCGGCGTCCCAAGCACAGGCATCCAAGGAGAAATCTCGAATGTTTTGTGTGATAACTTATCTTCTAAGCTTACAAAAATAATTAATTTGGTAACAAAGAAGAAGACGAGAAGACGGTGGTGAAATAACAAGGAACATTTTGTTTTTGGTTGCAATTTTTTGGCGTAATATTAGCCTGCAATGACAACATTGGTACAATTTACAGTGTTCATTGCTTTCTTTTCGTTGTGTAAGAAACAAATGCGTAGTCACAGAATCGTGTTTAAATGTAATATTTATTTTCACACAAAGTAACTTAAATTAGTGCGTGTTAAATATTTGGTATAACAAACCAAGTTTTTTCTTCCTGGACGGAATTCGGTTGCCCACTATCCTTTATTGTCAACTACGACAGACACTTTCGACAGCTTCATTCAGCGTAAGGGGCTTAGGATCGTGAAGAAGCCATCCATTCAAAAGGAAAAGATAAATAGAAGACGTAGGAGTGGTGGAGGGGAGTGCAAGCAAAACAAACTGGTAGGAGTTCCCTCGTATTTTTCTTTCCGTCCAGTGTTCGCGTAAATGTGTTTCCACACAGTTGATGCCCCCCTGTGCTTCTCCTCGTGGAAAGTCTCGGCTCCTGCTGTCCGACCATTTGGCCAAAACACGAAACTCCCAGCTAAGGTGTCGCGTCCAACTACCTGGCGACTCGCTTTGGAAAAGTTTTAACAACACACGCCACTGGGCCGCCTGTTCCCAGGAAAATCCTCGCCTACAGTTGGCTTTTGTCCGCGGACGTGTTGGAGGACACCCAAGTGCTGACCGGTCTACGTGGCTTCGCATGTCCGCAGTCCGAAGGTTATTGGCCAATTTGAAACTTTGTCCGCGGACAAACTCCATCTCTAGCTGATATAATAATAAATATTATGATATTTGTTTACACATGTTTTCGCGTGCAGGTACGTAAATATTATAATATAAACAGGAAATCTAGAATAAACATTCATAATTGAAAAAAGCGGCATACACAAAAAACATTATTAAGACATATCACTAGTTGAAAAGCAAAACTAAAGTAAACGAACCTAAATCATGGAATCCAAAGAGTACTGATACAATTTATTACAATTAAACAATTAATTATTACTATGATTCCTAGATAACCTTAAATGGTAAATGTCAAATGGCAATTCCTTTTAATATATTAACTAAAATAAAATGTAACATGCATGTATACATATATGCATACATGCAAATTCTACAGAGGAATTAATATTTACAAAATTTTGGCCGTTACAAATCTCCCACAAAGATTACGTAGTTTGGATGTTTTCATTGCCTCTGCCGAGAATTTCAATGTACGTCTCCTTGTGTTGGCCAACATTGGAAGAAGGGAAGGCACAGCTATCATGAACATCTAAAAGTCATTACCGGAAGATCTCTTGAGGATGATAGCAGAATGAATCGGTACACCACAATGTCTGTAAAGTAGCTTAAGGTGGTTTGTGGTGTTGATTAAGCCCGTTTAAAATCTGTACTTACTTCTGTTAAGTGTAAAATTAACATTTTGAATAATGGTAAACTGAGCACTTCAGAAAGTCCTGCTAAAGATCTACTTGCATGCACATTGTGTATTCTTATACAATATGTACAATTGTGTAGGTCAAGCGAAACTATACAATTATTACAAAAGTATAGCAAGAATAGCAATGAAGAAATATCGCGTTTCAAAATAAATAAAAAAGGCTGTAGGAATTTTAAATTTATATATTTTTTCGTACAAATCTTTAAAGCGAACAAAATTAATACATTAGAATAGCGCTCAGAGTAACTATTCATTTTATTAAAATACTGTGAAGATGGAAATCTTTTATTATGTTACCCGTATTTTAGTTTTAATTATCACATAAAATTTAAAGTAAAAAAAAAATGGAAGTCAAAACGTTTCCGCAGGTGAAACACGTGTCGAATTTCGAATAAGTTGCAAAATTACATTTCTGTGATTTCAAGAAAGACTTTAGTTTATACCAACTTAACGTGAAAATAATTAAAATAGTAATAATTGAGATTTACGTAGAAATTCTCGCGATGAACGTTATTTTTTTAGAATGATTAGGTATTTTAATCAAGTTGTCATCGATATCGCGTGAAGAAACCACGCAATTTCCTCGAAATCTAGACAAGAATTTTGGTTCTCGGTTCGGCTACCTGGAGTTTTTTTTATCGACGTTTGAGGCCGAGAAGCGCGGGAGCGATAAGGGCGACACTGCCACGCGCATCAAGTGCCCCATCGCCGCTAAGCGCAAGGCTCTGAGCAGGCGTGCAGTACTCTCGTCGTGCAGCGTGTACCTATATGAGGCTTCAAGCGGCGACCCTATCATTTTATTGGTGGGAAGTCTGTAGCGAGGTTCAACGCAGGTCCCTTGAGTATTTATGTTTTTATCTGACACGTATATTTTGAAATACAGATCTTAAAAATCCGTTTTTTGCAATGCTGGAGTACTCTGGAATAGTATTTCTAACGTGCGTGATGTGTTGAAGCGTGCATTATTTTCGTAGATCGCACATTGTATGCACGTTTAATAGTTTCATGTAGAAACCTGTATTTCGAAAACTGCAGCCAAGATCAAGCGCCAGATAAGTGGGTTCCTAAGAATCGGTTTCATCGACCCTGTTGAATTTTTCATTTATGTGTCATTACCATATTTTCAATTAAATTTTTTAAATGCCTTGAAATGGAGTTGACAAATTTTACCCATAGGTAGGGCCAGTGACTTTTTACGTAAAAATCGGAGAACACAGTAGACTTCAATATTATATACACACCTCAGCTGTTGTTATACCTCCATTGGCTGCTGGTGCCGTGTCCGTCTTTGACCAAGCCACTCAGGACTAAGGAACTCCGACACTGAACTTTCGTGATTCGTGCGCAAACGGTTGACACGGGCCAGAACATTTTTTAGCCATTCAAAGAAGCTGGACGACCCTACAGTGCTTTGGACTGTATCTTGTCTCGAAATCTTTTCGCGAGATATCACCGCCCCTACCCATAGGTTATCTGGTAAATGTGAAATGGCAAGATTCTATTAATAATTTAAAAACTGGCGCTGCGCTAATTACGTTATAATTACTTGACAAAAGTTTAGAGTCCATGTGGGTTCTACAGTGTTAAGCCGGAAGAGTATAGTTGCAGTTTCAAAATGAGTGTCCCATAACAACTGAAATAAGTTAGAAACCAGACATTCAAAATGGTGTATGAGTCCCAGCCTCAAGGTTTGTCTTATGCTAGACGACAGCCTAACAGAATTTTTGAAGTTTCTACGGTTTCAGTCACGTCCATATTTTCCAAGTGCCACAGAAATTATTAACCAATGAGGGTACCCTTTGATTACGATTAAAGAATATGTGAAACGACTAGCGGGAAAACGATGTGTTTCGAAATAAGTGTAAATATGTTCCTTATGCCTTGACAAGTTTAATTTCAAATACTGAATCGGGAAATAAAGTTATGGTAGAAAATACGTAAATTCAAGCTACCTCTCCTTAAGGAACCTCGGAAGTAAAATAATTTAAAAGCCTCAAGGTCACGTCAGGCCGTGGGGAAGCGTTGCTATGGCGATGGAAAATAGCAGAAACAAGTTTCGCTTTTATTCTGTTTCCTCGGAATTTTAAGCCATGAATATAGAGGTTTAATACAGCGACCTGTTCAGGAAAGGGACAGCCTTGTCGCTATAGTTTGAAACACTGTTTTCAAGAAAAATAAATATCTACTTACAGCGATTTTTGCAGTGACAACATTTGTGTTTCAATAACCAAGTTCATGAATTGGCGACAAAATACCGACTTTCATTTCTGTCCTGAAAACAGAAAGATTTACATTGAATATATTCCATAGTATTTTAAAAAATAGAATAGACACAACTATTTGCAACGAGATCCATATGACAACTAGAGAGGCCCCTTGGAGAAATTTGGGAGGCTCTTAAGGGTGAAGTGAGGTGAGTATGGAGCAACGTTGGAATGCAAGGGCGGGGAGAAATGGAAGAACCCCGAGAATACCCGCTTACCAGTGGTGGCGTCATCCAGCAGGATTCTCACATGCGAGCCCGGTTCGCCTAGATGAGGGGTGAGTAGTCTGACCACTACACCACCGCGGCCCCAGGGAGGTGCCTTGAATGAGGAATGAAAGCGAATGTAATATGGCGATGCGAGGGAGAAGAAGGGAGACAGGTGTGTGTGCCTTTGNCACACTCAAAGGCACACAGGTGTGTGTGCCTTTGAGTGTATCAGCGATCCTAAAGGAAATTTGAGTCGCGAGCCTTCAGCCACGCAGTCCCCCCACCCCCTCACCCTTGGTCTACCACTCCTCTAACAGCCCGAGGGTCGGCGAAATGTTATTAGCGCAACCCCGAGGAGGGCTTGTGGAGGTGATGCTTACAAAACGCACCCCTGCCCCCGCGCCGACATGACAAAGACCTGGCGCGCGCACAAAGTGGAGCGGTCCTCGCGCTAGAGCGGGTCCATTATGGCATCTAGGTGCGGGTAGCCGTCATGTTGTGGGGGCGGGGGGTGGTGTCGTAACCCGGTAACTGGCGGGGGCGGGCTGAAGGCGACGGCGACGCCTGGAGGCGGCGGAAAGGAAGGGGCAGGTGCGCGGACCAGGAGACATGCCACCTCAAGGCGACCGCTTACAATCAAAAAATTATGCGTTTAGGAGGCCCGCCTGCCTTGAGATGTTTCCCACGTCTGAAGCCGAGAAGCGCGGGAGCGATAANGTGACTTCATATATAAAACATAACTGTTTCTTTTGACGCTGATAACATTCTCAATGAAGCTTGGAATAAGAACAGATTGAGGTTACATTCAGACGGCCACACAGCCAGACTTCCCTGCCCGAATATATTTTCACATGGAAATTCACAAACATAGAAGTCTAGCTCTATCCAATTACCCTCGACATAAGGAACGGATTTCTCCCATATGATCATGTTAATACGTAAAGAGAAACTNCTAGCTCTATCCAATTACCCTCGACATAAGGAACGGATTTCTCCCATATGATCATGTTAATACGTAAAGAGAAACTCGATAAACAATGGCTACCCTGTAAGTTCCGTTATCCAACTGGCTGACAGATTCAGTAAGACGCTTGTAAATTTCTAACCGTATATGCATTCACTACGTTGTCAGTTCGATCCATGTTAAAGACAACAAATGTCCAGTTGGAATTGCAAAAAGGATATAATAAATATGCACATGCTTGTGACAAAGGTCTATCTACAATTGCCAATGAGTATTAAATTCGCGGCGGCTGGGCTCAGTGCAACCAACCGTTCACATGTTTTACTAATCGATGCAAATAACTTCAGTGGTTGGGCTATGTGTCTGTACTGCTGAGACACAATTTCAAATAGGCTGACACCAACAATGCGTAGTTGGCAGTACCTAATAAGGGCAAAAAGTTACATACATAAATTCTAAATTAAATGTCCTGCGTCTCTGCGCTATGATAATAGATGTTTAATTTTTTCCTCGATTGAAAGAACAATAACTCANAAATTAAATGTCCTGCGTCTCTGCGCTATGATAATAGATGTTTAATTTTTTCCTCGATTGAAAGAACAATAACTCATTACGACTCTCTAACCCAAGAAATCCGGAAGAGGGAATTCAACAAAGATTAAGTGTAAGGTAATTTTTCATGTGTTATAATTCAAGCAGTATCCTGGCTGAAACAGTACTTTCATGCCTAGAAATGCTAGCCTGCCAGAAGTGATTTCGAGTTTTTTACATTGGTGAACTACTCAACTTTTGACAGACGTATTTCGAACAAGAGAAATAATCGAAAAGTGGAAATTGTGTGTATTGATAGCGCGAAAAAGAACGGGAAAACGTAGTTTCCTGGTTGGCACTGTCTATGATGGATCTCTGTCACTCATCTCTACAGCTAGTTCACGGTAAAGTGAGCACTTTTGAGGCCCTAGTTACTTTTTCCTTTCAGCCATTTTTTCCCCTTTAAACAATTTTTAAATAAATATTGCCATGTAAGTAATAAACAGTGTGTAAATTCCACCGCACTAGGACGTTAATTTCTAAGAATAAAATGAAATACATTGATTGACTACTATTCCAATTGGGAGAACTTTGAAAAGTGCTCACTTTACCGTGAAAGGCCTATAGTAAGATAAAACAATTGTCAATTAGCTTGTTTTTGTTGAGTTTCCAGCCTCTACTTGTCTATCTCAAACCTCTTATGTACAAATTTAAAAATGATGTCATGTTGGCGGAATAACAATTAAGGCTTAATTGGCTTATATGGATGCAGACATACTCATGTATGAGATTTGCACGTCAAAGTCTTACAACTTTTTAGTCAGGGTTCCTGAATTTATCAATATATTTGACGTTTTCATCCTATTATTTCTTAAACATATTGGCTAGACCTTATGGCGTTTGTTATTTCTATGTTGCTTGGTTTTGTGTGTCGTTTTCCCGCATATCATATTTTGGCGTCTTTTTATTTGGCTCAACTACATTCCCTGATATTTGGCTAGAATTTGCACGTGTTTCCATATCGTTTGTAGAAATATTTTTTTTTTTTTTACTTTACAAGCATCCTGCTCGTGTAGATACTTTTATGGTGGAGTATGAAATAAGTATCTCTTCGTATTGTACATTTTTAGCACTAGCAATTTCCTTATCCATTGTACATCTTTCATCACTGGTTTTATCTACTTATGTCTTTCGCTATTGCCTATTTTTGTATGTAGCTACTTCGTTGGTATTTTTCGTCTTTTGACACAATTTTTATCCTTTGTGAATATTTCTCATTCCATGTTTATCTGGTTTGGTGGATGCAGTATGAAATTATTTCACACATTATGGTTAGATACCTGAAGAATTCACGGATTCTTTTTGAGACAAGCCGGAATTTAAAACACGTGTGTTTATATAACTTTAGCCATTGGTCCACGCGGTGTTAGACACCTCCTGGAGAGCGGTGGCCCAATCGTCGCCTTCCTTTGTGACAGCAGACAACCAATGTGAAGTTGATATCGGCATGTTTGTACATAAAACTAGAGTCTAGCCCGCAGGTCATTGAACTCGCGAATTTTTCCGGTCTCTAATGATGGTGAATAGTTCACCATTTTTGCACTTTGTTTCCTTTCAAGGCATTTTAATTGTACCTTTCTTTTGCTCATTTATTCTTTGTTTCTTTCTATGAGGCCAGCGTCTCTTGAAACTGTCAATTTTACACCAACACAAGGACGGATCAATAAGTTCGTTTGTGATTGACTGATCAACTGCTTGATTTTGATTGTCCAGTACATGGAATGGTAAGGTTAGGTGTCTCGCTTATTTTGCTGGTGAAGTTGTGTAAGGCAGATCGGTTAGGCTTGTTACTACAACTAAATTATACAATGGATAAGTCCATCGCACCTCCATTACCACCGTCGACTTCTTCATCTGCTATAGCAGCAATGCCGTGATCTTCATTCGGTTCAGCGTCATCGATGTCTCCGATGGCCGAGCCATACTCTTCCCCAACTGTGCCAATGAAGCTGTCACTCACACCGAATATGTCGGTAGGCCAGCCATAAATTCTTAATTTGTGCATTTCACATCTTCGTCGAAGCCATCGGTAACAATAACGCCAGCGACAACTGTACCATCAACCTCTTCGGCTGAGGCACCTGGGTCTTCATTGGTTAACACCAAAATATAGGTGTCACTTTTTTTTTTAAGTCATTTGCACTCGAGGACAGAGAATACTGACATAAAAATCATGGCTGTATGAAGAATGCAACCAACTTAAGATGTTGTGCTTTAAGTTTGGTTGTTCTAACACGATTATTGTTTACGAAGATCTATTAAAAGCTGCAAAAGTACACAGCTTAATATATAAAGACTTCAGTGTTAATTATGCATCTGTGTAGTGGAATGCAGCAGTTTAACTTCGACACAATTAATATTCCTTTAACACCGTTACCTACAATTGATGTTTAACCTGTGGCAAAACACCCACAATGATAATATGATGTTCAGAATTCTTTGATCAACGCGAACTTTAAAAGCATAAAGAAATAATATATATTTTAAAACAATTATGTGGTTTTTTTAATAGAAAGAAAAAATATGAGGATTTTATTTACAAAAATATTAATATGCTACATTGTAGTCAAAATTAGTTACAAAATTAATACTGAAATAATCATTTTATGCAAGTAGTTTTAAATAGTTACAAAGATTTATCAAAGTTCTACGACATTTCTAACAAAATTAAAATGTAATACACATTAAATATCGAGCATGACACTGCGGAATTTCTATAAAAATTACTAGTAAAATATATTTGAAACCAGCGAAATTTAAAGTGCTCCACTGAATATTAGTGTAAGTTTACTACTGACCATCAGNAGTAAAATATATTTGAAACCAGCGAAATTTAAAGTGCTCCACTGAATATTAGTGTAAGTTTACTACTGACCATCAGAGTTGTTGCATTTCACTGATTTACTTGTGGTCCTTGTTGGGTTCCAGTGAATATTACTTACGACTCACGGTCCATTCGATTTATTCGTCAGTGGGAAGTTTATTTACTAACTTCCAGTCCATAGCTTTTCTCGAATGATGCGTCTGATTCAGGTTTATATTGTGAGACGAATCACAAGTCACGATTATAAGTAATTACTTGGATGCCGTGATAAAATAATGGCCTGCGAGAATCTATGAATGTCATGCAAGTGNGTCACGATTATAAGTAATTACTTGGATGCCGTGATAAAATAATGGCCTGCGAGAATCTATGAATGTCATGCAAGTGAGAGAGATAGTTTCTTCCCTATTCTTCTGTAAGAATTACTACGCCAGACGATTTAAACAATTCTTATTTATATTACATGTTTGACAATTTTTAAGTGTACATACGTATTAATAGAAATTTTAAGTGATTACTGATTGGACTAACTGTAAAATTATGTTTGCAAGTCTTTGGAATATTTTTTCAAATATTGTATTTTTTGGGGAAAAAAAAAGGGTTTGGAGAACCAAATCTCAGGTGATGTGACAGTCGTCCTGAAATAGTGTTTACTGATTCTGAGTGTGTGCGATAATGTTCTCAGATTTTTTTTCAATGTAATCCATGCAGCAATAAGAGATGGCATAAGAATAGATTATTTATTCCATCATACTCTTCCATACTTATATCCAGCTTGCCGCAAAGGAAGATTAAGAAGAAAATATTGTTTATAGTGGTTGGCAATGGACCGGCTAAAAATCAAATAATTTTTAAAGTTTTTTATAGTAAAATTGTTTGATTTGTTTTACTGTCAAATGAAGTAAGTATAAACAGTTAACTGTACTGTATATAATTTATGCATGGTGATGCTGTTAAAATTTAAAATGTAACCACCTGAAATAATGATGATTAAAATATGTTGGTAGGTTTAATTAGAAGAGTTGATATAATTTGACTCTATTCTATACTATGTGTTGAGACTCAGTACTTGTTAGTGCGTTTGTGGTCTGCGAGGCCGAAACCTCAAGAACGAGTTCTTTGTTCAACAGCAAGGGATCAATCGTGGTCAGTTGAGACGAGAGCCTGGAGGAAGACAGACGTGTTTTATGGTAGCTAATAAAGTGATGAAAACATGTGCAAATCAAGTGGTTTTATAGCGCCTATAAACCAGAATACAGTTCATGTNGTAGCTAATAAAGTGATGAAAACATGTGCAAATCAAGTGGTTTTATAGCGCCTATAAACCAGAATACAGTTCATGTTATTCGATGCAGCAGTTAAGACATTGGTCAACCAGGCCGGATTTGTACATTGTAAAGCATATTTTAATGGTGCTGAGTGCTTCTTAGCCTCTTAGCTACAGTACAGTGGGAATGTGGTGCACTCTGAGTGCCAGTAANCTGAGTGCTTCTTAGCCTCTTAGCTACAGTACAGTGGGAATGTGGTGCACTCTGAGTGCCAGTAAGTGGCCAGTCTGGCAGACAATGGACAGTCTTTAGCGCCACCCACCTCCTCATGGGAGAGCCACAGTAATCCTTCCTGTCGCCAGGCGCAAACACGTCTTCCCAGTCTACCTACGAGGATGGAGTCCAGTCTGCAGACCGAGCATCACCTGGGAGGCAGTCGTGCTAGAGCGAGTTAAGTACACACTTTATCTGGTTCAGTTCANCCTTCCTGTCGCCAGGCGCAAACACGTCTTCCCAGTCTACCTACGAGGATGGAGTCCAGTCTGCAGACCGAGCATCACCTGGGAGGCAGTCGTGCTAGAGCGAGTTAAGTACACACTTTATCTGGTTCAGTTCAGTCTATTGCGTTCCGTTTCCTCCTGGAATTTCCCTATCCATTATATTCTTCCAAGGCTGTATGGATGAAAATCACAAAAAAAAAAAAGTTGATTTGCATGAGAGCTTCGGCTAAGGGTAGTCTCAGTCGTGTGTATACATTTTTTTTAGCAAATGGGAAAGGGGTGAGAAGTGCATTGAATTAAAGTAAGATCAGAGGAGCTTCCTGCTATCCGGAATAAGTGCTAGTCAGCTCAAGAAGAATTAGAATTTAGTGAAGGAATTGAGGTGCAGCTGAAGACGGAGTCCTTCGAAACTCTTTATTAGGATGTTTGGACAAGAACGCTGATATTGATTATTGAATCTCAGAATACTTAACATGGTAGTGCGCAGTGTAAGCATGGTTCTTCACTTGTGAGTGAGAAAGAAGTGAAGCTGCCAACCATTTCACTTTGTAGTTTTGGGGGAGAGATAATGCAGTTCCATCACTTCTATGAGACATTCAGTTGTTTAATAGTATACAATGATAGTCTTGACAACATCCAGAAATTCCATTACCTATTTAGTTCACTCGCTTAAGATGCCCACAAGGTAACTGAAAACCTGCCAGTTAATGGCGACAATCTTCAAATTGTATCAAATTTGGTCTGCAGTAGGTATAACAATTCACGTTTAATTGTCACAGTGCATCTAAGACATTTGCTAAACTTGCCACATGTAAACAAGCAGTCAACCAAAGAACTCCAGTGCCTTGCCAATCAAGTAACGAGCAATCTCAACACTATAAGGGCCATAGATATAAAGATTCCATTGCATGAGTTGTTGATATTCTAAATGATGCTAGGAAAACTTTATGCAGCCACTCACGAGGAGTGGGAGCTACATTCCTCGTCCCAAAACTTTTCTACCCTTGAGAACTCTTGAAATTCTTAAAGATAGGATGTAATGCTATAGAACTTATGCAACCTACACTAGCCATCAAACTTTAAATCTCGAAGACTAAGAATGTTAGACATTACAAACAGTCTAATGTAGTTAGCAATACTCAGTGCAAATTTTGCAAGGAACAGCAGGCATTACACAAATGCGAAGAATTCGCGAAGGTCAGCATTCAACAACATGTTGAGTTTGTAAGACATAACAACCTCTGCTTGAACTGTCTACAAGGTGGTCACTTCATTAGGCAATGTAGATCAGGAACCTGTCACACCTGCTCAGAGAAACACCATAACCTTGCTTCACACTGACACACCAACTGACCAAGCACCCCATTTTAAGGGCAATCGTGAAAACCAGCAGCAGAAACACAACCAAAATCACATTTTACCAAACAGCATAAGAGGTAGCAATACAGAACAAGTGTCATCAACTTTCAGTAATTGTTCATTCAAAATTAAGCCACAAATGCAGATCCTGCTCGCACTGCACTGGTGAAAATGCGAGACAGATACTGCCAGTTACAAATATGCAGAGATCTTCTAGGCTCAGGTTCCCAATCTCATTTCATTATAGTAGAATGTGTGCAGTATCTAGGATTGAAGAAAGAATGGGATGCAACCCAAATACAGTGAATAAATGAGGTAACTGCAGAAACCAAACACAATGACTGTGGTAATCTCCTGTGTAACAAATTATACTGTTGCAATAGAGTGTTTGGTTCTACCCAATATTTCTGCTA
This sequence comes from Clitarchus hookeri, assembly GCA_002778355.1. Classification (NCBI taxonomy): domain Eukaryota; kingdom Metazoa; phylum Arthropoda; class Insecta; order Phasmatodea; family Phasmatidae; genus Clitarchus; species Clitarchus hookeri. Next base: position 77,796 of record NQII01004246.1, read on the forward strand.
ATCTGCCAGGAAGTTACGTAGATTGTCACCAATGGAATATTCCAAAAAACCTCCACTTGGCAGACACAACATTCAACCAGCCAGGAAACATTGACCTTTTGCTTGGAGCAGATAGATGTCTTCTTCGGCATTCTCCATCCTGGAAAAATTATACGATCAAAGGACCACACTCTATTACAAGACACTGAATTTGGGTGGATAACATCAGGAAGATTCCAAGAGCCAGAAACTTCCCAAGATTTAGTACAACATACAAGATATGCATTGTTTGTGAGAATAGACGACAATCTGGATCAGCTCAAGAAATTTGGGGAAATATAAGAATTACACAAGACTCCTAAAACTCTCAAAGAAATGGAATGCGAAATACATTTCACAGAAACATTTACAAGAGAAGGATTGGGGTGTTCACCGTTCAGTTGCGTTTCCGACATGACACCACACAACTTGGAGACTCCTATCAAATGGCAGTCACAAGGTTCGATCAGTTATAAAGAAGGCTAAACAGGCAACCAGACCTGAAGAATTCATATTCGGACTTCATGGATGAATACCAGGCACTGAGACACATGCAGCTTACAAATATTTCAGATCATTCAACAGATATCACCTTTTACATGCCACATCATCCAGTATTCAAAGAACCAAGTACAGCTACACAGCTGAGAGTAGTGTTTGATGCATCTGCTAAATCAAGCAGCTTTGTGTCGTGCAGTCAACTACGGTACACGAGTGGGCCTTTGGCTCCGAAAGCCCACATCAATGATGGTCCGTTGAATAGTTCACATGCTGGCACTTGTTGACGCCACAGTATTGCAATCTGCGCCAATTTGAGAAAGGGTTGCACGTCTGTCACGTTTAATGATTCTCATCAGTTGTCATTTGTCCCGTTCGTTCACGATCTTTTTCCGGCCACAGCGAAGTCGAAGATTTGATGTTTTACCGGATTCCCGATATTCACGGTACACTCGTGAAATGATTGTACCCGAAAATCCTAATTGTATCGCTACCTTGGAGATGCTATGTCCCATTCTCCTGCACCGACTATAACACCATGTTCAAACTCAATTAATTCTTGATAACCTGCCATTGTATCAGCAGTAACCGATCTAGCAACTTTGCCAGACGCTTGTTGTCTTATACAGGCGCTGCCAACCACATCGCGTTACTCTGATTGGTTCCATACCTCTGTTCTTTGCATACGGACGCATATACCAGTTTTTTTGGCTCTCCAGTGTAGTTTTGCTGCTGATAGTAACAAAGATTCATAAAGATTTGATATACTTGACTGTCATTTTAAATGCTTGTTGTACTGATTTTTAGCTTTTTATGCTTCATCTCTTGACTCGCATAATTTATTTAATCCAAAATTTCTAGCAAATAAGACCTATATTTTAAACTTTTTAGGTAGTTGGCTCCGGTTTCCACCATTTTGACAGAAATTGCCAGCAAAATATATTATTTCTGTACTATATGTCCGCAAATATTACATATGCTTCCTTCGGAAATGCCGTGAAAAAAATGTAACTAAGTACAATAGGCNCAGCAAAATATATTATTTCTGTACTATATGTCCGCAAATATTACATATGCTTCCTTCGGAAATGCCGTGAAAAAAATGTAACTAAGTACAATAGGCAGTTGGGTTTTGCTAGCAGATGACATACTATTTAAAAATGAATGCCCTTTNCCAGGCGCAAACACGTCTTCCCAGTCTACCTACGAGGATGGAGTCCAGTCTGCAGACCGAGCATCACCTGGGAGGCAGTCGTGCTAGAGCGAGTTAAGTACACACTTTATCTGGTTCAGTTCAGTCTATTGCGTTCCGTTTCCTCCTGGAATTTCCCTATCCATTATATTCTTCCAAGGCTGTATGGATGAAAATCACAAAAAAAAAAAAGTTGATTTGCATGAGAGCTTCGGCTAAGGGTAGTCTCACTCGTGTGTATACATTTTTTTTAGCAAATGGGAAAGGGGTGAGAAGTGCATTGAATTAAAGTAAGATCAGAGGAGCTTCCTGCTATCCGGAATAAGTGCTAGTCAGCTCAAGAAGAATTAGAATTTAGTGAAGTNAAGTAAGATCAGAGGAGCTTCCTGCTATCCGGAATAAGTGCTAGTCAGCTCAAGAAGAATTAGAATTTAGTGAAGTAATTGAGATGCAGCTGAAGACGGAGTCCTTCGAAACTCTTTATTAGGATGTTAGGACAAGAACGCTGATATTGATTATTGAATCTCAGAACACTTAACATGATAGTGCGCAGTGTAAGCATGGTTCTTCACTTGTGAGTGAGAAAGAAGTGAAGCTGCCAACCATTTCACTTTGTAGTTTTGGAGGAGAGATAATGCAGTTCCATCACTTCTATGAGACATTCAGTTGTTTAATAGTATACAATGATAGTCTTGACAACATCCAGAAATTCCATTACCTATTTAGTTCACTCGCTTAAGATTCCCACAAGGTAACTGAAAACCTGCCAGTTAATGGCGACAATCTTCAAATTGTATCAAATTTGGTCTGCAGTAGGTATAACAATTCACGTTTAATTGTCACAGTGCATCTAAGACATTTGCTAAACTTGCCACATGTAAACAAGCAGTCAACCAAAGAACTCCAGTGCCTTGCCAATCAAGTAACGAGCAATCCCAACACTATCAGGGCCATAGATATAAAGATTCCATTGCATGAGTTGTTGATATTCTAAATGATGCTAGGAAAACTTTATGCAGCCACTCACAAGGAGTGGGAGCTACATTCCTCGTCCCAAAACTTCTCTACCCTTGAGAACTCTTGAAATTCTTAAAGATAGGATGTAATGCTATAGAACTTATGCAACCTACACTAGCCATCAAACTTTAAATCTCGAAGACTAAGAATGTTAGACATTACAAACAGTCTAATGTAGTTAGCAATACTCAGTGCAAATTTTGCAAGGAACAGCAGGCATTACACAAATGCGAAGAATTCGCGAAGGTCAGCATTCAACAACATGTTGAGTTTGTAAGACATAACAACCTCTGCTTGAACTGTCTACAAGTTGGTCACTTCATTAGGCAATGTAGATCAGGAACCTGTCACACCTGCTCAGAGAAACACCATACCTTGCTTCACACTGACACACCCACTGACCAAGCACCCCATTTTAAGGGCAATCGTGAAAACCAGCTGCAGGAACACAACCAAAATCACAGTTTACCAAACAGCATAAGAGGTAGCAATACAGAACAAGAGTCATCAACTTTCAGTAACTGTTCATTCAAAATTAAGCCACAAATGTAGGTCCTGCTCGCACTGCACTGGTGAGAATTCGAGACAAATACGGCCAGTTACAAATATGGAGGGCTCTTCTAGGCTCAAGTTCCCAATCTCATTTCATTACAGTAAAATGTGTGCAGCATCCAGGATTGAAGAAAGAACGAGATGCAATCCCAATACAGGAAATAAATGAGGTAACTGCAGAAACCAAACACAATGACTGTGGTACTCTCCTGTATAACAAATTATACTTTTGCAATAAAGTGTTTGGTTCTACCCAATATTTCTGATAATCTGCCAGGAAGTTACGTAGATTGTCACTAATGGAATATTCCAAACAACCTCCACTTGGCAGACACACCATTCAAACAGCCAGGAAACATTGACCTTTTGCTTGGAGCAGATAGATGTCTTCTTCGGCATTCTCCATCCTGGAAAAATTATACGATCAAAGGACCACACTCTATTACAAGACACTGAATTTGGGTGGATAACATCAGGAAGATTCCAAGAGCCAGAAACTTCCCAAGATTTAGTACAACATACAAGATATGCATTGTTTGTGAGAATAGACGACAATCTGGATCAGCTCAAGAAATTTGGGGAAATATAAGAATTACACAAGACTCCTAAAACTCTCAAAGAAATGGAATGCGAAATACATTTCACAGAAACATTTACAAGAGAAGAATTGGGGTGTTCACCGTTCAGTTGCGTTTCCGACATGACACCATACAACTTGGAGACTCCTATGAAATGGCAGTTACAAGGTTCGATCAGTTATAAAGAAGGCTAAACAGGCAACAAGACCTGAAGAATTCATATTTGGACTTCATGGATGAATACGAGGCACTGGGACACATGCAGCTTAAAAATATTTCAGATCATTCAACAGATATCACCTTTTACATGCCACATCATCCAGTATTCAAAGAACCAAGTACATCTACAAAGCTGAGAGTAGTGTTTGATGCATCTGCTAAATCAAGCAGCTTTGTGTCGTGCAGTCAACTACGGTAACGAGTGGGCCTTTGGCTCCGAAAGCCCATATCAATGATGGTCCGTTGAATAGTTCACACGCTGGCACTTGTTGACGCCACAGTATTGCAATCTGCGCCAATTTGAGAAAGGGTTGCAGGTATGTCACGTTTAATGATTCTCGTCAGTTGTTATTTGTCCCGTTCGTTCACGATCTTTTTCCGGCCACAGCGAAGTCGAAGATTTGATGTTTTACCGGATTCCCGATATTCACGGTACACTCGTGAAATGATCGTACCCGAAAATCCAAATTGTATCGCTACCTCGGAGATGCTATGTCCCATTCTCCTGCACCGACTATAACACCATGTTCAAACTCAATTAAATCTTGATAACCTGCCATTGTATCAGCAGTAACCGATCTAGCAACTTTGCCAGACGCTTGTTGTCTTATACAGGCGCTGCCAACCACATCGCGTTACTCTGATTGGTTCCATACCTCTGTTCTTTGCATACGGACGCATATACCAGTTTTTTTTGGCTCTCCAGTGTAGTTTTGCTGCTGATAGTAACAAAGATTCATAAAGATTTCATATACTTGACTGTCATTTTAAATGCTTGTTGTACTGATTTTTAGCTTTTTATGCTTCATCTCTTGACTCGCATAATTTATTTAATCCAAAATTTCTAGCAAATAAGACCTATATTTTAAACTTTTTCGGTAATNATATTTTAAACTTTTTAGGTAGTTGGCTCCGGTTTCCACCATTTTGACAGAAATTGCCAGCAAAATATATTATTTCTGTACTATATGTCCGCAAATATTACATATGCTTCCTTCGGAAATGCCGTGAAAAAATGTAACTAAGTACAATAGGCAGTTGGGTTTTGCTAGCAGATGACATACTATTTAAAAATGAATGCCCTTTAGTCGTCCAGCTGACCTGAACCAAAAAATTTATGTTTACAGTACATTTTCGGTGCGTGGAGATTCAAGTCTTTTTTTCTCTGAAAACAAGTCTTATGAAGAACATCGCATGTGTGTCTGTAAATAGGTTGTTATATGAGGATATGGGCAGGCCTTAGCAGAACAAACCACTCTAATTAACATATCTCGTAGGGATCAAAAACAAAGTCAGAAGCAGCTACAGTCCGTTCAAGGTTACTTCCAACTTTTCTGAAGCCCTGCTAAAGTTATACTTCCAAGATAGTCCTCCGCCTCATGCAAACAAAGCTTAACCGAGCCAAGAATATTACACCAATGGGCACCACATTCGTGCGCACTAATTTTAATAATATATATTGCATAAAACTATTTTCTCCCTGTCTTTCTTTATGTTAAATATAAATTAAATATTATAATTTATAAATAAAATACAGCAAAAATTTTAATATATAAAAAAATTAAGAACTTTTATGGAAACACAAGTACAAAACGCTTGCGATACATGCCATATTTTGGAAACAACCAAGTAGGCCTATGTCATTGCATGGGGTGATTTTTAAGAGGATTGAATCAAAAAATGTGAAGAAACTGCGAATAGACTATTTTCTCGATAATCTTGCCGCTATTGCTCAAGACGATTCAATATGCATATCAGTTACCTCCATTAGAACAGCCGGTAGTCAGGCCTTGAATTGCAGCTTGGCAATGATGACACAGGGCAAAGTAACACCTCGCAATGCGTCTGTTCTCTTCTGACTGTGATCCCAACCCATCAAGATGTGACAGAGGAAAGTCGACAATGTCGTCTGCAAACCTTCGTAACCGGACATATTCTTTCACTCAAAATTAGCCTGCAGTTCTACTTACCTCATATCAATACATTTAATTATCAATATAATCTTTTGCACCGCATCTACAGATATAACATAACATATCTCTAAAAAAAATTATCTGTGACGACAAATGCCTTGTGTCCGTCCACCTACGGGCTCGACTATAGTTGAAACAATTTCAATTACACTTGTAAAAGGAAGTTTAACAAAAGCTTGGTTAGATTATCTGAATTTGGTGCAAAATAGTTTGACAGACATTAAATAATTTTACTAGAAAAGTAATTATAAAATTATGCCTTATAAAAAAATCTTGGGATTTTCGTTGGCCGTGACATTTGCAATGTTTGATGAAATATCCTTTTGCTTAATACTTTTTTTTAGTACCGATTTCCTCAATGGAATTATTTGACATTACAGGTAACGGAGAAAACTAATTATTTACATTAACATTTTTTTTTTTTTTACAAAATTTTATTATCCTTTTTAACAAAATTTTGGGCCGTTTTTGTTTCTTGGGGTTTGGTCTTTGATTACCGCATTGGTCTAGTTACAGCAGTTTAGTTACTTTAATTACAGCATGGTCTAGTNATTTCCTCAATGGAATTATTTGACATTACAGGTAACGGAGAAAACTAATTATTTACATTAACATTTTTTTTTTTTTACAAAATTTTATTATCCTTTTTAACAAAATTTTGGGCCGTTTTTGTTTCTTGGGGTTTGGTCTTTGATTACCGCATTGGTCTAGTTAAAGCAGTTTAGTTACTTTAATTACAGCATGGTCTAGTTACAGCAGTTTAGTTACTTTAATTACAGCATAGTTTAGTTACAGCATGGTATAGTTACAGCAGTTTAGTTACAGCAGTTTAGTTACAGCAGTTTAGTTACTTTAGTTACAGAGGTTTAGTTACTTTAGTTACAGCATGGTCTAGTTACAGCAGTTTAGTTACTTTAGTTACAGCAGTTTAGTTACAGCATGGTCTAGTTACAGAGGTTTAGTTACTTTAGTTACAGCAGTTTAGTTACAGCATGGGCTAGTTACAGAGGTTTAGTTACTTTAGTTACAGCATGGTATAGTTACAGCAGTTTAGTTACTTTAGTTACAGCATGGTCTAGTTACAGCAGTTTAGTTACTTTAGTTACAGCAGTGGTCTAAATACAGCTGCAATATCTACACTTGTTAAACTGTTCGGAATAACACATACCAAACACGAAAAGCGCATACACACAAACGATTTTTAATAATTTTCTCTCAAAAATTTCTTCTATTCCAGGACAATATTGCTTAACACAACATATAAAGTAGCTTAACTCGAAACGTCTGTCTTCGGCGTCTTATNTTCTATTCCAGGACAATATTGCTTAACACAACATATAAAGTAGCTTAACTCGAAACGTCTGTCTTCGGCGTCTTATTTACTTTCAGATTAAAACCCAAACTTTCAGGAACACATCAAACCAATAATGCTTTGCAAAGAAGACATCGTGCTGGCAAGAATCGACTCTAGTAAGATGGGGGGAAATCTTCCTGACCTTAAGTGAGTTCACGAAGTGAATTTGCTCAGTTTACACTCTGCATGGAGTCCGTTGTCCAGTTCCTTAGCCGGTCACTCGGAACAGAAATCTGTTCCCTCGGAACGGGCGGGTCATCGCGGTGTGTTTTTCAGAATTCGCCATGCGGACAGCGTTCTCCACATCAGCGAAGCGAGTGTGTCTGTCGTGCGTGCTTTTTGGGTGGCTGCGGGCCTGGTGGTGCGTGTCAGGGAGGTTGTACGCATAAATGGGAGCGATGAATAATATGATGTGGGATCATAAAGAACCCGCCGGGATTTCAGAAGCAGGCGGGGGGTCCGCGCTCGGNACGAGGTTTAGCTAAAAGGGAAAATTGGTTAAAAAGTAATCCTGTTTGGGAATGCTCCACTGAGTTTTTCTTCCCCCTGGCGGGGATAGAGGGATTCCTGGAGGATATCTTGAAAGCTAAGGCGGGCGGTGCGTCCGGGATGAAGCTCCGGTCGTATCTGTGGTAAATGCATTTCTTGGGGAACAAATTATAAAAATAATCCCAGGTGGTTGCTTTAATTCGTTTTTATTTCTTACAGTTTCTATTAATTTATTACAGCGAAAAAATTAAAATTACGGAAGTAAAATTTTACATGTTGTTTTCTTATCAAATACTAAACACATTTCTCAAATATTTGTGAAAAAATGTTTTACAGTATACTGCGCAAAACCACTTTGTTTCTGTTTCAGCCTAGCTGCCAGATAAAATATTGAAGTAATTTTTGATATAATAAGTCTCAAATTGGTCTGATCGTTTTTGTATTTATTCCCTACACATTTTATTTGGATAGGGGTATTTCATTCCTACAGTGATACATTTTTTCATTTATATGATGTATAAATAGTGCACTTTATTTAAAAAAAATATATTAGTCATTGATCATTGTCTTATAATGTTTTTCCTTAGATAGATGTATCAATTTTTATTGATAATTTTAGCTCACTCTTTGACAACTCAGAAGGAATAACAGTAGCTAAGTGTAAGAATATGTCAGTTGCATTAACCTTGGCATTTGTTAAGTCGTAATATATAATTAGTAAATTTTATTTCCCTACTTATCAATCAATAAAAAAAATATCCTTAAGTTCCTGAAATCTTTGAAATATTTCCAACTCGTATAGAATTTCTTTAGCAGTGTCCACTACATAATATTATAGTCGTAAGTGTATTGCCACAGTGCAGAAAATTTTCTCTGAGCTGGTATCGCTACGACATGGCTGGCCTAGCAATTAAACCCACGTTATGTGTCCTTCAGTTGAATTAAACTGAGTAAACCAAGATAACACATTTAAGCCTACATCGAGCGTCCCAGGAAACCGATGGACTTCTCAATTATAACACATTTTAATCATAATTTCATCTTAAAATATTTTTTTTTATTTAAGATAATTTTTTATTAAAAATATGCCGCATTCCAATTCTTTAGTTTGGTTCTGCTAAATGTAATATTTAAAGTTATTCGAAGGAATAGTTTCACTGCAGAAGGCCGCTGTTGTAATAGGTTTACTTCGGTTTAGAGCGTCAGTAATTTTCAGACGGGGCCTTTCCTGTAATATATCCTACACAGCCTACGCCCTGCGGTGCTAAAGATCATTGTCGATAAACACAACCTGCAGCTTTGCGCGACTGAAAAGGCAAAAATGGCCAAGAGATGGAATGAATGGCGCGGAGAATAAGAAAGAGAGGTTTCTGAAGGATCTATTTAAAGTTTTGAGACGAAGGTTTGGCAGCAATATTGTGAGGAGATTGGCCGAGTGTAAGGAAGCTGCGAACTAAAAGATCTTCCCCTCTCGCCCGCCTTCAAGGACACCCACCATGAGACCACGGCGAATAGAAGCATTCTGCATTAAATAATACGATAGTTATAGCACACATNCCCTCGCCCGTCTTCAAGGACACCCACCATGAGACCACGGCGAATAGCAGCATTATGCATTAAATAATACGATAGTTATAGCACACATGTTTGTATTTTTATCACATCGTCTACTTCTAATCTGGATCGCAGCGACGTGAGATTATCTCGTGTTATGACGTGTATGACTGGGTTAGTTACAAAATGGATCAAATAAAACGTCAACGACAACTGCGTTTTTTATGGTACTACTAGTAAGAGTAAATGAAAAGCAATATTTAACAACGGCGTGATTTTTTTTTAATTCAGGAGACAAGTACTTAGTCTGTTTACGAACGCTGAACTAACTATAGTCCTACGTGTAATTGCTCAAATAAAGCACTGCACTAAAATAATAAGTGGTTCGGCGAGATATCTTGGTGTTTTGTGAACCTGTATCGTTTATATTATTATGGTGTACATTGTGTATGTGCACGTATTTGTGCACGTTAATTCATAAAAAATGACCACGTGATATTGGCAGTAGTATTGGTGTGGGGTATGCACAGAAGACAAAAGATACGTGCGTCAGTCGAGTGTAACTTGCGTAATGGGCAGGAACTTAAATATGTTATTTATATGCTAATGCTTATTTGCATATGCGCAATACAAAAGAAATAAATTTAACAAATTAAGTGTTTGCAAATTTAAAAATTTATCTTTTAGTACAACGTTAATACGTGGAACTTCTTTCTCCTGCATTGATCCCAACTACACTAGGGGCATGCCAGTCCGTGTGCAACCCTAATGTACAATATTTTGTATACGTATAAAAGCAGTTCACAGTTAATTAAGTACTTTTGAAATTAACCTTTGAAAATTGCCGCAGCCCCTACCTGCATTTATTTTAACGAGCACGCACTGACTGGCATGTACCAAGTAAAGTTGGTAACGACGAAGGGAAAGTAGGTCCGTGTCACAAAGTTGAATTAATAGTGTTACATTAACATTTGTGAATACTAAATTTTTTTTTTTCACATGCATGTGCGTGTTGTAATAAGCAAATATGTAAAATATTACATTTTTAAATAGTTTCACAGTTTTACTTGACCAACGCATGAATAAAGTGGTGAGACCCATGCCAATGTGAATTGTACATATAATGGAAGAATACACAATAATCATACAAGTAGATCTTAAGCAAGGCCTTCAAAAGTGCTCAGTTTACTATGAACAACCTTTGGTGAGAAAACACTAATGGTAGTTATGTTCCATACATCCACGGTAGCTTTCCTACGTTTGTTCTGGGAAGTAACGCCGCTCAACATTTCTATATCGGCAGCTTGGTACATGAGAGAGTGAGTGGAGAGATTGAGCGGCTCTTAACATCGAGGTGTTTAGAGCAAACGAGGGTGAAGTGAGGCGAGTATGGAGCAACACCGGGATGAAAGCGCGGGGGAAAACGGCAGATCCCCGAGAAAACTCGCCGACCGGTGGCATCGTCCGGTTTACGTGATAGAATTTCCATAAACTGTATGGGGTAAAATTTCTCATCACAGTTTACGAAGTTCACCAGAATATTTTTAGGGTGTATTTTGAAACACGTGCTGCTACGGGCAAAGAATTTTACAGAGTTTTATTTGAGGGGCGATCGGTTGATAGAGAACCATGTATGGGTATTTTATCATGCGATAACATAACTGAATCACATTTGGGAGGTTATGGGTACGATTCCGCCTGACAGCACTGCTCGCTGTCATTCACTGTTTTATGCAAGTGATGCTGTTCTTTCTCCCAAATACATGGATTTTCGTAAATTTCGCATCAGCATTATTGAGGCCCAGTCCAAGTTATTTATTTCTTTATTAAAAAATGTGTGTTTTTTTTTGTTTCAACTGGAATGCTGTCGGCAGAACAGCTCACCTAAATTGTTTAAAAACAAACCTATTAACTTTATATAATCGTGAAAGAAGCAGATGTTCATTTAATACAGAATTATACGCCTAGTATTAAAATGTACGATATATTACAATAACTGTAAAACAAGATAATTTCGTTCAGATCATCTGAAGCTCTATTTATGACCACAAAACGCTGGTCTTTATTCTAAAGTTCGTTAATTATGCATTCTTGTGTATATCTTGTAGGCTGATCTAACATGATGTGGTGGTGATATAGTGACTTCGTTATTTTGATAAATTAATGTTTAGTGAATTACGTTACATAATAAAAACTAAATACGAACCTACTAAGTATATCTTCATTTATTTATTTCGACTTTATTTATATTGGCGAAGTTAAGGCTTTAATGCCAGTAAATCAGGCCACGTGACCATTCTGTAAACTGAATGTACAAATTCGAACATGGTTTGAGTTCTTGATTAACTAATCTACAATAAAGTCACAAAGAGTATTATCATTACTGAAGACATGGCATTTTAAAAATACGCCAATAAGTTTTCAAAATACTGCATTATCTGGCGTGCCATAGAGAACCAATTAATTTTTTTTTAGCGTAAATATATGATGCAGCGTATAATAAACACGGGAGTCTAGTGTTGTAGGCCTACATGAAATATAATGTTTTAAATAAAGTTGGTTTTCAGTTAAATTCTAATTTGCTGTGACTGGTAAGGATACTGGGTGGGGTTTTTGGTCGGGTTGATCTTTGTTGAAGCCGCTTTGCGAAGGTTGAAATGTTTAATGTGAATTAATTAACTGCTCATTTTTCATGAGTGCAAGAACGGAGCGGACCTTGTGTGTTAAAGACGACCTAAATGCGTAACTCAGTGCAGAGTCAATAAAATAATGAATACTGATGAGTTTTACTTACGTATTCCTGATAGTAAATCCTTAACGAACAGGAGATCATAGAGTTCCAGTGTGTGTTTACGTCTTGATTGAAGGTAAAGAATTACACTTGTTGAACTGTTATGTAAATGCATGAGACCTTTTGTGTTATGCAGAGAGAGAGAGAAGGCAAACATGCACAGGCAATTATCCTAATTCATTAACGTAATTAGTAGTCTTTTAAAAGTTTTACTTATTTGATTGCTTAATGAGCTGACCAGCAGGGCAATTCATTTCACCTTTGCGTCACATAGTAGACGGAATGGCATGGCTGTGCCTTTGACGTGGGCGTGCCCATTATCTGATTGAACGCGCAAGGCTCTGAGAACGGTGCTTGCGTCTGATTGGCTGCTTACTATATGCCACAATATAGTCCCTATTGACTAGGCTGCCGGCTGGCGAGGTCACCAGGTTGCGATTGGCGAATGGCCTACCAGCATCTTGCTATTCGTAGGTACTCTATGTCTGTGCAGTACCTGCTCAGCGCTGCACTGTAACTTCGTTCGCGTGAGGTGTACCTCATACAACATTCAACACCCGAACAAGTGCCTCGTGTTCTCGTTACCAGAAGTTTATAAGGTGCTGCAACACGAACGCTTTACTGGAGGCTGTAAATGCAACTTCTACATTTGGGTGCTACTTTTACTACACCACCTCAAGGAGGTCGCGTAAAAGGCTCAGAAGGTGTAAAATAAACGTTGATAGAAGGGAGTAACGCATTTTAAATTTCAGGTAATACNGTCGCGTAAAAGGCTCAGAAGGTGTAAAATAAACGTTGATAGAAGGGAGTAACGCATTTTAAATTTCAGGTAATACGTATTTCATATGTCGTTATTTTTCCTATCGTGACTGATAGCGTCGCGAATGGTGAGAATTCACTAAAAATAGTTTTGATTCTAAATATATATTTCAGAAATAAGGGGTTGGAATAAATTTTGATTGATATCATAATGAGTGAATACATTTTAAATCTATTTAATTATAGAATATTTAAATTAACGAAAATAGTTTCTCAATTTAGCTTCCAGGAGTTCTGGNCATTTTAAATCTATTTAATTATAGAATATTTAAATTAACGAAAATAGTTTCTCAATTTAGCTTCCAGGAGTTCTGGTGGCGATTTTTACTCTCTCTACACTCGTCAAACACATCAACCAGTGGTGTAGCCAGGTTTTTTGTTTGGGAGGNTGGTGGCGATTTTTACTCTCTCTACACTCGTCAAACACATCAACCAGTGGTGTAGCCAGGTTTTTTGTTTGGGAGGGGCCTAACCTGTAAATTTTTAAAAAGATAATAAATAAGAAACTTATCTAAATCACAAAATCGCTAAATTATTTCTTCTTACTTTCAGTAAAAATTTGAGTAAATTATTTTCATTTTGCCTAATTTAGAAATTATAATCACTAATCAACCAAATAGTTCTTTTGGCTTCGTAACAAAGTAATTAAATGATGTAATGCCTGTTGTGGCTTTATTTCCTGAAACAGAAATAGAACAGGCGATTTGATGGGTGTGCACAAAGTGCTGATATAGGCCCATAGGGTCAGTATATGGGGTTATTCCAAACTTAAGAACACTCAGATATTGAGATATGGGAAGGGGCCAAAGTCACTCGCCCGTGGGGAAAGAAGGTTTAGTTGTAGAAAAACTGCTCCGCTTGGCACAACTTTGGGTGGTGAAGTTGCAGAAAGTACACCCCGTGCGGACAAAGCTACGACTTTTCGTCCTCAGTTGGCCCAGCCGCTTGCGGGGTTGATCGCTCCCTGCGGCCTGGATCCTGCCGCCAGACCTCAGCTGGTGTCAAGGGCGGCAGCTGGCGACCTCCCGAGGGCCAGGCGCCTTGGAGGGGAGGGCCAGAAGCCGAAGGACATCTGTAGTTGTCGCTGCGGCCGGGGACAGGAGAAGAGGGTCGGACAACCTTCCTCTTGCCGCCCTCTAAAGACGTCAGTCATAAAGCTGGCGGCGATTGTTCGCCTACTCACCCGCGCTTGCGGTCAGGGCGCTGATACAAGAACATCACTGTCGTGTCACGAGAAAACTCAACCATTTCAGCACCGACAGACTAGGCACCACCACTCAGTTGTAAAAAAAATATCTGTAGTTTTAAAAATAATTCTCTGGAAACTAGTTGCCAAGAACGAATTTTGTAGCGCTGTAAGTAAATTATTTGTCAACATGTTATTTATTTATGGCTTTATTAAATGGTGATGTTAAGGAAAATTGCCTTATTTTACACCTAGCCGTCTTCCACATGATGTATTTGACAAACAGGACAATATTATGAGTAAATATATCTATAAACATTCTGCGCACTAAATTATTAATGAATTCTGACATTAACAAACACCAGTTTTCTGTGTAAACAAAAAACGAATAATACTAAGACAAAGGCACATCAGGAATAAATAATAAAAACAGTAAAAAAAGGGGGAAACAAAATTAGTTAAAAAAATTAATAAACGTTAACATTTCTGTAAAATATGACGAAGCAGTACTTATTTACTAAATACCAATTTTTCCGTAAAAATGAACTGCAATTAAAATATTAGTATTTAATGGATGACAAATCAGGAATGCATAGGAACAACCTGTAAAAGAACATAGAATAATAGCTATAGTCTGTGTGCACTTTTGAAAGCCCTGAGCCTCGTCACTTTATTCTTGCGTCGTTCAAGTGAAACTGTGAAGTTATAAAAAAGTAAATATTTTACATCTCTGCTAATTTTTGCACTTAGATACATTACAAATAAAGAAAGCAAAAGAAATAATTTAAATTATCATGAATTATTCGACGCTAAGAAATGGAACTACTTTCCCTCCCTCGTTTCCAACTTTACTGGGTGCATGTCACTCAGTGCGCCCGTTAAAATACATGCAGGTGGGAGAAGTGACTTTTTTCTAAGGTCGATTTAATAATTGCTCTCTTTATCGCGAACGGCCAATGACAGACGTTAATGTGACATCAATGAGATACAAATACGTGATCAATAAGTTAGCGCGGAGTGTGTAATATTAAAGTTGAATTTTAACGTTTTCAGTCCTCGAGCCCACGATCAAGGACGTGTTGCACACGAGGGATACTTATGGCTGGCGCTGTACCCAGCAAGGAATCAGTGCATGGTGTCATAAAAGCTTTTTATATGCGAGTAACACGATTCGCGAAAGTTTCTGCACATCTCGTTCATGAGTGGTTACTGCTGACATAACCTGTTCACGGTAAAGTGACTACTTTTAAGGCCCTATTTACTTTTTTCTGTCTGCCATTTATTATCTTTTAACCATCTTCTGAAATAAATATTTCAATGTTAGTAATGAAGACAGTGTTTATATTCCACCGCCCCGGAAGTTTACGCCTAAGACTAAAATAAAATATATTGACTACTATTCCTAACGAGAAGGCTTTCAAAAGTTCTCACTTTACCGTGAATAGCCTATACTACTGCGCACGCAGCATGTTGTGCACTGGTAGCGAGAAGTAATCTCGACAAAAGTACAGAACACACCAAAAGATTACAGTGTTGCAACACTTGAGTGACTGAACGGGTAAACAAGTAGCAAATACAGGGTACACATTTATGGAATACCTGGCGATGCATAAACAATGTGTGTTTCACAATACGTTGTATTGTAAAGCTATAATATTTCACTCGTATCATTGCATATAGTTTAGAAAATTTTTTTACTGTGATTCAAACGTGTCTGCAATCTCCCCGAAACTTGCCGGACTTTACGTTCAAAATTAGGCGTTGTTGTAAATATCATTATAATGTTATGGAAGGCAGCAGTTACAGCTATTCACACGATTGTAATAAAATCTGTGAGAAATTATACCATATGTAACATGTTCCGATATTTTCTTAAAAAGTAAATCATAAGCATTTTATACTTTCGTTTTCTTTAAATTGCCTTATTTTTCATTAAATTAAATACTGGCTCTAATTCAGTCTATAAATTATATTATTTATTTTATAGCTAGTATGCATTAAAAAAAGGCTGTAATTTGTCAATGACTAGTAATAAATAGTTATTACGTAAAATACTAAGAAATTGAGTTTTGGTATGTTATTTGTAAAGTAAAAGTTTCCTACTGACATATTTTGTTTTAAGTTAAAACTGGTGAAATTTGTTAAGGTGATTCTTAAATGATGGGACAAACATTGAGGGGTCGTAGAGCTCACTAAAACAAACAATTATTGTATAGGAATATATGGGCGGGAGTGACGCGTTGAGGCACTAACACATAAATAACACATTAAATGAAACACAGTGTTTATTTACAACGTCGCCGCTAAATGCCTTTTTACAGCAATGTTTATAATAATTGCTCACAATTGCTACCACTGACAGTAATGCAAGCTTGGTAGCGTCGGTGGAGTGATTGGCGAACAGATTCAAATACGCCGGGTATTTCACACACGCCACCATTGCCAGCAAATCACGCCATATGTAGAGGTCGCCAAGCATGCGTGACTGTCGGTGGATGCATTTCCAGCAACTGTTTTAACATTCTCTGTACGGAATCACTCGTTAAGTATGCTGCTAATGAACATTTTATGTTTCCGTTAATGTGTTATGTTTTTGTGTTTGTGCCTCAACGCGTCACTTTCGCCCATATATTCCTATACAATAATTGTTTGTTTTAGTGAGCTCTACCACCCCTCGATGTTTGTCCCATTAATTTATAATCATCCCGTATAATCATTCTAAATGTGTAATTAATAGTTATTACAATAAAGAACTACAAGTATTGTATCATCTTCGATAGTGATCAGTAAAAATATTTTCCTTGTATGTAAAGAATTAATTTTAAAAATTACATACTTTAACTTCTCTTTAAATCAAAATTTATATATCTCAAGAGTAACACTGTTTCTTCCTTGCGTATTCTACTGTGTTATATATACACATATATAATAGGTAAATACGCATA
This sequence comes from Clitarchus hookeri, assembly GCA_002778355.1. Taxonomy (NCBI): domain Eukaryota; kingdom Metazoa; phylum Arthropoda; class Insecta; order Phasmatodea; family Phasmatidae; genus Clitarchus; species Clitarchus hookeri. The sequence goes on from NQII01004246.1 coordinate 94,981, forward strand.
TTTTTTTGACATCCACTGTTAATTAATGCTTACAGAGAAAGCAGGTTGAACACAAGAAATGTCTTATATAAAAAGAAAAAAAGCTGGAGAATCACTGCACATGCAACCGCAGAACCGTATCGAAGAGTGCAGGCCGGCTTTCACTGTATAAACAGCGCGATCGATTTATCGACAGAATATTGAAGGATCCACGAGGGGTGTTATGGGGGTCAAAAGCAATACATGAAATCATATCACTTGAATTTGACACGAGCCATTCCGTTGGATCCATGCACTGGCACGTATGCAGATTAACGTCTCAGAAAAGCGTTCATAAAAGCGAACAATGTTGGACGAAAAGGACTGCAAAGCAAGTTGAACAATTTTTTTTATCTCATATCTATTTCATCTTCAAGACATAAACTCAGCCAATAATGCCATTATTTTTCGTATCAAACAGAATTGTTTATAAATCGGGAACATAAATTCCAGCACGCGAGCAATCAAAGCCCGTGTCAGCACGTTTAAGGTGATGTCTGACGGGACACTTAAATAATTGACTACATGCTACAGCCAAGGCCAAGTTTAACGTAAGATGTAGTCGCCCTAGGCTTTTTATTACTCTCCCGCATTCCCCTCGAAGATAACAAAGACAAATATAATTATCCTCGTGACTAGAGGGAACCCCTTTCACGCACCTGCTCGTCTCGACCAACAATACACCAGAGATGAATTTAAAAAAAAAAGGACCAACACTTCTCACAGAGCCAAGGGAAGGACGGAGAAAGGCACGTTGGCAGCCATGAGAAGTCGTTACTGTATAAGAAACCTGGCAAATAAAACTTCGGTAAATATTTGTAAAGGAACTCGGCCGTAATAAGTATAATCACGAGACGTGGACGTAGGATAAAAAAAAAAAAACAATTACCGCAGCTCTTGTCAAAAGAAAGAATGTTTGGACACTAACGAAGTATTCAGCGTCGGAGACTTTAACGATACGTCAAGAAGGAAGCCGCCGCGTTTACACAGATGCAGCGGTCGAACAGCCGTCACAGGTGCGAAACCAGAAGTGACTTACAACGGTCCATTCCTCACTCCGTGAAGCTTTCATTTTCTATTTATTTCTTCGTGTTTGCGAGCTCAAGTGCGTGATATTTCCCCCACCAATGGGAGATCGGGATAATTAATGGTGTAGCGCGCGCTAGTTATTTGTGAGACTAGATGCTGCCTCACGGTGTGCTAATCAAAAACGAGAGAAGCAAATGCGTGGTTTTATTTTCTCATAGTACTTCAAAGGACTGAGTAAGTGTTGTTCAGGACATTTTTATTAATGGCATGCAAGAAAATCACGTTAAAAAACGCATTTAAATGGGCTACAATTACCAACAATATTCTTACAATTTTCACTTCGTCGTTTCCGGCCAGACTCAAACTTAAAACTTCACTGTAAAGAATTACCATACACGCAAGTGTATTCGTTATAATATAAGTTTACGGGATGTTGAGAAAACTCTTCTAAGATTATAAACTTATTGTTGAACACATTTCGGCCTTCGCGGCGTACATATATAAGCCACAGGCGTGCTCCTAATCTTACTGTGTTTGTGAGTAGCCTGTCTGATAAGTGTTATGTGTTGTGATTTCTAGAGACCCGGGGATTCCGCGGATTCATCTGTGGACAAGTTAAACTGCATTCACGTGTGCATACGTGTTCGTGCTGCCATTGGACCATAGTTCGTTAAACACGCCCCGAACGATGTTCAACCAATAATGTGTCTGCAAGAAAACTAAGAACCGAATCCCGTGCTACCTGGTCTGTGGTGAAACTGGGGTTAACAGCCAATGAACTACTAATGGATAGAGACCTGAAAAATTCGCGAGTTCAACGACCTGTAGGCTATACTCCATTGTCGTGTGTAAAATCATACAAATATCACTGTTAATTGGTTGCTTGTTGTATTAGCGGAATACTGTGATTCGATCTGCATTTTACCGTGCATTTATTATTGGCTCAGAGTTGTCCAGGAGGTGTAAACTAGCGGGTGGACCAATAGCATTAGCAATACAAACGTACGAGGTTTCGAATTCTAGCTTGTCCCCGAAATGAAAACGCGAATTTTTCAGGTCTCTACTAATGAATGTTGGAATGCACAAAGGATTGTGGAGTCTAGCTTGTTCCCGAATTAATACGCGAGATTTACCGGTCTCTAGTGATTTTTAATAGCATTGAAAATAAAGAGAACCGAAGTTGTTGGAGGTGGGGGGGGGGAGTAGGAGAAGAAAAATCTCTTTGTGAGAGATTACGACTGCGTACTTAATATTACAGGAACTTTTCTTGTTTGGAAGTAATAATAACCATCCAGACCTATAATGTTTAAACACGGCGGTGTTCTGGGACACAAAATATCCGTTTGTGTTTACCACAAATCATCTGTGAGTCGATGAGAATGACAGTAAGAAATTTTTGAAACGCGAGAACGCAACTACGAAAAACGAACCAAACAAACATCCCACGAGAAATCTGTAGCCGTAACTTTTCGTGGTAATATAATTTTGATGCATGAGAAAGATATAAAATTAATTTTGGTGCCTAGTATGTGATGATGTTCCTAAGTAATACGGCGTTGGCTGTTGGTGTAAATAATTCTGCTTAAAATTATAACTTTGTTTGAAAGACGATAAAAGTTTTCAGTAACGAATGAAGGACATAGCATTAAATTTAAAAAAGGTAGAAATGGAAACTGTGATAGTAAAAGTGTTATTATTTTGTTTATGCATTCTAAATTTTGCATAAAGGTATTATTATTGTGACATGTATGGAAACTACTGGAAATGAAGCATGACACGTGGTCGCGGAAATAACATAAAACAATATACAAGGGCAAATGGCTTTTTTTGTATAGTTGCCGCGAGACTTCAAAGTCTATTATTAAAAATTCAATAGATTTTTTAACTGCATGCAATTGCCCTTCAGACGAATCTGAACTCGGATTTTCTTCATCTCTATCATTACATTTCCTTCTCTCTATACTACATTAATAGGGAAGAAATTCACGCTCTCTTTCACCTCGCTTCTTCACAATTTCTCGTTTTCATCATTTCCGTTAGCCGCTAGAGTTTGGAAACTGGAGCAAGAAAATTTGCTTTATTTTGTTAACTTTAACTACTTAACATAATGAAATATACAAATTTCTGCCCTGTAGTCATGTGAGTGATGAATACTTCTTTACTAGCAATAATACCCAGAGTAAAAAATTCTCTGTTTAATAACGCGTTAGCTAAAAAATCAATTTATAAGTGACTAATTGTCACATTTAGAAGGAAAAAATAGATATCGGTGTCAAAAAAATTTTTTGAGAAAATTTCACGGATGTGTTTTTATTCAATTTCTTCTTCAGCGCTTAAATATACTCCTCTGTGATAATTAAGAAGCAAGTGATTAAGAAGCAAACGTGTTAAAAGTAACAAGCTGTATTCTTTACATGAATACACTTGCACAAGGATTTCATGGTGAGTTGACGGAGGAACAAAATGGGGAAGGAGTATACATAGTTCGTTCAACGCAACCAGCCAGCACTTCTAAATACAATTTCACGAATAGCTAGGTGCCCCTGTGTCAAAGCAGGAAGAATTAGGATGAAGAATTTAATTGGCACGCTAGCCTCTAGTCCACGTGGAGAGGAGCGGCTTTCACTTCTATATAAACACACTGCTGGTTTAATGAATGCCCAAGCAAAACTTCGCCTTTAGGATTCATATATATACTATTCATGGTAAAGTGAGCACTTTTGAAAGCCCTCTCATTTGGAATAATAGTCAATAAATGTGTTTTATTTAAGCCTTACACGTTAACTTCCGAGTGCTGTGGAATATACACACTGTGTTTATTACTTACATGGTAACATTTATTTTAAAAAAGGTGGTTAAAGGATAAGAAATGACTGAAAGTAAAACGTAACTAGGGACTCGAAAGTGCTCACTTTACCGTGAAGAGCATATAGACAGATGTACGCTGGTTATAAGACAGTCTGTTGTGGAAGGTGCTTACTAAACCATCACAATAGACTTTTGTTATATTATTCCTTTCCAAGCTGACTTCTTCGTAAACATTTTAACCTATTCATTTAAATGTATTCATAATTTGCGGGGGGAAAAATGTTTTGGCCGGTACTTTATACTGCAGTACTCAGTGCTCAACAATCTTCCCGTGGGTAACTGATTCGCAAACCATGCCGCTGCTGCAGGTTATGGCTGGTTCATATAACTTCACTGAACTGCTTTAGTTGCAATAGCATTATCAAAACATTTGTGACTCGGATTTTAAGAAAGAATACGCTTGGTTTATGTAAACACATAATTTGAAATGTTAGTACACTTAGCTCACACTGAGTTTTAATGTATTTCGTCCCCCCCCCTACTTTTTTCTCTGTATACACATTATACATATAAACATATCCATTTTATAATGCAGGATGTTTCATAACCTGCGGGACACATTCACCTCTTAAAAAAAAGTTCGTATAAACATGCATCCTATTTTACCTTGTTTGCAAGTTACAATCCTGTTTGCACTGCAGCAGCTTTTTAGGAANTGTTTGCAAGTTACAATCCTGTTTGCACTGCAGCAGCTTTTTAGGAAACGCTGACGAAGTGTTTCAATGTTGAGAATGAGTGTTACGTACAAAATAGTTTTCAAGAAGACGAGCAGATAAATATTCCAATGGATTTAATTCTGGAGAACGTGCAGGCAAGCCAGTAGGTTCATCGCCATTTCTTAACGGGGCTATAGAGGCGTAGCAAGCTATTGNAGGATGTTTCATAACCTGCGGGACACATTCACCTCTTAAAAAAAAGTTCGTATAAACATGCATCCTATTTTACCTGGTTTGCAAGTTACAATCCTGTTTGCACTGCAGCAGCTTTTTAGGAAACGCTGACGAAGTGTTTCAATGTTGAGAATGAGTGTTACGTACAAAATAGTTTTCAAGAAGACGAGCAGATAAATATTCCAATGGATTTAAGTCTGGAGAACGTGCAGGCAAGCCAGTAGGTTCATCGCCATTTCTTAACGGGGCTATAGAGGCGTAGCAAGCTATTGNTCTGGAGAACGTGCAGGCAAGCCAGTAGGTTCATCGCCATTTCTTAACGGGGCTATAGAGGCGTAGCAAGCTATTGATGAGTTATGTAATGAACACCATATAAAAGGGTTTGTTTAACATTAAGGTTGTAAAATATTATTTAAATATAAATATGACATAATCTGGGCAGGGGAATGTGCACGGATAAAAATTTTAATGAATAAAATGTTATTAAGGACGAGGAACACCAACACATAGTATAAGTAAAACATTATGAAACTGGCTGTGGAAAATTTCAGATTGTAGAGAGGAATGGAACACATAAATAACTAAGTAGGCACTAATTACAATACTACTTCCACACAAAGGGGTAGTATACGGGGGTTGGGGAAATTTGCACTTAATGACTTACACCAGGGAGATCAAAAAAGAAAGTGCCCTCGTGGTACACTTCCGCGATGTGTAACATAGAAGGACCTCACAGCAGAAGTCCGAAGCATTACCAGATTGCGCCATTACTGCCTGAACTCTTTCAAGGCCAGTAGAGTACAGAAGTCAGGCACCTCTGGTTGGATCACCACTCCGACAGAGGCCCAGGAAAAATGTCCCTTGTGTGTAACGTGAAACGGAAGGATGACCCCCTTGTCAAGAACATCTAACAGTTGGACGAATGCGGGTAAACCATGAGCGGACAGTCACAGTCGAAGTGGGTGTGTATCGGGCACTATTCCCATTTCGTTAAACACCCTTGGCACTACACGCAATTATTCCTTCTTGACGTCGGTTTCAGCAGACTGCGCATCAAACAAATGACTGGCATGGCGTGTCTCTTGCACGTCCGAAGGCCACGAGGATTGGCCAAGTCCTCGGACAATGCGACACTCCAAATGTCGAGAGTTGAAACCGAGTGGCTCCAGGAACACTCTTCTGAATTTAGACACTTCCATTGGCCACCTAAATTACAAGACATGAACATTATTGAGCATATCTGGCATGCCTTGCAACGTGCTGTTCAGAAGAGATCTCCACCGCCTCACACTNATGAACATTATTGAGCATATCTGGCATGCCTTGCAACGTGCTGTTCAGAAGAGATCTCCACCGCCTCACACTCCTCTGAATTTGTGGACTGCCCTGCAGGATTCATGGTTTGAATTGCATCGTGCATACCTTCAGACATTATTCGAGTCCTTGCCACGTCGTCTTGCAGCATTTCTGCATGCTCGCGGGGGCCCTACACGATATTTGGCAGGTGCGCCAGTTTTTCTTACTCTTCAGTGTAAACTGTTATTTAAACGTAATTCATTCTTTAAAGTATACATCATGACATTATTTAAATGGGATTACTTCTGGAAAGCTATCATTTCTCGTTCTTATAGCCCTACGACATTAACTGGGCAGCCATTGGGTAACACTAGGGTGACCTAAGACTGTTACAATTTGTTTGAAAATCTTTCGCCTACGAAATTTGTTGCTCTAATGCTGAAATTTTGGCAGTGTTCCATCATGCATAAACCACATGCGACGTACATCAAGGAGAACGTCCTCCAAAAGTTCACACAACTTGTTTAAAAAAAAATCTAAATAACGTTTTCCTGTGAGTCTCCCAACAAGAAGTCCTATTATATTTTCGCCAAATACTGGCCCATACATTGACGCTGAATTGTTGTTGGTGTTGAGATTGACGAATAACACCAATAGTGTGTGTTATGAAAATTGACGATTACATCTCTGGTGAATTCACATTCACGAGTACATAATACGGTTTTTTTTACTGCTGCAATTCTTCGGGTATTAGTGCCAGCATTTTTTTTGACAATCTCCAAAATCCGCAGTTCAAACACTTAAGTGGTTTGCCACCGTCTGACACTCCTAATGATCCTGTATTTCGTAGGCGTTTATGTAATCGTTGGAGTATTGAGATGCCTTGTTTTTGCTGCATTACATTCCGTGAACCCATGCTTCAAAATTATGTCTGCAATTTCCTGATTTGAATAATTCACTGTCCAACTAACAGTACATCATAGTATGGGCTATTCACGGTAAAGGGAGCACTTTTGATAGCCCTCTCATTTGGAATAATAGTCAATATATATGTTTTTATTATACCTTAAGTCGTTAACTTCCGAGTGCGGTGGAATATACACACTGTATTTATTACTTACATCGCAACATTTATTTTAAAAGGTGGTTATAGAATAAAAAATATCTGAAAGGAAAACTTACTCAGGCCTCAAAGGGACTCACTTTACCGTCAACAGCCTGTATCAACTGCTATTGTCAGAACAAACAGATCGAGAGATGTCGAGTATGCGGTTTTAACTCGTAATCAACGTCAAACATGTCACGAGTTTATATGAACTTTTTTTCATTTTTTTAGTGTCTTCTGTCCACCCATTTCATGAAGCATACTCTGCGTGTGTGTGTTAGTTTAGGCTATGCGCGGTTTCTTCACACTTCTTCAATCAAACCTTTGAAAAATCGCTCCATGCATAGCGTGTTTGGTTGTTTCCTGAATATCCCATGTATCGCCGCGTTTTATAGTTCTGGTAACATCAAAGTATCTTATTTTTGGTTGAATTTAACTTTTACTTATATTTCACCAATAAATTATAATATTTTATTTATAATTCATATTAACATAATTAGAGAGAAAATAGGTGTTTTGGTAATGCCTAGTAAGAAATAGCTCTTATGCAAAATATCAACTGAGTTCTAACGAACGCGGTGCGTGGCCCCTCTGGTGCTATTTTCTCCGGAGGAATATCCTGGAAGTAGAACTTCAGCAGGGCTTCAGAAAAGTTGGAAGTATAATCGTGAACGGACTATATATAAGTAAGGATCGGATGGTAAATTAAATATAAACAAATGAATCAACGTCCATGTGACCGACCAAGTGAATTTTGACAGTTCTAATGGCAAGATGGCGAGTCACTCTTAGGGACGTGCCGGAAGACAACCGTAAGTCTACCTCAGTCTACGCCGGGAACTATCTTCAGCACTTACCTCCTTTATTGGCCGGCTAGGTGTTCCGGATCTCGGGTCCCCATCTACACATGCACGCGCCCGGGGTGTATTTGCTCGTGGCGCTCACACGCTAGGTGGAAGCAGTAAATGGTTGATGTGGCGTTTGGGGGGAGAGNAGAAGGCGTGGCCGGCCTGTGCTCTGGAGCAAAAACAAACAGGGAGTTGAGCACCAACAACCCATCCCCCCCCTCCAACTCCTGCTCTACACTTTGGCCGGCCAGCTCCCCTGAGGTGTTGTTTGGTTTCGAAAGGTGTCTCGATCAACGCTTCCCGCCTCCCACCTCCCCCTGGGTGAGCTTGCGTGTGGCGCCGCCCCGTTGGCTGCCCGGCCCACATGAAAGCGCCGCCATGAAAATTAAGCACCATCGAGATTGTGCTTGTTTATGGTGTTAAACCCGGGGAAAATAACAGGGTAGGCGTTCGGTTTGCGGGCGTGTCGCCCTTAACGCTCCCTTCCTCCCTTCCCCCACCCTCGGCAAATGATAGTGGCGCGAGTACAGAGAGCTGCGTGCGAAGGGATGGAGGAAGGGGATAAAGTTTCGTGGAAGCAACGGCAAAAACAAACGGATCCACGACCACCTCGTTTTCCGGCCGAGGCGGCAAAGCTCGAGGCGTCTGCCGGGGCAACACCTGTTGCGATCGCCTAAAGACCGTGTTTGGGTGGCGCCTGTCTGCAGCCATTTTACATCTATGAAACACAGAAACAAAGGAGCGTCGAAAGTGCCGTCCAGAAAGACGTATTTTGCGCGTCCGCGGCCTAGACGCTAAGCACGCCCCATCACTTGGTTGTGATGGCGCGGGCAGGCCTCAGTTAATACGACGGCCTGCCTGGACGCACCACCTTACACGGAAGTGGTGGATTTACAATAACTAGAGACCTGAAAAATTCGCGAATTCAATGACCTGCAGGCTGTACTCCACAGTCTCATGTACACACACGCCTGTGTCAGCCGTGCATTGGTTGTCTGCTGTCACAGTGGAAGGCGACAACTGGGCCAGCGTTCTCCAGGAAGCGTCAAACACCGCGTGGACCAATGGCTAAAGTTATATCAACACACGTGTTTTGAATTCTAACTTGTCCCAAATGTAATCCGCGAATTATTCAGGTCTCTTACAATTAGCCGTACGTCATTCGTCCGTCAGTCATCCGTCCGTTAAGTCTCGTGACCAACAGCCAGTCGGGTGTCTCTGATAATTCTGCCCATCCATCCGCCAAAAAGCTTGGCAAGCTTAACTTTCGGCAGACGGGCGAATGAAATTACAGCCTCTTAAACTTACACCTTTTGTTACCCATTCATTCCAAGTACATTAGAAGGTTTTGTAGTGTGTGCCGTGTTTTGGTTATTTAGTATTTTCTTTGCATATGTTTGTTTATTTAGCTGTTAAATGCTGTGACGTTACATTTTCCCTAAAGATTTGTTGACAATTACGCTTAGGAACACGAGTTCCCTTTGTGGGATAGAAAAGTAATAAAATAATTATATATATATATATATATATATATATATATATATGTGTGTGTTATTTTTAAATTTTTCTTAACATTGACTAATTTTCGTTGTTTTGGTTATTTAGAAACACAATACCGCGAATAATTTTCTCTTCCAGTACATGTTTTTTTTTTTTTTCCGGCTTTTAAACAATTTTGTTTGTATTAGTTTGCAGCAGTGAACTGACGATGGACGTACGAAGACTCGTTGTGAATCTCTTGGCTGGAATACTGAACAGTTTGATACCAATATTGACCTAGTTTTTTTAAAAACAGTTTTCAGGGCTGACATTTNGGGGGGGCTTGGTTGATTTTTGGCATTTTTTTATTTCTCTGAAACCTTTTCACATAATCGGATCCGTTTGAATCTCAAATTGTAGAGACTTTAAAGGGGAATCCAACATGTTAACTGTCTCCACACGAATCACGTAGGTGCCGTGCCGATGTTGCCGAATTGTGAGTGGCCTGGTCAAATATGAAAACGTCTTCTCAAGCAGACAGCAACCAAAACCAACAGACAGACTCCTTTTGTGTGCTTATAGTATTGAAGTCTACCGTTCACTCATATTTTTTTCTCGCTAAAAATCAATAGCTCTAAATATAGGCCTACGTAACACGTTAATCACGGCCTTTCCTCTACATGATACCGACCGATCAACAGGGACTAACAAGCAGCCAAGAACTTTGGTGTACCGACCGCCATGACCACATGTCCAAATCGGCCGCTAGCTTCGAACTAAGGCGGGACTATAGAGGCTCAATATTAGTCTGTTTGGGAATATGACAATAATATAAAGTATAGGCTTCCTCGCATGAGTAAATAATAGTGACTGTTACAAGAAATTCCCTTGAATGCTCGTATACTAGCACGTCCGTAACGTATAAGTATGGTAGTGTGGTTCATAATGACAATAAGTACAAGAAAAAATACATTTCAAATTTATTAAAACCATAATAGCATGCCTTATCTTAGACACTTCTCTCAAGCTACAGGATTGGCGTACCGTCCTTCTGTAAGCTGCTTGCTTCTAGACTTTTCAGCTGTGGCTTTATCAATCTGATGGCGTAACGTTAAAGACCATGGTATGTCGCATGTCGCTTTACACGCTCTGAAGTTTTCGAACCTTATATGAAAACGCTCTTTTCATCCGTATTCACTTCCAAAAATGTACGCATAATAAAACGGAAATAGAAAAAAAAGCACGGTCTTCGGACATGAAATAACAGTGAATATATATATATGTGTATATATATTTAAGAAGGCATATATAAGAAACGTTTTTGAAGCGGCCTAGGTACGCGGCGGCACCCATAGGGCCGGTACTTACACGCACATAAATTGTCACATCGACCCTACGTGTAAAGCACGGAATTGGTGTGCAGACCTTTCGACGTGTTTGACTTTAGTCATGACATTTAAATTTTATAGCTGAAACGTTCGAAGCATGGAAGCAGAAGTTCATAGTTTCGCGTATATATCCACTTCGGATATTTTAAGATGTAGCAGTGTTAAATCACAGTTTTCGCCAATGTGAATGACTTCAAAGTAGTTCTCCCACTAAGCAAGATGCATCCAGTGGTATTGGAACAGTTTCCAATGCAATGTTGTTATATGAAGTATGTTGTGAGTTTGTGACTTAAGTGCTTTGATGGTCGAAATCTGGGAAAGGATACATTTCTTACTATTCTGATCCTCTCTACTACAAATCTTTTTTTTTTTTCGCGCGTTTCCTTCAACTATTTTATGAAAGAATTTCTTATTACTTTCAAATTGACATCAATACTACACACAAAAAACTTGTAATTTCACAAAAAAAAATTTTGAAAACTAGTTGCAAAAAAGTTTAAAAATAAATAAATAAAATAAAACAACATAAGTTAGTAAATTTTAAAAGTGTCAGTATTACTGCAAGAATTTTTCATTGTTCTGCAAATCCTGTTTTTGCACAAGTACCAATTCACCATGTTTCCAACTAAATGCTTTGCAAAAGTTCTAGCATTTGTATTTTTGCAAGAAATGTTCTATCCGGTTTACAATTTTTTTTCCTGTGTAGTTACTTAGGCTACAGTTAACACAATAAATGTCGCTAAAGGCTTTTCATGGTAAAGTGAGCATTTTTGAGGCCCTAGTTACTTTTTTCCTTTCAGCCGTTTTTTTAGAAGTTAACCAACTTTTTAAAATAAATATTGTTATATAAGTAATAAACACAGTGTTTATTATCCACCGAACTCGGAAGTCAACGTCTAAGGCTAAAATAAAATATATTTATTGATTATTATTACAAATTAGAGGGCTTTCAAAAGTGCTCACTTAACCGTGAATATCCTATATAAGGTAATTAAGTCGTTTCGCCTAGCTGACTTGGCGTTGGGAGGTTGCAGAGGTGTTATTGATATGCCAATAATTACATTAATGTTTATAAGGCAAAAAAAACTATATGAGTTGCCCTAAATATTAGCATTACACTCGCAGTAGAGCGTCAAGACTCACAACTACTTCACTTAATCCGGTTGTATACGAAAGCAAATACACAGTTAACGGGCAGTGACTTTTTCCAAAGGTCGATTTGAGAAGTGCTCACTTGATCGTGAACAGGCTATATATAAATGGGCGTGTATGAAACAGTGTGTGTGCGCGGTTCGCGTGTGAAGACATACGCGCGCGCTTCGACGCCAGGTGTGATGGCGTGTCCTGAGGGCGACTTCGTTCTCCCGACGTCGCTCATCGCTCAAGCTGCTTGCTTGCTCCGCTGTAATTAAGCCGGCCCCGACACCATCGGCACGCCTGCGCCTAATCACAAGGAAATAAACAAACAAGTGAATATTAACGCCTTCGATACCCCAGCGTAAATACACGAAAGAAGATGCACGCCTTCAAGAATAACGTGTGTTCAGTGCCGTCCCCTGTCGTCAGCGGATGTTGTTAGCCTTCAAAGAGGCCGCTTTCCGGGAAATCAAATGAGGAGCTAACTCGCTCACATTAGCCAGTTAAATCAAGTAGCATCTAGATACGATACTAGTAAACAATTTAAATCCAATTCATACGACAAATTGGTAAAACAAATAAACTAAATCCAATGATTAGTTTTATACTGTCGTTCCGTACTAGAAACCAAAACCTACGAAGCTCACTCCGATTTTAACTAAGGACATGCAACAATTTTAAGCTGGAACAGACATAAAAATAAAGCACCCACACCTGATTATACTCTTATGGCCCGTTTCACAATGTTTCAATGTGTTCCACTGAACCCTGGTTAGCAAACATTTTCTGTTACTTAACGCACGGTTAAAAATAAGCTATATATAATTTACCTGCAAACAATATTTGCATTAAATATAAGAACAGGCTCTCATTACTGGGCTAATCAGAACATTTAAAACAAACGTGGTAGTTATTCATAGCTGATGTGGGCTTATGTAGTTATTCAAGACTTTTGTGAAGTTAGTAGATTAACTGAGTTAGTTATTTGAGTTATGACGACGAAATTATTGATTAAATAGAAATAAATTAATTATTCAACAACACAACCAATAATTTGAAAGTTTATTATAATATTTTGTACGATTTATTTTAACTAAGAAAAGTGACCTGATTCTCCTCGAAAAGACAGAGCATATCCAAGATAAATATTGTTACAAGAGCCCAGAGGGGCGTATCAAAGTTCGTGATGGATAGATTCCTTAATAAAAATAAAATAACTAAATTTTATTTTAATTTATTTACACAGCTATTACTTACAACATAAAAATATCTGTATTCACTATTACTCTTGTTATTCTCAGTGAGCGCAATATCTAACTTCTATCTCAGTTATAATTAAAGTCCTTATCGATGTCTGTATATGTGTTACAGTCACTTAATTCACACTCATTATTTACACATTTGAAATCTGTCTATTGCAATCATTCCAAATGTCTGTCACTCACGCATCCAGTTCAGTAGTCCCGCCCGTCAGTATCACTCTTCTTCACTGCACCGATGCTCGCAGTCCGCAGACTTCACTCTCGCTATGGTTACTCTTAACGCCACTCGACGCTCTGCTGGCTCGTCGTCTTCTCTGTCTTCGCACACCTGTCACCTACGGTCTCACTATCCTCTAACCCCCTCAACTCTCAGAACTGTCGGTTCGGTGGCCCATCGCAGCTTAACTAGTCTCGTTTGGCAAGATCTAGAAGATCCCCTGCACCCCGAGTATCGCTGGGCGAGGCAAGAACATGGAACCAGAACATCATATCAGATAAGTGCAGAGATTCAATCCTCTGGAGGTCAGGAGCGCACGAGTTGTGATAGGCTTATCGCGGCGGCACGCATAGAGGAGAGCCTTTGAAAACCACCCCGCGACCTCAGGTTACTTGCTTGACCTCCACGCACATTCCTTCACTCTCGCGAGCAGGACGAGGCAACGGAAGCGACGAAGAACAAGGACACCTAACAATATTCTTTCGTTCAGAATTATGAAAGTTTTTTATTGCTTGACAACGTTTTAGGTTATGGTATCTGAAAGTATCTTTTCGGTGTGATTTCTTTGGTTGTGTCTTAAGAGAACACAGGTATCTGTTTATGGTAATGATAAAATCCACAAACAAACCTTAAGGGCGCTTCCTACTGGCTGGCAGCTGCGAAACTTAAATAGGAAATCCCATTTTAAAGAAATTTCACCTCATTGCGTTAATTTCTAAGATAGATGTTTCAAACAAAATGTGTTCTTTGCGAATTTTTAGGAGAAGATCCCTACGAGCGTATATTTCCAATATAGATAGGTAGCATGTACTTTTCTGAAAAACCTAAATTGCAAACACACTATACATATTATTGAAACATCTCCGCTGTAGGGAATTTCTCCTAAAACATTCGTGAAGAATACATTTTATTTCTAACGTCTATCTTTAAACTTAACACACCGAGGCGAAATTTCCTCAACATGAGATTTCTTAATTAAGTTTCGCAGCTGCCAGTCGATAGGCAGTGCCCTTAAGAAAATGCTACCTATCCACGGCCCAACTTCAATCCACTACATCCCTAAATTTTGAAAGGATTTTCTAAAAACCACAAAAGTGTAGACGTAGAACATTTAAGACAGCTGCAAAGAGCAAAGATTTGCTACAGAATAATTTTTAATGCGTTTAAAAAATAATTGAATTACTCATTAGAGTATAGCAATTCTGAAAGTTACCATTTTTTTTTGTGAGCACCTATCACGTAGGGACCTGTAAATCCAACATGATTTTGTATTTGTGAACCAGTATTGTTTTACAAGCTATGTTGAATGATTTACATACGACAGAAAATAGCTTGCCTTTGGCTGAGAGTCTACTCATTGTTGATAAATTCGTCTTGTTTGTCTAGGAAAAATACTAGTTGGCCACTGCGGACGTGCATCTGACGTCATGCTGNTTGTGAGCACCTATCACGTAGGGACCTGTAAATCCAACATGATTTTGTATTTGTGAACCAGTATTGTTTTACAAGCTATGTTGAATGATTTACATACGACAGAAAATAGCTTGCCTTTGGCTGAGAGTCTACTAATTGTTGATAAATTCGTCTTGTTTGTCTAGGAAAAATACTAGTTGGCCACTGCGGACGTGCATCTGACGTCATGCTGGAACAAGAAACACAGATAACAAAGAAACGTGACTATATTATAGTAAAGTAAGGATGACATCACGTTGGTTCGATGCGCAGAAGGCAATTTGAACGACCGATCGGGCAGGCTCTAATTGGCCCATGATTTGCATGTACAAGCTCAAATAAACTGGATTTAAAATGTTTACATGTTTCAGTGGTTTATTTTTGCCATATCTCTCGTAAGGATCCTGCTCCATGATTATCACAATGTCGCCGCGATATTGCATTGATTGTGATTCCATAACCACTTATTGTTGATCCTCAAGATAAATTTCAACAGCCAGTAGCGTGCTTTGTTGTGAAATCGCATGTTACGTACCGAACACACGTTTATGTTTTTTTTCCTTTAATGTAATCTCACTTTTCCTTATACTCTATCAATTCGAAGGCGGTAGCTTGTATTACTTCGTCTGTCTGCACATTTTTTTGGAATGTAATGGTTGTGATGCCGCAGTCACAATCACACGAGTAGCGATCAAGCTAACTGTCAGAACCATGCTGCCAAAAAAAAAGTTGCGAATTATTTACACTTAACGTTAACATATTAATCGTCTCTCAGAAATAAAACAATTAAAAATATTTACAAGCTGAAAGCTTATCACTCTTGCAAGCGCATAGAGTATGTGAATATTTTTAAGCATTACAGGACGCATATAATAGTTTTAATTAATTCTTTTGACATTAAAAGTTATTCAATACAGTCGGAAATATTTTATGCGGCGATAATAATACTAACAGGCTTGACAACCAAAGGCTTTAATTATGTCACTGCAATGTTTATATCTATACTGCTACCTTGGAATGGATAAAGTTTTACTCTCAGTTTTGAGGGGGGAAAAAAATATATATCCATATCTTTATGTTGAATATCACAAAACCATGAATCGTGGCAATTTAAGGTAAAAAAATCTCTGGAAGAAATTAGAGTGCTTTTGGTAGTGCAGGTGGCTGCTGAGCTCTGATTGGCTAATCCTCTCCGTGAAGTTACCACCTGCTAGTAGTTGTGGTAGTTGGAAAGTTGGTGGAACTTTCTATTTTACTGGCAGCTGGACGTAACTACCATTACGTGATTACCTACAGCAGCCAATCGGAATGTTTTCTGACAGTGTCACAGAAGCGCATGGGCAGAATGACCACAAAGCTTTTCATAATTAACCTATATGAGTTTATTCTATTAAATGAAGAAGTGTTACCTTAAACACCTCTAAACCCATTTACGAGTCAACAGAAAAAATTCTCAGTATATTCTTAAAAATAGTCCAATATAAAATGAGATTCACATAACCCAATCGAATTTACTGCCACTGGCGGCTTTTTTTCGTTACTTGACTACCTAATCACATTTACCATAAACTGTGATTGCATTTTCGGTAGCCGCCATCTGCACTTCGTGATTGGCTAATTTACTGCCGATCAGAATACAGCAAACATCCGAACTACCGTCAGCATTATGAAGAATTCTGCCAGAGCTCAAATAATACTGAAAGTCTTGAGACGCATAGAATATGTAGATTCACCAGTGCTCTTTGGTTCATGCAGATTCGCACTTGTTTACTCCTGTATTCAGAGCCGGGCGTGTTGCTGGTGCAAAAATAAAACAGTACCACAACGCGTTGGAAACGGCTACTAAAAAAAAACCTCAACATAAATATTCACGCTCCCAGCCAGAGACGCGAAACTACGGAGGATCATCGACACGTGTAGCCTTGGTGAATAATGTCTTGCGGTTTGCATTATTTATACGCATGTAAAACAGAAAAAAAAGAACGCCTGTGATACAGAAGACATTTGGGAAACACCCAATCACGTAATACATAAAATGATTTTTTAAAGGTTTGATTTTAAAAAAATGTGAAGAAACCGCGAATAGACTACATATATAAAAAATGTGTTCAGTGAAATCTAGGCCGATGTACTGTACAGTATTTTAATTGGCAAGTGCAAAATGTATAAAAGAGACTTAATTCGTTGCAAAGAGCTTCTCGGATCAGACACCTCGACGAGGAGAAGAAACGCACGAATTATTACGGAGGGTTTCCAAGAATTCCTTTCCGTCATTATCCGCTGAGGCCATGGCGCGGGAACATTTCACCTGATGAGAAATATCGAGTTAATGTCGAGTAATCTCCGTCTGAGCTCCACCGACTCCCGCCTTTTTTTTTTTTTTTTTTTGCTGCTAATTTAATGAACCACCCCCCACCCCCCTCCTTCGGGAACAAAAACACTCCGTATCGCGCTAATTAACACCTTCGAGGGTGACCTTGGGACTCCACCTTTTTTTTTTGTTTGCCGTGGCTGTAAACCGCCCTTTCAGGGTGGTAATTTCAGCCCCTGAGCAAGCCGTGTTATTAACACCGGGGGAGAATTTATGAGGTAGATTATTTTTATTTTTTTTTCGCTCCTCGTCTGGAAGGGGTTTAATTTCCGAAGCGCAATCCAGTGCTTCTAGTTACAGCGCAGGCTTCTAGTGTTCTCGCCGCTGTGGTCCGCGTTCCGAGGGCGTCAAGGAGCAATTTCCCTGGGCGGTGATCCCAGCCCTTCACGGATACGAGTCAGGTGCCTTTCACAGGGCGGGGATGGACTCAAGGTGTTATAAATGCCCGGTGAAAGGGGCGCTCGAATAACCCCCCGTTTTCTTCACGCCAGCGGAAAAAAACCTTCTCAAAACACTGTTCTTAAAAATGAATTTGTTGTGACTTTACAATTTTTTTTACCTTCCAAGTAAAATGGTGTACAAAAAGCACACCTCAGTTTTCTTCCTGAAGTACAATGGGAACGGTGTAATTGAATTACATTAAGAATTTAATTGGCTTTATTTCCAGTCCTTTTTTCGTCCTCAGACTAGACAAGAACCAAGGAGAAGCTACGCTACTAAAAGAAAACAATAACGTCAGGAGGGAATTGCCTAAAAAACACAAACAAAGTTGTGCAGCAAATACTTAAGAAAAGAACAAAAACATAGACACACTGAGAAAATAAATTTCAACTATTCTCGGCTCCGGTGAATAATACATGTACAATCCCAGTAATGCCTCCATTTTTAATGTTTTTTTTTTTTTTTTTTTAAATTTTTGGTGCACTTATGGTAACCAAAACAGACCTACCTAATCTAACTTAACGTATGCTAACCCAACCTGACAATACCTAACCCAACCCTTCCAAAACCTCATTTTTAATCAAAATGTGAGTGTACAGAGATTATGGTCGTCACAGCAGACCTACTAGAAAAAAAGTTTTATTACCCTTTGATTGATACGTTTGATAATGGTGAAATTTGTCAAATGAGTGTTTTAGAAGCTGACGAAGCATTGACTATTGTTAACATGCAGGTAGATTTTGGAGTTACCCAAGAAGAAACTTTGCCAGGCACTTCATCTGTGCTTTGTAACTGCCGTAGGTAGTGATTGGCAAGTGGCGTGTGTGAATCAAGAATTTTTTTATCTTGCCTATTTTATTTTTTCAGTTCTTGCTTGCTGTCTTTACGGAAAGGACCAATTTTCGACACAGGTCTTCCCTGCACTGAAGAATAAATGACGCAGGAAAGTACTTCGCGAAATTACACATTGCCCAATATTTTGTAATAATAACATGATTTTGGTGGTCTTATGCACAACTGTTCGTTATTTATTACAACATAATCAGTATTTTATCAATTAAAAAAAATTCTGAGAGATTATGTATGTAATTGTTCATCAATGTTTGAAGAGTTTGTGTTACGTATCTCCATTTGACGAGAAGTTTCTGATTTGAAATCATTGACACTGTCTTATATTCGTCATGAGTGTGTTTAAAATGCTTAAAACTGTTCCTCAGTTGATAGTTTTCATTTATAAACCAGAAAAAATATAACCAGAAGGAAAATATTCAGTAGAATTTTTGTTCTTCCAATATTACACATACACTGAAGAGCAAAAAAAAACTGGTATAGTAGTGCCTATGCTAATAACAGAGGTATGGAACCAATTGGAGTAACGCTATGCGGTCGGCGGCTAGATGGGTTACTGCTGATACAATGGCAGGTTATCAAGATTTAAGTGAGTTTGAACGTGGTGTTATAGTCGGCGCACGAGAGATGGGACATAGCATCTCCGAGGTAGCAATAACATTTGGATGTTCGCGTACGACCATTTCACGAGTGTACCGTGAATATCGGGAATCCGGTTAAACATCACATCTTCGACATCGCTGCGGCCGGAAAAAATATCGCGAAAGAACGGGACAAACGACGACTGACGAGAATCAATAAACGTGACAGACGTGCAACCCTTCCTCAAATTGGCGCAGATTGGATTTGTGGACTGTCGTGCAGGATTCATGGTGTGAATTGCCTCCTGCATACCTTCAGACATTAGTCAAGTCCATGCCACGTCGTCTTGCGGCACTTCTGC
>NQII01004246.1:114671-184185 GCA_002778355.1 Clitarchus hookeri
GGGGGGAGGGGGAAGGGGTACACGATACACGATATCAGGCAGGTGTGCCAGTTTTTTTTGGCTCTTCAGTGTATATGAGAATTCTGCACCAGCCACAGTAAAACTTAATGATGAAAACTTCTAATTAAAAGTTAGGGAAAAATCATTTTATTGAAAACCTTACTATACGTCGAGTTAAGATCCAGTGCACGAACCCCATCACAGAGTACTCAAGAACACAGAAGTGAAACAGCCGCTCATTCCGCGAACTCCAGTCGTACACGCCAGCAAAATGGCGTCGCTGGCCAGAAGCATGTTGTAACGCCGTTTGCCAGTGCTTGATAACTTGCCCGTAAGCTGGCAGACCAGCCAATAGAGAACTTCTTTACAGCATGCAAAAGCCAATTAGACACAACGCGCGTTTTCATATCATTGCGCAGCCAATCAGAGGATGTGTGCACTCTAAAAAAGCTTTATTTGCTGCAACACATGATTTGTTGCCACAAACGTGATTTATATGGATGTACATAGTGATCACTATGAAGACCTTGAATTGTTGTTACAATAATGAAGTAGACGTCTTTGTGGTAGTATCAGTTACACTGAAAAGAAAATTTATGCTTTGAAAAACAACCGTGGTTGGTATATAACAGAGAACTAACTAATCTTTAAAAACGGAACCCCCACCTCTAGCATAACTAGCCTAACGTCCTTCACCAAATGACAACTTTGTCTTAGAGCGTTCAGATAACTGTTGAGAGGTAGATTACGGGTGGCAGTAAAATAGGCTAGAATATAACGTCGCTTCTTGCGAGGAATTGAGGTAAGTGATTTGGAGAATCTCTGCAATTTAGAATGACGTTAAACGTCCGTAGAGAGACCGTACATTTGCTCAGTTGCAGTCTTGTAACTGCAGAAATATTGCTTTTAGAATGTTCGCGTCGGGGTCACAGACACGTAGCCTGTTGCAAACTGCAACGAATGACAGAAAACCTCCAATATCGCCAGAACATTACCTTAGGTACGAAGTTATATTTCTTTACTGTGAACAAAATCAGCCCAAAAAAGATAATATTGCCATAAAATAAAAATTTATAAAGAAAACATTTATTAACAGTAAACTTATGTTTCTGTAACCTCCTCTCTGAATTAAAGCTATATTGTGTTGCTATAAAAAAAAACAGCTTCAAAGAAATTGTTTTCTTCGACGTTCAAAAAATTTTGTAAGGAATAATTTAGAGTATACGCCCACAAAAAGAACCACCACGCCATTTCGTATGTGCGTACTTATCTGCTCTGTGTTATCATCGTTAAGTTTGTTCTTTAACTAAAAGCGTAGGGGTTGGAAAACTTTTCTATGCATATTTTCTGGTTCTGACCCTCCACACTCAAAAGTTTTATTAAATGTCTATGAAACATATTTTACCGCCGTAATAACTATGTTTAGAGCCCAAATAAAGACCAGCAAATAAATCGAGACTTTATGTAATACGCTGATTCCCAGTAGCCTGGTTTTAACACCTTAAACCTGACACAGCGATTCTAGTAAGTGTGAACAAGGTTTTACTTTACCGGCAGTGCACACTTCGAGGCTCAGCGAAGTAGAGAAACTTGGGCGGCTCTTAGCATTGAGGTCTTGATAGCCGATGAGGTTGAAGTGAAGTGAGTATGGAGCAGCGTCGGAACGCAAGGGTGGGGTAAACGGGAGATCCCCGAGAAAATTCAAATTATCAAAGGAAGGACTTCCTGCCTAACTGATAAAATTTTCCGGGAGAACTTACGGGAGCAGTGCTGCACGTCCAAACTTGCAACTGACGTTCAAGGTCAAACCTGTTTTCGAATGTGTTAAAGGGATCTGAGGAGAGGAAATAAAACTACTTGTTACATCATCTAATTTGTTAAGCACAATACACATACGGCACAATTTCCACGTGCGAAAAACCCGGGAGTGACCCGGCCGGGGAATGAACCCGGTTCGCCTTGATGGGAGGCGAGCAGGCTAACCACTCAGCCACCACGGCCCCATTAACTATTAAGTCTAGCCAATCCGAATCGTAGGAAACCAAAGCAGCCGATTCAGCCGGGAAGAATGGACAAGGGTGAGTGTTATTTACGTATATTTAATTAATTGTGGTTACTGCTCGTGTAATCGTTTCGAAAAACTTCGCGATATCTTATGATGTAGGATGCCGATAGCAACATTGAGCAGTTACGTTAGTAAATTTGAAAAATAAAAAATTAAAGCAAATTCAATAACTTCTTCCAAGATCTAAAACATGAATAACAGCTCTCTAAACAGACGATAATACTGTCACCCGATTTAATAATTCATTGTATATGATTTCACGACACGACTTAACCTAAATTCGAGATGTAAATACAATTTCCCTCTAACAACAACTGCCGTTGTGCTCTGATTGGCTACTTTGTCTTGACTTGTACTTAAAATACAACGCCATCTTAAGCCAAGAAAGAACACGACCCGTACACGACCCGCGCGCTTGAACATACTGATTCATATTCTAAGAACACGACTTAAGGTTTCTGTTAAGTCAATCGTAAACCCACCTTTACCCTGCGTTTCAGCGCGAAAAATAAGTGTGGCAGCACCTTTCATGACTACCTGTTGTCTGTGATCGGTACATTGGCTTCCTGACATCGTGATAGGTCGGGTGAAGGGCTTTGCAATAGTAACACGTAAACAAACCGATAACGCGTTGAAATATTGCGTGCTTCTGAGATGTTATAGCCACAAACACGCACAGTATGCGTAAAAATGATTCAGCATTAAATGTTTAGGAAACCTTAAAGTTTCTCATTTTTTTTCTGATTGGGTTGAAGGATGGTCAATTACGACGGACACATTTTTATTAATTTGGGTGAGGACTTACGCCTTTCAGGATTCTTAGTTTATTAACTTGCACTACGCTGCTGATGCGAAGAAGTTTTTAAATCAAGAACTATTTCTCCTGTCATCAACAGTTCTGTTTATAAGCAGAACCATGGTAAACTTGAAACGAGTTACAAATACGATTCTGTTTTCTTAACAGTGACCTTATAACACTTAAAAGTTAGAGGTTGAAAGGTAATTTCTGTGCTACCAGTTGATCGATTTGAACAAAAAAAAGTAATGAAGACTTATCCTACCTAGCTGGGATGTTTATAACGGACAAAGTAAACACTTTCTACAGCCATATTGGGCCGTAGCTATTACTGGGATTTAAAAACCCGTAACAAGTGGCCTAGGAGCCATATAAAAGGTTACCAACAAATTAAATACATTGGAGTTTCTTATGAACGAACNCCCGTAACAAGTGGCCTAGGAGCCATATAAAAGGTTACCAACAAATTAAATACATTGGAGTTTCTTATGAACGAACCATTTTTGTAATATGAACTTAATAGTGTCTGTCGCTCGTTTGGTTGGGTCCGAAAATTTTAATAATTTATTTGCTTGGGAACCAATGCATTAATTTGGACCAAATTCGTAACGTAGGCAGAATCTGTTAATAAAATAAATACCTAAAAATTAATTTTTATTTAATTTGTGATGTAGTGGCTAGCCAATCTTAATTAAAAAGACAACTAATTCCTCAAAAAACACTGGTCCAATTAATTACCAACTGCAGGTAGCATATGAAATAAATTCATTTGATATGTGGCAGACGTAACGAATTTAATATAAGCATGTGTAGGTCTAATTAAAAATCTCCACATACCAATGAATTTTAGATATTTTTTATTACGTATTCATTAATAAATTATTTTTTAAAATATTCTTAGAATTCTGTACTTAACATTATTAAATTGACGTTAGCTGCTGTTTTTTATGTCAACAATAAATATTTTCTAAGACAAAAATAAAAACCATTGTTTAAATCCACGATTTGTTTAGTAAAACTGTATTAAATTAAATGGAGGTATTTGTAAACAGATAATCACTGTGTACTTTCATACAAACAGTTCACGGAGTCGTAAATTTATTTTGTGTGGTAGAAGATTGCAAACTTAATTTAATTCCACGAAATTTTGGCACTACCACGGCATTTTTTGTGACGGTAAAAAAAGTAAGTTTTAATTGTAGTTTTAAGAACGAGTGTAATTATTTCCCTTTTCAGACAAACGTTTATGTACGACAGAGCTGGAAGAATATATAATCCAAGTTGGCCAGAGTTTCCAGTTTAAGATGCAGTGACCTCTTTCAAAGTAACTTCCCATGCAGGCAAGAACGTCTTGCTATTCACCTCTCGTGCGAAGAGTTAATAACCGTGCATACATGCAAGGTATTCATAATCTACACGCTTTTTTGNTTGCTATTCACCTCTCGTGCGAAGAGTTAATAACCGTGCATACATGCAAGGTATTCATAATCTACACGCTTTTTTTTTTAACAATCTCGACGTCGGGAATACGCGTTGCGGCAGGTGCAGCCAGCACCAACCAATCAAGCACCTTCTTTCTTCCCTCAAACCTTTCCACCCCCGACGGCTCTGTTATTAAATCGCGTTATAATTTCCTCGCCAGTGTTTAACCTGGGCAGATGGTCGACACGTCCCGGCAGGCGAGAAAAGAACACGCCTCGGGATTAAAAA
Organism: Clitarchus hookeri; assembly: GCA_002778355.1. Classification (NCBI taxonomy): domain Eukaryota; kingdom Metazoa; phylum Arthropoda; class Insecta; order Phasmatodea; family Phasmatidae; genus Clitarchus; species Clitarchus hookeri. Next base: position 119,243 of record NQII01004246.1, read on the forward strand.
AAAAAANAGTGTTTAACCTGGGCAGATGGTCGACACGTCCCGGCAGGCGAGAAAAGAACACGCCTCGGGATTAAAAAAAAAAACGTATCCAAACAACATGACAAACACAAGGTAAATGTGAGTTTTGGTAATCAAACCACTTATTATTNAAAAAAAAAAACGTATCCAAACAACATGACAAACACAAGGTAAATGTGAGTTTTGGTAATCAAACCACTTATTATTCGTCATTTAACCTCATTATTTGGCCGACCAAAACCCACAAGTTGCTCCAGTTTCCTCCGTAAATACCAAGAGGTGTTGTTAAGAGCTTGAGCTATCGCACCCTCAGTAGTTATTTAGTCTGGGAGATCAGAAAAAAAAATCACTTTGGCGGTACGGAACTCATGGGAAGGGGATGGAGGGGGGGGGGACACTCTTAAAGCGACATTCCTTCTCGATATTGTATGTATGTAGCTGCGGGGCCCTGTTTTAAATACTGATTGACGATTTTATTTTTAAAATATGTTGGTTTTTTGAACTGGTTCTCGTTCTCGCGCTTTGCTGGCCCCGGTGTGATTACGGTCGGTGAAGACGTGTCTTAAATGTCTTCGCGCAGCCGAAGACGACTTGTCGCGTCGCTTTGGACACGAGACATGGGAATTGCCGATGGGGATGAAGATTGAGGCGTTCCCGAACCTGTGGAGGATAATGACTGATATGAAGGCGCTGGAATGCGGGCTGTTAGTTTTCGAAAGTACGCCGCGCGGGCCGACTGAATAACCGACGGCTGGGTTCCAGTGGGTCAACCCACTTGTTTACCGAACGCAGGGGGAACAGAGTTATCCGATCTGTCACCCATGTAATTTTCTCTTCCCAGCCGTCTAATCCAAACTGATAGGAGCCAATTTCCGAAGTGTAGTGAATTACACGCCTCCTAACGGCTCTCCGTTTGAATTTCGGGTACAGTCCGGGCGTGGTTACCGCTACTTAGTTCGTGTTCTCGGCCACTGTGTATCCTTGCGCGACAATTTGAAATGTGTTCCTGCAGTGGACCTACTGTTGATCTGATGACGTATGAAGTTTACAAACAGATATCACGACTGCGCTGATTCTCAACCTACTTCCTGTTCAACAAAAATTGACCTGTCTCAGAAGAAACTCATGAAGCACATTACACTTATAATGAAAAGTTAATTAAAAGGACTATTTTATCTTCCATAATTTTTTGCCTACATTTAGGTTGGCCACGATTCATTTAATACATAACGGGATAGCTATGTGATGAGGGATTAACATCCTACACGATTTTGTAGAATTTTTATATCGTTACAGAATATTTTAAGGTTTTTAGAAAATGGGAAGATAATAACTAAATAAAAACACACATATTTTAAAATGTGATGTAGCATTTATTATCATATTAAAAATTTCTCTGAAAAACATGTAACATGTGCATGTTATGACTGATATGTATAGCACAAGCCGTGTCGTATAGTCAGTAAACGAAAAATTGGTCAAACAACCTTTGTATATTTTACATAGCATTTAAAGAATGCACGGTTTTTGTTTAAAAATATTTATTGCTTTTATTAACCNCAACCTTTGTATATTTTACATAGCATTTAAAGAATGCACGGTTTTTGTTTAAAAATATTTATTGCTTTTATTAACCATGCCTCTCAATAAAACGGGAAAGAAATAAAACCGACTGGACTTTTTAAATGCTTCTAAAAAGGACTGTCCCGTTTTAAAACGGGAAATGATGCAAAATCTATTTATAATGAATTACTTTTGACCATGCGCCTTTGAGANCAACCTTTGTATATTTTACATAGCATTTAAAGAATGCACGGTTTTTGTTTAAAAATATTTATTGCTTTTATTAACTATGCCTCTCAATAAAACGGGAAAGAAATAAAACCGACTGGACTTTTTAAATGCTTCTAAAAATGACTGTCCCGTTTTAAAACGGGAAATGATGCAAAATCTATTTATAATGAATTACTTTTGACCATGCGCCTTTGAGAATTGTGTTGATTTGGGGTAGGTCAGTGTTGGGTTCATGCGCATAAGACGAAGACGACGCATCGGTCTACCTCATATTTAGTCTATGGTTGCTTCATGAAGCAATTAGCTTTGCTTGTGCATCATAGATGACGTTTTGCCTCTCGGGAGTGATTCTGTACACCACATTTTTCTTCTGGCGCTAAAATTAGCTTCTTCGCAATAATATTGCTTCGAAAAGATAACTTCAGCAGTTTTGCTTCGACGGTAGGTGTAGGTTGGCTGTCCTTATATAGCAAAATATGTCACTTCAACGAAAATGAGAAACATTTGTGTTGCTTTAGTTTGCCACCTTGTCCGTTTATCTCACAGCATTGTTTTTTTTCTCAAATATATTAAAATTGGTGTGTTTTAAAAAAAACTATGCAGTATATTGAAGTGGGAAATGTTCGCAAACGTGTGCTGTAGAATAGATGAAAAATTCGGATTGTACAAAGTACCTAAGCAGTTATTTACAAAACACATACCAATATCATATACCTTCAGTACCATTTTAATTACGTATTTTTGAGGATTAGCTTACGTCACGAATTTTCTTCACAGTAAAAAGTTGTAGGTTACTCTGATTTATACCTACAATATACTTACCGCACTGTATGTGTTTGATTTGTGCTGGAAAATCCATTGTGCATGGACCTACAATCATTAGTTCACTGTAGAAAACTGTAATATGCTAATTTATATTTCTAATTGTTTCATTATTAATTATGCTTGTGAAAAGAATACGAGTTTATGGAGTATGGATTAGGGTAGGATGCTACACAATGTAATAACGTGGTAGAATTGAGAAAATACCCCACGAATGGGCTCCACTGAAATGAAATTGTATAGATATGTGTGGGGAGTGTAAGATAAAAAGTTGTTTTTAAATACCTCACGATTAGTAGACACTGCAATGAATAAAATATGTGGTATGTGGTACTAGTGAGTAGTTGTTAGCAAACCAAGTTGTCAAATAGGTAACTTATTGGAGTGAAAGTAACAGTAGAACAAATTGTAGTAGAATGAATATATTAAACATAGATTAATCATGATTAGCACTATAATCATAATTTAAAAAATGCTTCTACTGAGAAAACTACTAATCATGAAAGCTGTTCAATCATTGAGGAGCGTTTAATTATTACGAATGAAATTTTCGTGAAGAATCATAAACAAATAATGTTCAGATATAAGAATACATGCAGCTCAAATTTAATTGTACGCTCAACTCAGAATACCGTGGTTAGTTGGCATAAGGGGCTAGTTGGCACACAGCCTTTATTTCCCGCCACAGAGAGACCCGAGCGCTGTTGTCGCGGTGATTGGGAGGGCCCACGGGGGTCCACCTTCCACCGTACTCTCAATCTCATCAAGCACGTGGATGGTAGTGGGCGTCGAATTGTTTGTTTTCTAAACTGGTAAGTAATTTGTTTTATCAAAAGTTTTTTTCAGTTATATCAATGTGTAAAATGAGGCGGTTTTAGGTAGAATGGGTAACTGTGATTGGATTCATGTATAAAAATCGTTTGTTTTTGTTGTGTAGAATTCTGTGGAGGCCATATTGTTTTGAAAAATCCCTGTGGGGCTAGTTGGCATAGGAGGGTATGGGGATAGTTGGCATAGACTATACTGTCTATGCCAACTAGCCTCTCACGTCACTATGATGTTATTTTTCAACAAAATAGGAGAAACATTGGTTTAAAAACAGTAACCTACGCTTTGAAAGTAATTCAANCTATGATGTTATTTTTCAACAAAATAGGAGAAACATTGGTTTAAAAACAGTAACCTACGCTTTGAAAGTAATTCAATTGTTATAATACCTACGTTCCTGTGTGTTTCAATAGGCAATGAGGCACTACAAGAGAAAGACGGAACGAGGAAACCGGACAGCCGAGGCTATCAACAATGCTGTCCAAGCCCACCTTGTTGACGCAAAAAGCTTTTCTGAAGCATTTCAGTTGTTTGGTAGTCCTGTTAGGAACTTAGCCAGGTACTGCCAAAAAGCAAGGGTTGCGGCTGCTGCCCCTACTGNAACCTTGTTGACGCAAAAAACCTTTCTGAAGCATCTCAGTTGTTTGGTAGTCCTGTTAGGAACTTAGCCAGGTACTGCCAAAAAGCAAGGGTTGCGGCTGCTGCCCCTACTGCTAATGAAGGAGAGGGATCGAGCACATCCAGACGTGTCGGTGTAATATATCAAGCCCCTAGGAATGAAGGTACCTACTCGCGTATACATACCTACTGGTTTTTATCATTTACCTGTAAGATAATTTTATCATTTTATCGAGTACGTAAGCTTGAACCTCCCTATTGTTGATTTATGCTTCCTATGATTGATTTATATTCTATTACAGGTGTTCACCTGTCAACAAGAATATCTGTTGTTCAAGTATTTGGAAAAAAAGCATCAGATATTTACTTTGGTATCTCGAGGAAGGAGGTTAGGAAATTTGCTTTCCAATATGCTAAGATCACCGATGTCACCATACCTGAGTCGTGGTAACACATGAAAATGGCAGGACAGGATTGGTTTTCCCATTTTATGAACAGACACAAACTCTTATCTCTTCGTACACCTGAAGCCACCAGCCTAGCTCGAGCTACCAGTTTCAACAAAACGAACGTTAATAACTTTTTCAATTACTACCGTCCAAAAGCCAGACAACGTGGTAGCACGGAAAGGGTTTAAGCAAGTTGGACGGCTCACCTCTGCCGAAAGGGGGACCCTTGTGACTTTGGCTGTTTGCGTGTCAGCAGGAGGTAACGCTATTCCTCCATTTTTCATTTCCCCGCGAGTCAAGTTCAAGGACCATTTTGTGCGATCCGGTCCACAGGTCTCCAGCGGTGATGCCAAAAAATCAGGTTGGCTGATCGAAAATAATTTTGTGAAATTTGCAAAACACTTCATTCACTGTACGAGGTGCTCAAAACCCGACCAGTGCTACTTCTCCTCGATAACCATGATTCGCATTTGTCAATTGAGTAACTTGATTTGTTTAAACAGAATGGGGTTGTTCTTGTATCATTCCCCCCACATTGCAGCCACAAATTGCAACCATTGGACAGAAGCGTTTGTGGCCCTTTCAAGAAATACTGCAATACAGTTTGTGATGCTTGGATGAGTAACCATCCAGGCCAAACTTTAACCATCTATGACATTCCATCAATCGTCAAAACTGCTTTTCCGCTTGCAATGACTCCATCCAATATTACTTCCAGATTTCAAGTGAGTGGGATATGCCCTTTCAATCCAAATATATTCAAGGACCATGAATTTATGCCATCATTCGTCACTGATCGCCCTGCTCCAGAAACTGAACAAAGTGATGATGAACCCGATGAGGTACAGAACCTCGATGAACCTCAATCTGCGCCTCCGACCAATACAGAGACGCTTCAAACGCCTGTAGGCCCGACCAAAGTGCCTCATCCTCCAACGCCAACATCCGCCCAAAGCTGGACCCCTGAGGAAATTTGCCCATTCCCCAAAGCAGGGCCACGAAAACAATCGAACCGTGGAAGAAAAATACGGTATGCTGCTATTCTAACACACACACACCCCCACAATAAATGGAATAGCCGCTGAAAGAGCAAACAGAAAGAAAAAACATGTGCACCAAAGAAGGCTAATGTTGACAAGCCGATGCGTAAAAAACCTCCACCAAAATCTCCATCTGAATCTTCTGCTACGGATTCTGAGGAGGCAACGTCAGGTGATATCAGCTATACTGACAGTGAGAGCAGCTTGGGCCTCCTAGATGATTTCGAGTCAGAAGATGACCCTCTCCTCCGCAAGAAGCATCGACGTTCAGCACCCTCTCAAGATTATGGTGAGCCAGGTACGATAAAACCTTCCACGTCGAAAGGAAATGGTGGGGATTCTCATCCCATTAGTCCCCCACAACCTGCAGAACCTCAAAAATATGACAAGACTTCTCATCCTACACTTCCAGCAAATTCTGTAACACCTGAGCCTGTAGCGAATGCTGTAAGGGATCTCACTAAATTCGACATAGACGATTATGTCTTGTTGAACTATCAAGGCCGCCAGTACCCTGTAAAGGCAGTTGAACGTCAGGGAAATGAATATCGCGTGTCGACCATGGTGAAACAAGGGAAATCTTGGAGGTGGCACGACATAGAAGATTCAATTTGGTACGACGTCACAAAAATTGTGCGAAAATTGCAACCACCAGATCAAATCAGCGCTTTCCCGACGTTTGTTGTGGACATAAAGTCTTGAAAATTTTATTTCCTTTTAAATTTACTTTGGAATTCTGCTTTCATTTGACAGTTTTTACTTTCAATAAAAAATTTTTGTCTTGAAAATTGTTGTGGTATGCCAAATTACCCCTATCTATGCCAACTAACCTCATGGGGCATGCCAACTTATCCCGTACCTGGGGTAAGTTGGCATAGTTGGAAGCCTTTAGGAAACGGGCTGAACAGGCCCCTTAAAGAACATTTTAATTAATGGGTTCTAGTGGGTTTTGTAGCTAAGGAGTTAGGCTGACAGCAGCATTCATCAGAATATGTCTACGTATAATACAAAAAATTAGAAAAACCAAAAACTATGTCAACTAGCCTCGGTATCCCCTGCAGTTGACATTTGGCACCTAAAGGTAGTCCTTTCATACTAGGGAAAATGTTATTCAATGTCCAATTTAAAAAAAATTTATCTCAAGCTATTTATAAAATATTTAAGTAGATGCATTAGATCTATACTTCTGAAGGAAGTGTGGGCAAATTTTACAAGAAAGGCCATAGAGAAAGGATTATGCAGAATTCTTGATGACTATATTAGAAAAAACATATTACATCGAGCTTCTGTCATCTGCAACTTATATCAGTCTTTACTTATCTGTAACTGTAATTCTTCTGGAGAAAGAAGTTCTAGTAGCTCATACTTGCTCACTCTTGTGAAGGTGTTTCTTTATACTGGTTCTTGTTTTTCAAACAATGAACCCTAGGTTTATTCTAAACCCCTTTCGATTGACACAAATGGCCTAAGCTAGTTTTGGCATATGATAATACTTGTGAACACATTAAAAATGTATTGCATTGCTTGAAATCCTTGTACTTATCCACAATTGCTTGCATATGTTTAATTAAAATTTTTGTGAACAAAATTACTTGGTATTCTTTGAGTGTGCAGATATGTCTTCTTTATTTCGCAAAAGGACATCCTAGACTTCATCCAACGCTATAAATAATACTGTTGTGTAGATGGGGGAAAAAGTTTGTTTTAGAGGTTATTTAAATTCATTATCATATGTTTTGCTACATAATATCCATTATCATTATAGCTTTACTCGTTTTCATGAAGCATGAAGAATTATAAATACTACTTTAGCAAACAAATCCGTAAAAATCTTAAAATATTGCTGTATTTGTCCCATCCCACATTTTAATATAAGAAAATTTTTAATTTTTTGTTTTGTTAATGATTTTGGGTCTGAAAATATTAAAACCATATTCTCCGATACAATAGTCTACACTAGGACAAAAACACAGTTTCATGTTTAGTAAGTAGGTTAGGCCATCAGCTGTTACTCCGCTATGGAAAGTGCTGTGTCTGGTGGCGAGGATTTGAAACAGTTAAGGGGGTCGGAAACGTGCAAAGAGACGAAAATCTCGGCCTACCTCATCTTTTAGTGTATGACTGAAAGAACCTCCATAAAAATTCTCCACCATTTTCACTCCTCAACCGACGCGCGCATGCGCAGTAAAATATTAGACTTCGGGTGTACTCGGTAAATCTCGGTGGTTGCACTTTCGAACGAGAGCCTCCTCTTGGCTTGCCCATCTTATTCTCCCCCCCCCTCCCCCCTGGACACACTATCTTCTCCTAAGCCACGCGGGGTGTTTGCACACGGCTCACCGCTGGCGGCATGAAGGGGGAGAGGGGGAGAAAGGCGAATATTTGCGCAAGTCGCGACGCCACCACCCAGACGTGACTTCTCGCCCCCGGCAGGATCATCCCCATTAGCCCGACGTCGACAAATAACGGCCCGTTGTACGGCGATGAAAACGTCCTCTTCGCCGCCGAGCACGCGATCATCATCTAACCCTGGGGATAATACCTACTACACGATGAAGTGACCTCGAGGAAGACTGCTTCTGCGAGAGCGAGCGCGTCTTTATCGACAGGATTCGTGGTCGTCCCTCGCTGAAGCCCTGCTGAAGTTCTACTTCCAGCCTCTTGCAAACAAAACTAGAAAATCTCACCAAAAGGACAACGCACCGCATTGGTGCGCTCTCAGTTACGTAATATATTTTTTATTTTATACACATTAACATAACGGCGGAGGCGGGTAATCCAGAGACCAACAGAACAGGTTTTCCTGTTGTGGTGGATACAGGTAACTCACTTCCAGCTTGTCTTCGATATCTGTAAATATGCCCACTTCTCAGCATGTTAACCCTTTGAGGACGGCACAAACTTACTGGCCCTGACAACAAGGTTGAAGTGCTATCATCTTCCACTACAATAGCACCTAGGGACATCCGATTTTCGCGAAAAGATTTAACGACCAGTTGAATTTCATAACTCTTTGGACCATATCCACTTCCGTTATTGGATGATATTTCTGCAAGCTACATTCATTGTAGCGTTCCTACATTTGCTCGGGAAACAGTCAAATGCGTACGGAAGTTCCCAACTTTGTATAGCAGCGACGCTATTCATTCCTTTATCTCCAGCTTGGGGTGAGTTATAATTTCCATACAGTGTATTCCATTACAATTTAGGAAGTTTACCAGAAGAATTTTTACAGTGTTACTAGGCATTACCAACACATGAATATTCTCGCTGTCTTTATTCATATTAATCACAAAGAATAATATTATAATTTATAAATATAATATAAGTAAAAGTTTAATTTAATCAGAAATGAGATACTTTTATGGTAACAGAAGTATAAAACGCTTGTGATTTATGACATATTTAGAAACCAACCAAACATGTCGTACATGAGGTGATTTTTCAAAGCTGTGATTCAAAAAGGGCGAAGAAACAGCGAATAGACTATACCATACCTAGTACAAATTTCTCTGTACTTGTTACAAACTATCATAGACTATTCACAGTTAATTAAGCACTTTTGAAATCAACCTTTGAAAAACGTCACTGCCCGTAAATACATATATTTTAACGGGTACGCCGAGTGGCACACACCCAGTAAAGTTGGCAACGAAGAAGAGAAAGTAGTTCCATGTCGTAACGTTGAATGAACTGTTTCTTTTCATTTTTGTTTTTAATGCATACAAATGTAACAATTAGTAAATTTGTAAAATATTTACTTGTATAACAATTTCATGATTTCACTTGGACAGCGCATGAATAAAGTGACCACGCTAATGGTAATATTAATTCTATATATGGCGGAAGAATACGCAGTGTGGATACAAGTAGATCTTTAGCAGGGCTTTCAAAAAAACCCAGTTTACCACGAACAGCTTATATCTGGAAACTATTTGCCAAAGATTTCATTGTAACTCTACAACTTAAATATTGCATATTTATACAACTCAATGTTTATCATAACGTACACAATTCTTTATTTAGCTCAATGTTTATAATAAAATGAATGTCTACAGTACTTGAAATTCAACATCAGCTTTACACATTCCACACCAAGGTCTCGTGAAATTGAATTTAATTGTAGTGTTACAAAAATATCGTTGGCAACTACTTAAAAAATAATTCTTTTAACAATTAAAAAAAATTTCCCATTTTTAAAGTACGGTACAGAATGAATATGGGGTGCAGAGAGCTCATGCCAAATGTGCAGTTACCAGTCTCCATGTTTTATGTTCCAACACTAAACTGCTTTATTTTGTGTCGACAGCGCCATCAAAACACATTGGTTAGGATTCGAAGTTGGAAACATCTTTACCTAAAGTCTATTTGCAGTTTCTTCACACTTTTTGAATCAAACCTTTGAAAAATCACCCCATGTATGACTATTTTAGTTATTTCCTAAATATACCATGTATCACAAGAGTTTTATATTTGTATTCATATAATTAATACTTTTTTGGTTAAATTGAAATGTTATTTATATTCTCTCTATAAATTATAATATTTCATTTCTAATTAATATGAAATCAAAACGGTGAGAAAACACGTGCGTTAGTAACGCCTAGTAAGAAATAGTTCTCACGCAAAATATTATTACAACTGAGTGCGCAGGAATGCGGTGCGTTGTCCTCTGGTGTAATTTTCCAGACTTAGTTAAGCTTAGCTTGTACTAGGCGGAGGAATATCCTGGAAGTAGAACTTTAGCCAGGGCTTCAGAAAAGCGTGACGTAACCGAGAATGGGTTGTATATAAATACGTACTATCACTCGCTCGCTGCTTTGCATCGCTTCGCTTGCCCCTGCACCACTGCTCGCGAGAGCGAAGGGATGTTAGGCGAGTGTAATCTGAGAAGCGGACGGTGATTTGCAAAGGGATGCCACCACATGCCGTCGCAACAAGTCTATCGCGACTCGCGCGCTGCTGGCCTTCGGCGTATGGAATTTTCTGCTGTCGTCTGAAAGAATGTTATGGTTCACTGCCCTTGCCTTGCTTAGCATTACCTTTATGATTATCATTTATACTATATGGATGAATAAAGAATACATAAATAATATTTACATACTTAGTACCTACAGGTACACTTAACGTATTAATTCTTTTTATAGTTTGTATAGAAACTATTAGAAATATAATTCGAACAATAACATTAGCAGTACGATTAGCTGCAAATATAATTGCAGGACATTTAATCATAACTTTACTAGGAAATACACCAATAAGAGTATCATCAAGTATATTAATAGTTATATTAATTATTCAAATAATATTACTAACACTAGAAACAGCAGTAGCCATAATTCAAGGATATGTATTTGCTGTTTTAACGACACTTTATATTAGTGCGGGGAACCTTCCAGATCGGCACCGAGACTATCTAAGCTACGACGAGGCCTCCAAGCTGACAGTTTGAGAGTTACCCTTAAGGGGAATCCCTCGTAAACCATTTTTAATGTCTCAAGGTCACGTCTGACCATAAGGAAACATTTCGAAGGGCCCTCCCAAGAGTGCGGTTTGCTTTCTCGGGAAGTTGAAATACTCGCAAATGAGATCTGAAACAGTAAAATATTATCACATGCTATGTAAGCCAGTGGAATTAAACTAGATGTCACTCGTAAAATTTTTCCTTTTCTTTTACGAAAACTGCACGGAAAAGCCCTAAAAATGCTATTTTGCACAGCTTTCAGAATTCTCCCCCCCCCTCCTTCTTTTTTGAATATGTATTAAACACAGCAAAAGGGAAAACTGGCGACTGAAGGTAATTGTTTTTTTGCTTTTCCTGGAAAAACGTTATACTCCCGGAACATTTGTCAAGATACGCCTATACGTACAGACACCGGTTTTACAGACAATATTTCACAATAACCCGTCGCGCCCGCCCGTTCTATCCTTCCGTCCGTCAAAAGCTCGGCAAGCTTTAACTTTTGGTGGACGCACGGATGAAATTACAGACATCTAAGTTTGTACTGATTATTACCCGTTCATTCCTAGTTAACCGTGTGCCGTGTTTGGTATTACTCGTGTCCGTTGTTCATGTTTGTTTACGTAGCTGCTGACTGCAATGAGCTAGATTTTTCTGAAGATTTATTGGTAGTTAAATTCCGCAAACACGAGTTATTACTGCTGTATATGACAGGACACTAATCTCACAGGGAATTCTCTACCCATTATTTTCCTTTTGTGTAATATCAAAACTAATAAAAGCATTCTTCTGATAATTTCTGTCGTTCCTTGTGTCGGCAACAAACTATTTTTCTTATTTACAATTTTGACTGATTCTCGCTTTTCACGAGTAACTGTGTTTACGCTCAGAGTACCGTCAATCATTTTCATTTGTAATGGATAATTTGTGTTTGGGTTTGTTGGCAGCAATGAACTGGCGACGGACGCACGAGATCTGTTGAAAATCGCTCGACTTGCAGAGGACCGGACAGACGGTTTATTGTAAATCCAGCTTTAAGGTGGCCGCCTGCGTTTTCCCGTATTTAAAAACCGTCCATCGTGTCTGAGTGAGGTCTGCTTACGAATAGCATTTAAGAAACGTTGCGTGTCTGTATACGTTTTTCAGTTCCTACATTTCTCTCTAAAGCATTTTTTTTTGTGATAGTGAAAATGGCTCAAAAGGGTGTTTTCACTGTCATTTTTAGGTATGAAAATTCCGGTACAAAACATTATAAGAAGAATATGGACGCACATCAAACATACATTTTTATCATAACGTCATAAAATGTTAAGGTTTCCGCTGGAAGTCTCACAGAGTAGCATTATCGACGGCAAGACTGCACGCCAGTTCATTGCTTTGCGCTTAGAGGCGATGAGAGAGCTGATGCGCATGTCTCGGTCGCCCCTAGCGCTCCCACGCTTTTGGACCTTAGACGTACAAAATTCCTTCAACCAGGCGGCCACCTTAACCTCATGGTGCGGAGGGTGAGTTCGCCATCTCGGACGTGAGTTCGCCTTCGTGTGCGAAAACGTGGTACAGCGCCGACTTGAGGCGGTGTTGCACACGGGGTGGTTTACAGATGTGGAGTGTTTACACAGGGGCGGCTGTGTATTATCCGGGCTTCAGAAGGGGAGGACGTCTTGGAAGGAGGCTCAGGCAGGGAGGTGGGGAAGTTTTGAGGGGTACCACGGAGCAGGCCGGTCTCGCAGCCCCCGGCGTGAATGCCGCATTGTCGCCCCTGCTGAGGTCAGGCATGAGGGGGGCTGTCGCGACAATGGCGTCTTACCCCCATGCCCCTAGGCCTCTCCGGAGGGTGGGTCACAAAACTCCAGTTCTCCTTACCATCCCCTGGAGGAAATACCAGCTCTCACCCCCGCGGGCTCGCCGCCGCAAACCGCCCACACTACGCCCCCTCCCTCACCAACAAGAACTTGCATCGCCCGCGTGAGGCAGCAAGCACCGAGTTTCTGCGGACCGCGTACAAGAGATCTCGCCAGCGAGGTCACAGTACAACGAAGTACCGAGGCGACACTTCCACGTATTAGGTAGAGTTACGGTTTATTCTACTCAGGTTAGGAACAAAACGTGAGTGAAGAGTTGAGAGCCGATGAGGATGAAGTGAGGTGAGAATGGAGCAGCGCTTGAATGAAGGGCGGGGTAAACGGAAGATCCCCGAGAAAACCCGCCGACCAGCGGCATCGTCTGACACGATTCCCACATGCGAAAATCGGGGGGTTGCCCCCGCCGGGAATTGAACCCGGTTCGCCTAGATGGCTGGCGACTAGTCTAACCACTACACCACCGCGGCCCCCAGGAACAAAACATGATTTCTAATGGGAAAGCTTGGCATAGGGAAAATTTCCGCCGCTAGGTGCGCAATGTACCAAAAGGTATCTTATAATTAAAATTTTAAGCTACGTGAATAATAAAAGAGAAATATTTTACTTAGTTTAGAAGTTATTGTATATTTGATTTAATTTATGATTATTACAGTTATCCTGTTTTTAAACGTAGAACATAGAGAAAATCCGGTTAACGTGCGACACTAGCGTTTACCTAGAGGCAAAAAATTGTTTGGTTGCCAAACTTTTAACATTGATATTCCCAACGTGTAGTAGAAGTTACCTTATTCCGGCTCTTATTTAGAGCTACAGAGTGTAAACGCGCCACATTTATATTGCCAACGTAACATCATTCGTCAAAGGACACATCAGCACGATGAGAAGCTATGAATTTAAGTATTACCTTCCAAGATGACACTCCACAGTCTTAACTTGTGTGTATATACGAATACGAGTCTAGCGTGCTGACTCTGTGTATTGCTAACTATACAGATCCCTAACATTTAGTGTAGATGTCCGTACATTGGTTCGCGGGCGAGCTATTATGAAATAGCAGTTATTCTGACTTACAGTACACCATGTTCGCCCGTGCAGCAATGGCGTCTCGCATGAATTGTAAATTCCTTTCCTGGTACCTTGACGCGATCCCACATTTCTTGCTAAACCGAAGTCGGCAAAGTTCAAGCAACTCCCAGCAAAATGGCGCCACTACTCAGAAACGTGTCGGAACGCCGTTCGCCAATCAGCGCCTGGTAACTTACTCGCCAGCTGGCAGCCGAACCAATAAGAAGTCTTCCGCAGCATACGGTAGCCAGTCAGACTCAAGGCTCGTTCGCAGGGGCTCGCGCGGCCAATCAGCTAATGAGTACGCCCACATCAAAGGAACAGCTGCGTCACTTTACTTCTGTATTCTTACCAATTATGTGGCCAGGCTTAACGATTCTGTAGTGGTTCCCCACTGCCTTCTGCCATATGGAAGATATACATATATATCTACCAGTTACATACTATGATTTCCGTATCCTCGGGAAAGCTATATCAAAGCTACATCACAGAGGCTGTCGAGTTCTAAAATAACACATCGAAAACCAACAACAGTAATAGCTGTAAATTTTCACAAAAAACTGAGCAGTGAATATACGCACTTACAAACCAATGAAAACAGACTCAAAGAAAATAAGTTCTAGCATCATTCTCTCATTGTCTTGAAAACCTTCATTTCGACGAACCATGTATAATACAATTTAAGGGCTGGTTAGTATTCTATAATTTTCACCTGAGTTATATGTCTATACCATAATCGTAACAAATTATTCTCATTATCGTCGAAAAATACATGCATTGCTTATGATATGACAGCAAACTCATCGGGCATAGTGGACGCCATTATTTCTACTACTGGCATTGCTCGAGTATTCCACCACCGAGACCACAGACTGTCTGTTGGCGTTCCTACGTGGTTTACTGCTGGTCAGCAAGTACATTCAGCGCTGTCAGCAGAAAAACAAGTGCACTCCATGTGCGAACGGGTACCCATAATTTGGCTGAACAGGCGTTTGGCAGGACTTTCTGCCAAACGCCTGTTCTGCTACGTGCCTGTTCTGCCAAATGCCCGTCTGTGATATTAGAGAGAACCTCTCGGCCGAATGGCGCGCCCCCGTGCCAACACAAGGCGCGGTACGTGTGCCCTTGTTGCGCGCGGAGTCCCGACAATGCGCAGGAGAGCCGAGCCTTCCTTCCTACTTGTGTAAACACGTGTGCAAGAAAACTCCGGGAAGGAACCTTCCTTCTCGCCGCGCGATCAATAACAGCGGCGGCAGCCAGCATCGCGCGCCACTGAAAGCGCGCTACAGAGGGGGAGGGAGGTATTTGGCGCACCAGGGCGAGAAAAGAAAAACTCGCCCTTCCTTGGCCTCCTGCACCGCCCCCCGAGGGCACGGGAAGAAATAGAGCGGGAGAATTTTCTCGAATGATTAATTACCTGACGATTCAAACACGCACTTCCTGCGCACCCTCTCGTAGAGGGTGTGTACGTGGGGGTTAAGGGGGTGCAACTCCACCCCTCTGCTCGCTGTGTCGCCGGAGTGGGGTGGCATTCTGGCCGCCACAAAAGATTTGCCGCTGGACACTTTTGGGAGGGTCACCCGGCTACTGGAAGTGACTTCCTCGTGACAAGCCTCAATACTTCGCCACTCGCTGTTTTGGAAACTTCATATCCTGAAGTCCCCATCTCCTTTAACAGTTGAATTGCAGTAACCAAACTCTCTGTACTGCAAAACTGAATTACGGAAAACTAAATAAATAATAAAATTAATTATTAAAAATGCAAAACAAAAATGCACCATGGAGTTGAAAAAAAGAAACCAAAACTTCGAAAATATATTAATTCACGAATCCCCACTGATATTAGACGAGAATTTACCCAATTATTTTGATACCTGAATTATTTATGTGTAATTGCTCGTATTAAAAAAACAGTATGATATTAATAACGTTGACAATAAAATTTAAATATGCAAACCTNATAACGTTGACAATAAAATTTAAATATGCAAACCTAAAATGCATTCTTTTTTAATTCAAATTTGTGTACGATTCACGAAAAAATAAAAGCAGTTACTGGATTAGGTAAATTATTCCACACTCGTGCCACTGACGAAGTGTAGCTAAGAATTTTTTTTCACGAATATCTCAGTTTGACAAGTTGTGCTACATAGATTAGATGTAGTGTTAGCACGAACGTTGAAGTTATGGTGAACTGTCAAGGTTTTCAACCTGCTGACCCAATATTATTCCTTTATAAACTATAAACATTTCACCTACCAGCCACATTATAGGCAGAGTTAATAACTACTCGTATCTCAGGCCTTTGGTTCAGTCTACACTTGAAATTATCCTGAGTTTGTCTTCATATTCCGATACCTGAAGGCCGCTTTCAGAAAGTGCCAATAGACAAAACGGGTCTTAAATTCCGTTGCATTATTCTTCTGTTCGGGGAGTCTCTTGAAGTATACGCCTAGTCTTATACACTGAAGGAAAAAAAACTGGTATAGGCGTGCGTATGCAAATAACAGAGGTATGGAACCAATCAGAGTAACGCGATGCGGTCGGCAGCTAGATTGGTTACTGCTGCTACAATGGCAGGTTATCCAGATTTAAGTGAGTTTGAACGTGGTGTTAAAGTCGGCGCACGAGAGATGGGACATAGCATCTCCGAGGTAGCGATAACATTTGGATGTTCGCGTACGACCATTTCACGAGTGTACCGTGAATATCGGGAATCCGGTAAAACATCACATCTTCGACATCGCTGCGGCCGGAAAAAGATCGTGAAAGAACGGGACAAACGACGACTGACGAGAATCATTAAACGTGACAGACGTGCAACCCTTTCTCAAATTGGCGCAGATTGGATTTGTGGACTGCCCTGCAGGATTCATGGTGTGAATTGCCTCCTGCATACCTTCAGACATTAGTCGAGTCCATGCCACGTCGTCTTGCGGCACTTCTGCGTGCTCGGGGGGCCCTACACGATATTAGGCAGGTGTACCAGTTTTTTTGGCTCTTCCCGCTAAAGGGATAGTTTGGTACCTCACTACCTAACAACGAATGGTTTTTATTATAACAACTTAACACTATTGGCAGATGCTTTACTTTAAACATAACTTAATTACAGATCCATAAAAATACAGAAGAGCATAACTACAAAGCACAAAGTGTGATTCAAAACATTTTATTGGTTACTTCCTAAATTATATTGCATATCGAAGATAACAAAAACGAACATTGCTCGTTAACTTTAAGGACGAGGCTGTCGTTATCAGTTAGTTTCATACAAGATCTTTTATCAGCTAAAGTTACTATATCACCTCAGAGATAATACGTCACTGTTCTGTAATATTCTTACGGTACTCATACTGTCGTTTGCCTTGGAAATAACTGTAAGCAAAACTATGTGTTACCTCCGAAAAATTATTTTTTAATGTTCTAAAACTTTTGGGTAGTGTGCTGTTTTATGCATTATGATCATTAAAAGTTCATCAATTTTTAGACATTAGAGGCCGTGGTGACTTGTACGAGGGTAAGTCAGAAATAAGATTCCCTTTCCTTTTTTTGTAAGTGAACGGGTAAAGATAGGTCGATGTACAAAACACTTTTTAATTTTTGCGCCATTCCTTTTGTTTTGTGATATAATCGCCAAATTTATTTAAGCATTTGTCATATATTAAAGGGAAGATTTCAATTCCCTGACGATAGAAAGTGGCGTCCTGCTCATTAGGCCATTTCACCACTTCATCACTGGAAAATGGTGTGCCGAGCCTGGTCTTCTTGCACGACGAGTGGAGTTGGACGACGAAGTGAAAGACGAAGTGATGAAACAGCTTAATGATCAGGACACCACTTACTATTGTCAGAGAATTGGAAACCTTATTTCACGTTATGACAAATGCATAAATACGTATAGTGATTATATAAAAAAAACAGGAATTGTGCCGAAATAAAAAGGTGTTTTTTACCTTGGCCTATCTTTATCCAATAATCTCAAAAAAAAAAAAAAAAAAAAAAAAGGTACTTCCTCTATGACTTACCCTCGTAGATAGTGCGTGGATTTTCCGAATATGAGACCCGGGTTTCATTCCAGACGGAATCACTTTCGACTTTTTCTTTTCACATGGGAAACGTGGCAGACGTTGCCTTCGGCCGGTGGCTTTTCTCGAGGCTGTCCCACTTTCTCCACGTATACATTCCGCCGCTGCCCCAACTCACTTCTCTCCNGGCCGGTGGCTTTTCTCGAGGCTGTCCCACTTTCTCCACGTATACATTCCGCCGCTGCCCCAACTCACTTCTCTCCTAGTACTAAACAGTTCTGCGATCGGATTTGAGGGTAGCAGCAACGTCAGAATATCGTGTTGCACATGACGTCACAGTGCTAGTTGTGGCTCCAATCCAAATATTGTTGAAGTTCTGTTGGAGGTACTATCTGTTTCGTAGTAGTACCGCAGTGATCTGCTGTATAGTAGCAAAATACAATAGCAGACAGGAATACAACAAACAGCTCTGTTGGCATTGCTGTCAATGTTAACAATATGTATATGGTATCTACAACCCATCAGATGGCTGTCCCAATTTTAACAGTCTAGATTGTACATACCTATAATGGTATTTTTCCCCCTTACTGCGCAAACTGCAGGTGAACCCACCGTCTCTTGCCAGCAACATTTCGAAACGCGCGCCGTTTGCGTGACCTACTCGTCATCCAGTGCACAAGCCAATAGTGACTCTTTCGCAGCACGCAACAACCAATCAGACACAATGCCCATTCCCAACCAATCAGCGAATGTGTTCTAGTAATAATGTAATGTAAACATAGGAGAAGTATGTGTGATAAATAGACTCCACTTTGCGGCTGCTAAGAATTTTTTATTTAACGTAGTATGTAATGTGTAGGATGACAAATTGTATTGGGACGATATCTTGGACTGAACTGTGAGATNTTTTTATTTAACGTAGTATGTAATGTGTAGGATGACAAATTGTATTGGGACGATATCTTGGACTGAACTGTGAGATCGGCATTGCAAACACGTTACTGTCCCGGAGTTTGTGAATGCCCGGCTCATCGGGACAGGATAATTTGTAGCCTATTTACAACAAATTTTTTCCTTCTTGCAATATGTAAATTTCTCAGCAACACAGTCTCCATAAGATCCACGTCGACTGACATAATAGGCATGGTCACTGGGAAGGCATACCTCAAAACTACAGGAATCAGATCACCACAGAGACACAAGATTTTAATCAGAGAAAACTTAAATTCTGACACGTTAGGTTTAAGTAGGGAAAAAAATCAGCGTAATAATAATTCCAGTAACAGTTAAAAATTCAAAATCAGGTATCCTAACAGTATGGCCTTCAGTAACAGCAGCCGCTCTCGGGACTGTATCTCTGTTGATTGGTTTTACTTTATCAATCGTAAAGTTTCTTACTATTCTTGAAATAAAATAAATTAAAATGTTTCTTTCCCAAAATAGCGTAGGCAGCTTGTGAATATAAATGACAGAGCCCCGTAGGTAAATTATATTACCACCCTAGTTTTTGCAAATACAAGATGGCAATTAATAAAAAGAAGAGGTTAAAATGAAAAAAAAAAAAAAAAGCTATTTTTTCCCCGTCTCTGCGGTTGGGAATTTCAATAAACTTATCTGACGATTAAAGTAGCATCTCGATTTCAAAGCTGCTGGGCTCAGCCGGCATTCCCTTGATGCCAAGTCTTCTTCAGAATGTTCCCTATCTAGGCTCTCGGGCCTAAGGTACATCACATACAATCCTTCATGTACCATCACTAGGGCTAGTGACTTTTCGCGTAAAAATCGGAGCACACAGTAGACTTCAATGCTATATACACACCTCAGCTGTTGTTATACCTCCATTGGCTGCTGGTGCCGTGTCCGTCTTTGACCAAGCCACTCAGGACTAAGTAACTCCGACACTGAACCTTCGTGATTCGTGCGCAAACGGTTAACACGGGCCCCAGAACATTTTTTAGCCAATCAAAGAAGCTGGACGACCCTACAGTGCTTTGGACTGTATCTTGTCTCAAAATCTTTTCGCGAAATATTACTGCCCCTAACCACTACACAACGCGACAGCACAAACTTGAAATTAAACAATTGGCGGCGTTCTTTACACGAAATGCGGCGCGTCTTCAACCACATCGGGTAGTCTGTGTGAAATCTCGCACTCGGTAGCATATGGCCGAAAATCCCTCCAACTTACATACTCAGACGTAATTTTGAAAATCTGTGCCACTCACGAAAGAGCTGTGCCACGCAGTAAAAATCATGCCATGCATTACCATGGCAACCAACAACAAACTGTGCTTGGACCCGTGGCCTCTGTTCACAAACCTTTTTTTCATTGTTTACGAAATACTCCCAAATACGATAACAATTATAAATATATTTTTTGATTAAAGAACGTATTTGCCATCTAAATAAAAAAT
The DNA here is from genome assembly GCA_002778355.1 of Clitarchus hookeri. NCBI lineage: Eukaryota > Metazoa > Arthropoda > Insecta > Phasmatodea > Phasmatidae > Clitarchus > Clitarchus hookeri. The sequence continues at coordinate 139,639 of NQII01004246.1, forward strand.
AAATAAAATCATTGATGCGAAAGCTGTAACATACAATAAAACAATAAATGATTCAAATTAATCTGTTCATGGTATCTCTACACTTGATGAATCAAACATTTCAAAAATCATCCCGTATATGGCATGTTCGTTTGTTTCCTAAATATGCCATGTACCGCAAGTGTTTAATACTTCTGTTAACATAAGAGTATCTTATTGTTGGTTAAATTAAACTTTTGCTTATATTTTGGCTACAAATTACAACACTTAATTTATAAAACTAGAGAGAAAACGCCTAGTAAGAAATAGTTATTATGCAAAATACTATTATACTGAGTGCGGAAGAATGTGGTGTGTGGACCCTTTGGTGTACTTTTCTATACTTACTTGGTTAGGTTTGCGTGCATTAGGCGGAAGGACAGCCTGAAAGTATTACTTCAGAAGAGATTCAGGAAAGTGTGAGGTAACCACGGAGGTGTGACTAACACTGAAAAAAGCATGTTATGACTAACTGGTGAAAAATCCATTCTTCAAGTCGTTGCAGTGAAAGCCCGCGACGAAAGGATCCGCCACGATATTTTACTTCTGTATGCTCAGCTTTTCTGTGTTCGAGGAATGTCCCCCTGCGCCTACACGTGGCCGAGGACTCGTCGGCGGCTTCCTGGCCGGGCAAGATGTTTGCCGAAGGCGAGGATCAGATGACTTCTGGGTGAGAGTTGTCTCTCACGCTGGGCGGTGATCGTCCCCTCAACCCCCTCTAGCAATGTGGGTCAACGCCCCCTTCCCCATCTGCCAGGCAAACATCTTCCGGCTCTGGTTTCACCCCCTCCTCCGCACACAACATTTCACCCCGCTATGGGCTGTGTGCGGAACCACCATTTCCAATTTGGTAAGGGGCCGCGGCTGTGCAGTGGACAGACTGATCACCTCCCGCCTAGGCGAACCGGGTTCCATTCCCGGCGGGGTCATTCCCGGATTTCAGCGTGCGGGAATTCTGCCTGACGACGCCGCTGGTTTTCTCGGGTATCTCCCGTTTCCCGCTCCCTTGCATTCCAGCGCTGCTCCACACTCACCTCACTTAACCCTCATCGGCTCTCAGGACATTGATGTTAAGAGCTGTCCAAATCTCTCCACTCCACTCCAATTTTGTCAATGTCAGCAGTCTCTAAATACATTGTGGGGGTTTCGTAGTTTACCACTGAAGACTTCATTTACACAATCGCCGGTGCTGGATTGTTTGATTTATTGTTAATTTAACTAATCCAGACCCGGTGTACACAATTGGCAGGTTGTGTAAACTGAGAGGATTTATTTGTTATTAAATTGAACTCTCGTTTATTTTACCTATAAATTATAATATTAATTTGTAATCAAAATGCTTAAAAAACGGAGAGAAGATAGTTGCGTTGATAATTGCTAGTAAGAAATAGTTCTCACTCAAATAATTATTAACTGAGTGTGCACGAATGCGGTGCAATTTCAATATGGTGTAATTTTCTATACTCGGTTAAACTTTGTTTTAATGGGACGGAGGAATATCCGGGAAGTAGAACTTTAGCAGGGCTTCTTAAAAGTTGAAAGTAACAGTGAAAAGACTTTGTTCCGACTCAGCTTGCCAATCACCGTGTTCACACGAAGCCTGCAGAGATACGTGCAGAGTCGTCGTGTTTCGGACGATGGCAGACCCTGTCGCCTCTCCCGAGGATGGAGGGGGGGGGGCGGTTGTGTAGTGGTTAGACTACTCGCGTACCACCTAGAAGAACTGGGTTCGATTCCCGGCGGGGTCGCTCCCGGGGTTTTCGCATGTGGGAATCGTGCCGGATGATGTCGCTGGTCGGCGGGTTTTCTTTGGGATCTCTCGTTTCACCCTCCCTCCCTTTAATTCCGGCGTTGCTCTATACTCACCTCGCTTCACCCTCGTCGGCTCTCAAGACCTCGATGTTAAGAGCCACCCATGTGCCGCCCTTGTACACCGGCTTCAACATTTTACAAAACATTCGCTCTGCTGATGGTTCGTGACAAGGCAAGCAGCCACGCAACTATGAAACGACGCTGTTTTCCCTAGGTAGCGTTTGTAGGCTAAAGGTTCTCCACCGATGTCAGACGTTGATTACTACGTTCAAAACGTTTTTAATATAGTTGTAATGTGTTTTTGTAGCTTATTTGCCCGTCCATTTATTTCTGTTCTGGCATAGAAAATGTGCAACTTCAGCCGAACCTGACTTTAATAGCCTATGTTTACCGATGGGTGTGAAAACAAAGCTGCATTTTTTAAAATTATTTCAATAGTTTTACTATTCAAATATATTTTGCCAAATACGTATGAACTCTCACTTCTTGAACATCTTTCTATAGAACTAGTCAAGGTACGCTACTTGTATTCGTAGAAAATTTATTCATGTGTGAGATTGTGCGTTTTTTTAGGAATTTCCTACATGAAATTTAATTATATCACACATATCAGAAGGGGAACAGTACCAAACACTTTACCGAAAAGTTTCACTACTGCGATGAGAAAATGCACGCAATTATACTAAACATCATTCATATTAACATCAAACATTACCAGCTTCTTGGCTTATATAATAAATTACAATTAAAATGAAGGGTTACTTGAAAACAAGTTGTACATCGATCATTTGAATGGCGAATACAATGGAATGTAGCAGCGATAGATGCACGCTAATTTGACAAATATAAATCAACAAGTTATGAATAAATGTTGTTCCAATATTAATTTTAGACTTTTTTTTTACAAAACTGGGCGGAAAAATTTAGCTATGTATAAGCAGGGTCAGCATAATTAATTTCAATTATAAAACAAATATTTATTGTGAGGTTTTGTTGTAAACACTGCCATTATTTTATGAATGTGCCGTTATTGATCTGGTATAAAAACCTATCTTTTATTAAGTGGAGTTGGATAGTGGAGAGTGGGGGTGTGAGTGTGTATGTGTGTGTGGATGTGTTTGTGTGTGAAGGTGTGTGCATGTGTGTGGGTGTGTGTATGTGTGTGTGGATGTGTTTGTGTGTGAAGGTGTGTGTATGTGTGTGTGGGTGTGTATGTGTGTGTGTATGTGTGTGTGGATGTGTTTGTGTGTGAAGGTGTGTGCATGCGTGTGGGTGTGTGTATGTGTGTGTGGATGTGTTTGTGTGTGAAGGTGTGTGTATGTGTGTGGGTGTGTGTATGTGTGTGTGGATGTGTTTGTGTGTGAAGGTGTGTGCATGCGTGTGGGTGTGTGTATGTGTGTGTGGATGTGTTTGTGTGTGAAGGTGTGTGCATGTGTGTGGGTGTGTGTATGTGTGTGTGGATGTGTTTGTGTGTGAAGGTGTGTGTATGTGTGTGTGGGTGTGTATGTGTGTGTGGGTGTGTGTGTGGGTGTGTATGTGTGTGTGTATGTGTGTGTGGATGTGTTTGTGTGTGAAGGTGTGTGCATGCGTGTGGGTGTGTGTATGTGTGTGTGGATGTGTTTGTGTGTGAAGGTGTGTGCATGCGTGTGGGTGTGTGTATGTGTGTGTGGATGTGTTTGTGTGTGAAGGTGTGTGCATGCGTGTGGGTGTGTGTATGTGTGTGTGGATGTGTTTGTGTGTGAAGGTGTGTGCATGCGTGTGGGTGTGTGTATGTGTGTGTGGATGTGTTTGTGTGTGAAGGTGTGTGCATGCGTGTGGGTGTGTGTATGTGTGTGTGGATGTGTTTGTGTGTGAAGGTGTGTGCATGCGTGTGGGTGTGTGTATGTGTGTGCGTGTGTATGTGTGTGCGTGTGTGTATGTGTGTGCGTGTGTGTATGTGTGTGTGGGTGTGTTTATGTGTGTGTGGGTGTGTGTATGTGTGTGTGGGTGTATGTATGTGTGTGTGGGTGTATGTATGTGTATGCATGTGTGTGTGGGTGTGTGTATGTGTGTGAGGGTGTGTATGTGTGTGTGGGTGTGTATGTGTGTGTGGGTGTGTGTATGTGTGTGTGGATGTGTTTGTGTGTGAAGGTGTGTGCATGTGTGAAGGTGTGTGCATGTGTGTGGGTGTGTGTATGTGTGTGCGTGTGTGTATGTGTGTGCGTGTGTGTATGTGTGTGTATGTGTGTGTATGTGTGTGTGGGTGTGTGTATGTGTGTGTGGGTGTATGTATGTGTATGTATGTGTGTGTGGGTGTGTGTATGTGTGTATGAGAGTGTGTGTGTGTTGAAAAGAAGATGAAATAATAGTCTTATCTTAAAAGTAAAAAAAATGTGAATTTTAAAGGTTAGATCAAATACACACAAGAACAAATTTCACAAACTAATAAAAAAATAACGTAATGTTAAAACTTGCCATTCAACAAATGTAGGTATACGTTAGTAGATTTTTGTTTACGTTTAACGCCAGTGTATTAACACATAAAAACTTATTACATGTACCAGGAGAAATTTTCAAGCTTGAATTAACTAACATCTAATACAGTAAAAATTAAAATAATATCGCCTTTTAAACTAGTGAGTGGTCCAGATTAATTACATTAGTTTATACTATCTTATTTAAATATTTCATTTTTTTTCCCCCAAAGTTGGTGTTAAAATGTGGTGAATATTTTACACGTATATGTTGAAAACCGGCCAATGGCTGAACTGTACTTGTAATAAAGAAAATAAAAAAATTAGTAGATAAATAAATGGGTAGCAAATATTTGGTTTTTTTCTCCTTGTAGCTTTGTCGTTACTTCAAAGTTCTAGATGGTGTCTCTTGTCACCTGTGATCCAATGGCTTAAACGACTTAAATTGAAACTGGCTTGGTGTCTAGCCTGTCCTAAAATTTGTTCACGAAATTTTACGGTCTCTTAGTGATAATCAAAATGTATCTGAAATGACGTGTTTTTGATTATATCTAGTAGTGGAATATTTTCACGAAAAACAGGTACTATACAAATAAATAAATGATAGGGGCCTATAACAAATTTTTGCAGGGCTAACAGGAAGTTAGCATAACGAGCCGCATGTTAACTTCCGGTAGGGGCTGCGGCGGTGTAGTGCTCAGACTACTCGCCTCCCACCTGGGCAAACCCGGGTCGCTTCCCGGTGATACCGCTGGTCGGTGGGTTTTCTCGGGGATCTCCCATTCCCCCACCCTTGCATTCCGGCGCTGCTCCAGACTCACCTCACTTCATCCTCATCGGCTCTAAGAGCTCCGATGTTAAATGGGATCAGGCCCCGCCAGCTTGGATTTACGAAATTTTCGCCGTAACTTGCATTACAGATTTTATATTTAATTTTGGGCGACGACAAGGCATAGAACATTGCTATGCACATGCTCTAAAACATGTATTAGTAGAACATTGTTGCCGGGATCATTTCTGTAACCGTCGCAAGAAAGGAATTACTTATTTCTCGCCGGCAGTCACTAGTAAAAGTTAATAAACGCGGTACAATTGTAATAGTTTGATAAAGCTTTGGAAACTGTTTTTAGGGCATGCAATGCGAAAAATTTCGTTAAACATTCGTAAGTGTCAATTATAGTAAAAAAAAAAAGTGGCGTGTACTTATGAACGCCTGTTAGAAGTTATACTTCTTTGGCGTGGCTAAAATAAAATTTTATTACGTATGTTATTATTTCACGCTCATATTCATTCAGATCTTGTCCCATATCATAATTGAATCCAAACTGTATAAATTAAATGTTTTTCAATTTGCTTATTACATGAACTGATTTTCTGTCGGTTTTAAATGTAACCGCGTTGCGCGCGCAATTTCCGTTGCACGCTGAACTTTCACCCTCAACGCGCCAAAAGAAGTATAACTTCGAAAATAGTGAAACTCCAATATGACGGGGCCCGATCCACCTTAAGAGCCTCCCACATCTCTCCAGTCCGACTCCCACTCCACGTTAACTCCAGGGCATGAGAACTGCTCTCTAGAGCTGCGTTGTTCGCGTGCCTGCACAAGCGTACCCTCGGCTGCAGAAGTGATCTCATCTCTGATGAGCGGGATGCTGGAAGGCGCGCGACCGTACCCTAAACGCCGTGCGATACCATCGCCTCGAAGAGTTCAAAGGGGTTAGGGGCGCCACCTTCTCGCCGGAGAATTATGGCCGCCGTAACAATCCCTCGTTGTAAGACACGCGCGCACACGTGTGTGGAGAGTCTGTGAGTCCTCCTTCCTCCCTCATCGCGACTAAGCAAAGTTCTCATTTGTCTTCGGTTACAAGGGAAAGGAGCGGCCCCGCCCCGCTTCTAATAACTCAAAAATCCCGAACCGAAAAGGCCGCGGGGAAACTCGAGATCCGCCCAGTTCCATTCCTCCGCGACGCGTCGTGTTCCTGCGTGGGGGCGGGGGTGGAATGGAAGTCTTCTCCTTGTAGAGGGCCGCTCGCTCACGTCTGCTACCAATTAGTTAGCTCTCGTGTCTGTTGCAGGGGCCTCCTTGCGACGGCGCCGTGACCACCTGGTGGGGTACGGGCTACGGCTGGCATCTGCGGCTTCCGCCTGTGCGGCGTCCTGTTGGGGTCCGTTCGCAACGAACCCAGGCCGTGACTACGTGTATGAATACCGAGAAGGCCATCTTGTAGTTCGGAACACTCTGACATCACGGATGCCCCGCTTCAACCTCACAGTGCGTTACCGTGCCACATTAAGGCTGTTCCGAGTGTCGACCAAGCGAAGTGACGCAGAGCAAATCCTTCGGCGCTCGCATCTGGGAGGGCATGGATTCGAATTCCCGTCAGGCGCTTTTGATTTCGATTTCTCATGGTTTTCCGAAACCACCCCCGGCGAATACTGAGATAGTTCCTTAGTGCAGGTGATGGTCGATTCCTTCCCCGTTCCTGCTTCTCTGAGAATCTCTATTGACCTCGCTGTCGACGAGACGTTAATCACTACCTACCTGTCAGAGTGTCCGAAAATAGTTTCTATATTTCTATTCACATGGTACGATTTCTAAAACTGACTTGGTATAAGTGCAAAATTAGCTTACATTATACACAGAATATACATAAGTAGTATGATTTTGTAGGTTCGGAAACAATGGCATCTTGGCATAGGATGGTAGAACAAGTCATGACTGCTGACTGAAGAATGTGGATTCGTCCACCATCTTAGATGTACTTAACCATGATCTTTTTGAGTCCGGCATCTTGTTTTTGAGTCGGTTACCTTGTTTTTGAGTCCGTAATATAGTTGTTGAGTCCGCCATCTTGTTTTTGAGTCCTACATATAGTTTTTGAGTCTGCCACCTTGTTTTTAGAAATTTATAGTTTATGCTCTGTCATTCCATGACACCAAATTGTTTCTAGAATTTTCCAGTTCATACTTTGTCATTCCATGATGCCATCATGTTTCTAAATTTTTCTTAGTTCATGCTCTGTCATTCCATACCACTATCTTGTTTCTAGAATTTTCCAGTTCATGCTCTGTAAATTCACACCACCATCTTGTTTCTAGAATTTTCAAGCTCATGCTCTGGCATTCCTTCACATGGCATCAGTTGGAAAATGCTTATAACTATCTGCCTTTACAATTTTATTATATTTGTTTTCATTGATGCTCGTGCAATATGTATCGGTTATTAAATGCTTATAACTATTTTCCTTTACGTGTATTTTTATATATGTTTACAATAGCATGTAGCAGTGTCGTCTCTTTCTTTCTCTCTCTCTCTCTCTCTATCTCGCCCTTTCAACAAAATTAATGAAATTAAATGTATAAGAATTATTTATAAAATTATCCAGAGTCAGCTGTTGCGACATTACATTCGTAGTTACCTAAAAAAAAAAAAGAGCGTCTCTACGTTTATCAGATTATATACAGGCATTTTCTTGTTTTTATATAAAATTACGTGGAATCAGCTGTTGTGACGTCACATTCGTATTTACCTTAAAAATAAACGTTTGTACAGATATCATACTATATACTTGCGTTTTCAAGTTTTTAAAAAAATAAACATAATTAATTTATATTATATTCATAACTTTTATTTGTGAATACGTATATAAACAGCGTTTGTGACGCTGTGATGTATTTAGTCTTGAAGAATCAAATATGGAAATATAGACATCTGCGTCTATAAAATCGAATATTGAAATTGAATAACTGAAGCCCCAGGCTTTAGAAAGAGTATTTATAATTTATTATGCCATATTTGGATTATTCTCAAACAAATGTATCTTTGTATGTTGCATGTTATATGTCAAGTCTGGATATGATTTGTAAAACAAAAATATAAATTTAATCGATATGCATATGAAGTTGTGCATTTTTATGTCAACATTAATTTGCTTAGCCCTAAACATAAGAATGTTTAGAAAAAAATGTAATACTTGCTATTGTTATCAAAATAAAATTAATCATTCTTGTGCACTGTATAGCTGAATAACATTTTTTTTTCTCATTATATTTTGTCTCTCATGACGGTGTACATAAAGTCAAGTTTCTTCTTTTACGGAAAACCGTGCACCCTAAGTCAAAAATGCTACTAAAATATTTTTAACTTGATTTTCAACCCTTACGTCTAGGTATATCTTATAATTTTACTCTTCATTCTAAATAAAAAATCACCCAGACTATGGATCGATAAATATATATATTTATTAAATTTTGGTTTTTGTATTGGTGTGTATGTGTGTGTGAGCGTGTGTGTGCATGTGTTGACCGAGATTTTGGGTGTCCTCAGACACATTTCTTAGTATGTTTGTAGAAATACCTATTGATGATAAGGCNTAATTTTACTCTTCATTCTAAATAAAAAATCACCCAGACTATGGATCGATAAATATATATATTTATTAAATTTTGGTTTTTGTATTGGTGTGTATGTGTGTGTGAGCGTGTGTGTGTATGTGTTGACCGAGATTTTGGGTGTCCTCAGACACATTTCTTAGTATGTTTGTAGAAATACCTATTGATGATAAGGCATGCAACTAAAGTTAAGTTTTTTACAATCACGATGAAATNGCATGCAACTAAAGTTAAGTTTTTTACAATCACGATGAAATAGTTTTTGGCATTACAAAAGTCCATACATAAGCTGCTTGCCTAAATATTTTGAGATCCTTCAGTCATAGGTATTCCTATAAAATCCAGTATTGCATCAGGGGATAGACACATACAACAGCTGTTTCTAATATCACAGTTGAATTCGGCTTGTAATACACGTCTGTAGACATCCAACACACTATAATACGTCTTTAAGTTTCAAAACTTAAAAGATAAGTGTATAATTTTATTTATAAACATATTGGTACCCAACATTGTATTCGAACAAACTGACTTTAATGCTTTGATCTAGGTCATATGTGAAACTTATAATATGAATTTTGTGACAATAATTCGAGGGTTGCAAAATGGGGGCCATTTATGATCATAAAAAAAGGCTTAAAAAATAATTAATTTTTCCTCTCAGATAGACTTGCACTGGTCTGATACGTTACAATTTCCATGTGCCTAACTCTGGCAGTCGTTGATGATGTCCAATTGTGCCTAAGTTCGTAGCTGTCTGATATAGGCATAATGCACTTAATACATGTTCTGAGGTAAGGCAACCACTGTCCTGCATTCGTGGCTCGGGCTCGTTACATAATTACTTAAAAAAATTTAAGATAAATTCTTATGGCTACTAAAGTCAACGCGGTATCGAATACAAGCGAAAATCAAATTTTATGGTGTCACATTAACATTCGACTCGAAAACACGAACCAGAAAATATATAACACTCGATATATTTATGTACACAATTCTTTGCTTATAAAATTCAATGTGGTTCTAGTAATTGCCTCATAATCACGTTTTCTGTCATAATATTCGAATTCTCTTTGAAAATACGAATCCGTAGACATGTTGATAAATATACTAATTTAAAAGTTAAATTAAAATGTATTTAAATACACGACTTTTATTTATAAAATTATGCTTTTCATAATATATGGTTGCGTAATCATGTTATCATGTGACGGTTTAGGGATAGTAGAGCGACGCTGACCCACAACCAACCCGCCCCCCCTCCTCCCAGCATAACCAGGCGACACGTGGCACGAGGCAGGTGGTGGACCGCAGTTACACATCTTGCTGCGCGTCCTGCTGTGTAGGCCTCCCTGCCAACCCCCTTCACCCCCGTACGCCTCTAGCCTGCCGGGAGATCTGTGGAGCGCAGGGATTTCTCGAGATATCAGCAAATTATCATGTGNAGAGAAGCCCCCCTCCATCACGAAGTCGTTAGCAGTCAACCCGAGTAACCAAATTATCACAGTACCACACCTCTCTAGTGCTGATGTATTTCATTTGTGTTGAATTCGAGACAGTATATTCGTCCTTCAAAATACAACAGTAAAATACTAAATTATTGCAACCCCTTAACCTTCAGGCATCATATAGTCGGTGCCTGGGGACATTAACAACGACACTATAAGCCACTCTGTCTTCCACAGAGGCGATATAGCGTCAAGTAAAACGGCTTCCCAACTTTGGGGCCTAAATACGCCAAGTTAAAGTGGCGCTCGGACATGGGGCGCAACGCAAGTTAGTGTATCATACATCAAGTTAATTTGGCGCACAACTGTGGGGCGTACACAGCAAAGCGTCAATGTACTAAAAATCCGTCTTGGAAAGATGAATCCACAGACAAATTGCCCAGCATAATCTTTTCTGTAACTTTTAAAAGTTAAAAAAGAATGTATTACATTAAATAGAAAACTTTTATTTTTAAAATTATTTTCTGTATAATTGATGGATGTTACATCATAATCAAATTATTTTTGAAAATACGAATCCGTGGACAGGTGGTTATTTTTATATATAAATCATTTATACCTTAAATAGTACCCATGTCCTGGTGACTTAGTCGACTAGGGCGTCTGTCTACCAATCCAAGATCCGGAAGTTCGCTGCTTCTCACCTCCACAGCTTATTATACTGTATTATAAACTATATAAAGTCAATAGAGGCGAGTGTGTGTGTGCTTACAGCACATGGAACATCGCCCTTAGCCTCCAGCAGACACCAGCGCTCCTAGCAGCCGATGACGACATCAAGTGACACTAGCACTACCTAGCAAATAGTTTGGGAACCAAGATGACACTCTAGTGGGCAATGAAAGGAACTTCCAATATGGCCACTTGCATTATCTAGCAGACGATATGAGAACCAAGATGATGGAATACGAAACAAGANCGACACTAGCACTACCTAGCAAATAGTTTGGGAACCAAGATGACACTCTAGTGGGCAATTAAAGGAACTTCCAATATGGCCACTTGCATTATCTAGCAGACGATATGAGAACCAAGATGATGGAATACGAAACAAGNAAAGGAACTTCCAATATGGCCACTTGCATTATCTAGCAGACGATATGAGAACCAAGATGATGGAATACGAAACAAGATGGTGGCCCACAGACATCCAACATGGCAGTCAACAGCAGACGATATTCAGCTGGAGAGAGGTGCGAAGAAATGACAGAGCAGGAGGTAGCAAGTTGAAATGACAGAACAGGAGGTAGCAAGTTGGAATGACAGAGCAGGAAAATAGAAAATTCTAAAAACATGATGGTGGCATGGAATTAAAAGGGCGACTAGTACTCTGGACCTCTGCCAGATGATATGTGAAAGAATGACAGAGCAGGAGGTACCAAGGTGGAATGACAGAGCAGGAAAACGTGACATGAAATCAAGATGGCTGCTAGTTCTCTGGTCCTCTGCAAGATGGCGGACTCAAAAAGGTCAATGTCAAGGACATCCAAAATGGCGGAATCATAGCTGGTGGACGAATCCTCTATCCTCAGCCATCAGCCATGACTAGTCCTACCATCCTATGCCAGATGCCATTGTTCCCGAACCTACAAAATCATACTACCTACATAATATTCAACTCTTGTGTCAGTCTTTTATAATGAACTCGTTTTTAGCCACGGTCATCTTGTCCCTGTTAATTTCCATTGTTCATTGATGAGATTTTCTAAATAATTTATACCAGGCGCGTATAATGTCTTCCATTTACTTAAACACATCGAATTCATCATATGAAACGAAACATTAATCCTTTGTTTGGACATTTTATATATTTTCTTGTGTTTGGCCCCAGATAGAACAAAAAAAAAAAAGAAAACTACGCATTCTGAATTTTGCAAAACTACTGCCTTTTCAGCAACAAAAATTGAATTAAATCCGAAAAGCTTCAGAGGGGTTGTAAATAAATTTATTCATAATTAAGTTTGTACTGACAAAAATCAGTGACCAATTCAAGTGTGCAAATTGAAAAATAGTGAACTTCAACAAGGTCACCCCACTTCCCTCTTGTCTTATTTACCCCTTCCTCCTCCGGGATAAGGTAATGCGCTCGGCCACGGGTGCCACGTAAGTTGTGACACAGTGTTGACTAATCTGCTTTGCCGTGTTGATGCTTCCCGTGTGGGCTGATGTGTGTATAAGATGCTTCAATCCTTCCTGCAGGTGTGCACGCACAACTGCATTGCATTTCCCGTACTCGCCGTTGTTCTCCCCTGCCCTCAGCTGCACTAGCTCTGGAATCTCAACCTCTCCCTGGCTGCACTTAACCTCGTATTCACCACTTCTTTTAAAGGAATGTTTATAGGTCTTAAATATTCTAGTTGTTCCTCTTTTTAGACAGTATCAGCATGAATTAAGGAATGCTCGCCCTTAATGGAGCCGGCAGTTCTACCCGAGGCACGTATTTGTTCCGCCCAGTGCAGGCGTATCTGGAGGACATAAAACATTTCGTCCCGAACCTAGTTGCGCATATTCATACACGAAGTACTACTCACATCCTGTAACTTCACGTGTACGAAACTGTGACCAGAGTGACGCTGTTTACGCCACGGCAGCTGAGTGTAAGTTTTAAGGTGTGATAATAAAATGTATAATTTTGTTTGATAGCAATTATTTTGCAATTTAAAATGTGTTTGCATTACATCGAAACTCGGTGAGAAGAAAGTGTGAAGAAAACTTTCACAACAGGTATTCATATATAACAGTTCTGCTAACCGAGAGTTAAAACCATGTGGTTTCGGCAGGTGGTTTGTCAAAATATAGTTTAGTTTTTGGTGCCTGGCACTAGTTACTGAGCAGGAGGCATGCGCGCTCTGTCTAATCCCCACTACGATTCTAGTGCCGGTCCTTATATGATATTACTGCAGTAGTTTTCACTGATAATCATACACATTCCGTTGATTGGAAAGGATTTTCGCATAATTTTGGACCGTTCATTTTCTTTATTTGTAGTCATCAGAGCTTCTTGCTTTTCCCACCGCTCTTTGTTGGTTTCTGCGCGAATGTTGTGCCTGAGATGATAAATGCCCGTCAAAAGAAACTGTACGCAGGAATCTAACGATAAATCGAGCCAGGGCTACTTTTTCACGCTGTTAAGAAATGACAGATTTATAACGTCGCTTCTGATAGCCTCATACCCAATATATAACTAAAATCTTTTATATTTTAAAAATCTGTTAGTACAATAAATATTAAACTAGTAAAAATGTGTCTAAGTTGTCATAACTGGACAAAATTATGACATAAGTTGGGGATGCGAAACTGAAGGAAATATAAAATAAATTCAGTGTTATAAAATACAAAATATTTTTCCACAGACATATGAAACACGAAAGCACGTCTGCATTTTCAATATTACTGTACATCTGTCACATTCAGTTGAATGGGTATATAGACCCTACATAAATGCCACTACTGATATCAACATGTGCTAAAAATATACAGTCTTAGCCACAAAATTCGGGGACACGAAATTATACCTGCATTCTCAGAACTACGCTTGCATCAGAACGCTTCGTGATTCGTATTCCAATCACTACTACTAGAGGGGTGTATTTAACACACTCTCTCACGCCATGGAATAAAGTACACTGAGACGAAATGGCGAGGCGTTTCTTTTGATGTGGGCGTATCCTTTCGCTGATTGGTTGCATGAGGCGCCGGGAACGGACCTTGTGCCTGAATGGCTACTGCGCGCTGCGTGAGGTTCCCTGCGCCGGCTGACGAGTCAGGCCGGACTCACATCAGTCCGTCTTATCCGTCGGTCTTCCGTCCGGCGATCATCCGTCTTTCGGTTCGTCCGTCAGTTCAAAGCGATTCACAACAATCCGTCGTCCGTCAATCCTCCTGTGCGGCAGAATTTCAGTGTGACAACTTAACACCGCGAAAGGTTTTGTTGAATCAAACGAAGTTGTTATGGCGCAACCAAATTAATTGTTTGTGTGGGGGCAATGAAATGTTTTGTTGTAACCAAATAATTCTATGTTCTTATACGGTTGCCCCAAAAAGTATTCCTTTGATGCAATTAAAGATCTGTTTCACTCTACGTACGTAAAAAAGTTTCAGTTAATGTAAAAAAAAAAAAACAAGATGACCTAGTTCAAAACATTCCCTTGGCAACCTCAGATAAACTGCAGAATGATGAAGTCGTAATATTTCTTAATATAACTGTTTAAAATAATGGATAACGTGCGGGAATATATATTTCAAATTTTACAGATTTACTTTCCATTTTCCTGTAGAACTTGTTATATTAGAATGTTTATACCACTGTTTGCCACCAATAATTGCACTAACATATACAGTTACTATCCTTATTGTCACAAAAATACATACAAACCCTCGAGCTGCGTTTTCGAACGAAGGCAATCAAATGACCGGCCAAACAAATATATACAATTGATTAAACCAAATATTTTGTTGACAGGCTGGTTTTGTTCATTCAAGCGTGTATTTTCTTAGACGAACAAAATTAATTTTGTTGCATTCCAAGTTTTGCTTGCTCAACAAAATATTTTGTTGGGGCAGCTAAATATATTTTTCGCCCTATACGTATTAAAATTTTGTTGGCTGTTATCTCAGTGTGTATTTTCAAGGTCGCGGATGCTGGAGGAGTACCTCAACGCTGTGAGAACCAGGTCACAGGACAATGTCAGCGCCCTCCAAGGACTCGTGTGGAAGAGGCTGTGCGGAATATCCGGACTCATCTCCTCTCCTCCGGCCTTGAAGGGATGAAAGGACTCCGCGGATACGCCCACTAGATCGCCGAGGGCAATACAGCATCCCTTCACCAGGCATTGTTCCTGTAGGCGCGCAGGAATGAAAGAACGCCCAGTCGCCTTTTTTCGTCACTCAATTTCGTGCGGCGTGGACAGATGTGAACACCGCCAACATCATACATCATCTTTCTTTCTCTTCCATTTTTCCTTTTCAAGCAATTTTATGTGACCTTCCCATCCATGATTTTTTTCACTTTCTATCAATTTCCTCATTTTCGTTTTACTCGCCTTGTTACTTTCTCTCTCTCTCTCTCTCTCTCTCTCTCTCTCTCTCTCTCGAAACTACAGAAGGCAATCCATTCAGCGACGAACAAAAGGCCTCTTTTGAGGCGGGACTCTTTGACAAGAGCAATTTTCGGCTAAGTTTCTGAAAATGTAATAGTATCATTACGTCGCTGTGACTAACCTTTCGGAAAATATTTCTCGTTATTTACGTGACATGGGTTTATCAGGTAGCGTGCAGCCACGGTTACTGTAACTTTAGTGTTATTTTCCTTCTCTAAATATAACATATTAATTTTTTTTTCCCAATTTACATTGCAGCATACAAGTCACGTGAATTACGAATATATAATAAGATATTCCAAACTCTGGTACAGGCTTTTCACTGTTTAAGATCTGCTTGTTTGCATTTTGTGTATTATTTCCCAATATGTAAATTTAACATTTCTATGTGTCCGACCACATTATTCATGCGTCGGTCAGGTGAAAGAGTAAAATTATGAGATAAGAAAATAAATTAAAAACTTGACGATTTTCCCACGTACTTGCGTTTAGAAACAGAAAGCAAGATAAATAATTTCATTTTTCACAAATGTTTATATAACACGTTAAGTCATAGAACCAGGCCTACTTTCGCTCCCCCGTTGCCAACTTTACTGGGCGCACGCCATTCAGTTCGCCCAGACGAAATATATGCAAGTAGGGGCAGTGAAAAAATTTTTATACTGATTTCGAACGTCTTCAGTTAAATGTGAACAACCTTTACAGGTGGTGTACGGAACAAATGCAATGTCGCGTCGGTCCAGTTACGATGAAAAGGCGCCGGCAGTTCTAATGCTATGGTACAGACTTAACTGGTTCATTGTGATCGGCACAGAACGCTATCAGCATTCATCAGAGAAGACGATGTGGCTCGGGTGGAGAGACTATTTACAAAAATTGTGGAGTTAATGTTTCGGAAATTGCACGGAATTTGACTGTGTCAAATGGCGGTACAAATACCATTATCCGTAACCAAATCACATTTAAGATGGGTTCCGCGATCTCTGACTCCTCAACGCCACATATTAGATAAATGCACACAGACGAAATGGCGTTTCGGTTCTTTTCTTGCGGACGTAACCATTCTCGGAATGGCTGCGCGAGGCTCTGGGAACGGGCCGGTGTATCTGATTGGCTAATGCATTATGCGAAGATCTCTCTACTGGCTAAGCTGCCAGTTAGCGAATAAGTTACCTGGCGCTGATTGGCGAACGGCGTTCCAACATTTTTCTGTCCAGAGACGCCATTTTACTGGCGTGTACTGAGAGGAAGGTTTTGTGGAATCAAACAATTTTGCATTATACATACAATGCAATGCCCCAATGTGTTTTAAAGCATTTTAAATTAGAGTCTGGCTGTTTAATTCTAGTTTTACCAAACTGATGCACTATTTTTTTTTTGTATGAAATATTAGATTTTCAGACAAGTATTTGCAAGCATAGAGTTAATAGACACTTATTTTAAATAACTGAAATACGCTTTTGTGTTTTGTCAGATACAAATATTCAATGCAATTTAATAATAACTAAAATGAATTTAACGTATACGTTTATGTTGTTAAACTCAGAAAATTGTTATTTTTACAACGTGTCCTCCTGTCTCCCACGTGTCCTCCTTTTCCACCATATGATGTCCTCGTATCTGTCACTAGTGATCTTGTCACCCTAGAAATACGTGAATGGGATACGGCTGTATAAACCTACCAATAATTACTAGACACCTGCAAAACCCCCGTTATTATTTGGCGAGAGACTGAATTCCAAGATGTAGGTTGTTACTGTCGCCGTTGGCAGACAGCTTGCGCGGTCGTCCCGAAGACGCTGAAAAAGACTCGAAGCTCGAGCAACCAGTCTCCAGCAAAGTGCTCACAAAGGTGGAGAACGTGGAAAGATTCGGACGGCTCGTAACAAAGAGGCCTTGAGAGCCGATGAGGGTGAAGCATGGATGAAATTGAGCAGCGTCGGGGTGCAAGTGCGAGATCCGCGAAGATACCCGCCGACCAGCGGCATCGTCCGGCGCGATTCCCACGCGCGAACATCCGGGGGCGACCCCGCCGGGAATCGAACCCTGTTCGCCTTGGCGGCAGGNTCACCACGCCCCCCCCCCCACTCTCACAGGTGAATGACGCCTTATAGTTGGCAGTAGCTAATGAAATCGTAAATAAATTGAGCTCAAGTTGATACATGGCATGTTAGCAAATAATAAAGCGAATTTGCGAGTCTCTCGATTAATAACTAAGGACACACGATTTTCGTGAAAATATTTCACGACCAGTTGAATCTCAGAACACTTTAGCTCAGATCCACTTTCTTGATTGGATGATTCACGTGTTACCTGTCGTAGGTGTCGGCTCGCGAATCACAGACGCACGCTACAGAAGTAACCCAGTTCTGATTGGCCAGCCAATTAAGAAAATGTTTTCTCGCAAAGACACGCGACCAGTAAGAAAAAAAAGATAACTGCTGATATGCCCGTAGAGTGTTGAGATATAAGATGCGCGGACATTTCTTTCTCGTGTTAACAACACGTTCGCACTTCAGCAATGTACACGAGCGCACGCACCCCCTGACCTGCCTCAACACAAGCGGCGGTGCCGTAGGGTAAGTTGGCGTGCAACCGACCAAGTTATGCAGATGATACACCTGAATATTCATTACTATTCGTTGTAGGCAGCCGGGACCGCCGCCCCGCCCCGCCCTTCAACCTTGAATCATCTCCGGCCGTTGAGGCGGCGAGCGGGAAGGAAGGAAGAGGTAACGAGACTTCTGGGCTGCCCCGTCCTCCACGCGAGCGAAGAAGCGACGCGGATAACCGTCGTCTGGACGTGACTAATGATCGGCAGACGGCACCGCCGCCTTTCTAACCTTCCTCGCCCGCCATCATTCCTACGGATTAACATGCATAATTTATGTCGCCTGTCCTGGGGCCTTGGCGGCGTCCGTGCGAGCCCCCGGCTGCTTCTAGACAATACGCGTGCCTCGACAGATTAACTCGACATGCCAGCGTCTGGTGACACGGCCGCCGTAAGGTAAGGAAAAAAAAAATATATTGTAAAATACCTGTCGCGTCGTTTGGACGTTCTTACGGCTGCAGGTCGCGGACAAATACCCTGTAATGCGACGGCGACATTCGTAAACCGTCACTGTGATAAAAACAAGTGGCTTTTTAAACGTACTGTGTACGATGGTAACTTAAATAAATGGCGAGCGCATGCGTTGTACGCCGACTTTCAAAAGCCAGCGTGGAAGACTCGATAGAGGCGACTATGGCGTGAAACTTTCAACAAAGAAGCTGTGTTTGAATGATTATGGTGAATACTTGCGCAGTTAATTGAAGTTTGCAGGTTCTCTTTAGAAGTTTACGTGAAAAAAAAAACTAAAAAGATAAACACTATATAAGAGTTTTTTGCCAGCTTTCTAAAGAAATACTTTGCCACATTGATAAGTTTTATTGCTGTGAATACATAAACCTGGGTACATATGTAGGAACACACTTTACCTCGTAATTTTAAACATAACAGCTTACTTAACTATCCTGTAAGTCTCACGTTGCCGACAGTTAACATAAGATTGATAGTTTGCAAAATTACAATTTTTAGNTACTTAACTATCCTGTAAGTCTCACGTTGCCGACAGTTAACATAAGATTGATAGTTTGCAAAATTACAATTTTTAGTGTGACTGAAGAGTATAGTAAAAATGAATTTGTTAGAGCAAAAAAATCACTCTTGCAAAAATGTACGTATATCAAGTTTTTCTTCAGATTTTTTTTTTAAGTGAGCAAAGAAAAACTGCTGACTGCATTTACATTTGCTGCACGACCTTTTAAAATTTATCAATTATTTCCTTGAACTAAATTTATTTATGATAATCGCCACTTTATNCAAAGAAAAACTGCTGACTGCATTTACATTTGCTGCACGACCTTTTAAAATTTATCAATTATTTCCTTGAACTAAATTTATTTATGATAATCGCCACTTTATTAGACGTTTCATTGTTTCGGGGTAAACCATTTGAATCGTCTAAGAAATCTTTTTTATATTTATTTCGTGATTGAATGGAAGTCACTATTTGAGCTAACTTAAATGTCCCAATTTAAAAATACTATAAACACAAAAGATTGCACATCACTTCTATTTAATTTTCTATATTGACAGCACTAAAAATGGAAATAATTATGTAAAAATATGGAGAGATTTCATTAGTGTTAAACAAATGGTGACACATCTATAGTTAAAATTTTTACCACATTCCCGATCAACGCTAATTGGATTATTAAAAAAAAAAAAATTCGAAATTGGGGTTTGCCATCAGAATTCGTAACGTCGCTGTTTAAGGTCACCAAGGCATTTTATTCAGGACTGCGAGCTTCTGGTGATCTGAACGATCACTGTAAAATATTCCCTCTCCAAGCTGTTTATTATTTTTCTGTTGAAGTTTAAACTAGTTCAGAAATTATGACGTCTTACGTTTAACCTAAAGGCACAAAAACTGTTGTTTTTATCAGCGTGAACTGACTACAAATTCAGTACGCATATCCACGATGTATTCAAGAATCTCACTCAGATCCTCCAGCTTTGAAGCAGGTACCTAGAAATCGTTAAACTTAAATTTCTGTTAAATTTCTTTGGTATTTTCTGGTAATTAACAATTATTCTGAGCTACAAAAAAAGTATTAATCATGATTTTTTAAATTTGTATGCAAGCATTATTTGAGATAATTATGTTAATGATTTTATTGCTAAAATAATTTTTTTTTAATTACGTTACTAATAAAATAAATCTAAAATGTAGAAACTATTTTTGGTACTTGAACGTCTTTAATGTTCTTCAGTACCTCAAACCGTTATCAAGGGATGTCTAATAACTTGTAGATTCCCTAGAATTGCTTTGTAGCTCTCCCCCCCCCCCCTTCCACGAAAACAATTTTTCTCACTTGTTCTCTCGCTATCTATATTCCGCTTTTCTCTTAGTAATTCCGTTAAAACTCGTTCTCCTGTCGTTTCCTTCAGTTCTCCCATTCCATTAATCATTTATAGCTGAATTCCCAGTTGCTTTAGATGTCAAGTTGATTAATCTTATATTTGTCAACGATTTACAAAGGCAGTATTTTTAATTTTATGTTTAGCTCTTCGGAAAATAAAACTGATTACACCATCCAGCTTACTAACTACCCAAAACGTTCTAAACACCTGTTATTATCAAAATCGTAATAACTATATCCTTAGAATATAGTAGCAATGAAGATAATGAACTGCTTAACACTCCATGCACTTCACAAAATAATAGAACTACGAAATCCGTATAATATGGTTCGAAAAATTCAAGAATAGAAATTGCTTTGAAATAGTTCACTTTACTTGCACTAGAAGACCAATAACATGACCCAGTAAATTCCCTGATATATCTTTAAAGCGTGGCTAAAATCACTCTTACAGTTCCATTATTTTCTCTTTGTTAAGACTCGCCGCATTTTAAAAGACACAACTGCTTTGTTATTTCAGATTAAAATAGAGCTACAACATCGGCTGATTCCCTGTTCGGGACATCTTCCACATTTCCGTAATGTCGGAATTAGTGGACTGAATTCATGCAGATACATAAAAATATTTGGACATTAAACGTACGCTCTAAATCTGAATGAGTGAGAATTTCGCTGTTTAAATCAGCGAACAGCCCTTGACTTATTCAACAGTCACCTCCGCAAATTTTACTGAGTAATTAGTGAATAAGTGCCAGTTTCCCTTCACTTATTGACTTAGTGACTTTCCCACTGATCCATCAACCCTTTCATTAGCTTTTTTTCAGTGATATATTTTTGGACTGACGGATCAGTTAAACAACGTGTATCAAATGAAATAACAACGCATAAATTAATAAAATCCAAAAACATACTTTTTTTTAAAATGTAAGTTTCGTATTTAATAACGTGATTTTACATGGCATCGTGAGTATTCAGTCTTTCATTTCGTTTTTATGTCTTCATTTAGTTTTCACGTCTTTCATTTCGTTTTCACGTAATCATAACACTCGGTTTGAAGATTTAAACTGCATTGAATTTGGAGAAGTGAGTGCATTTATACGTACTATTTGTTTTAACAATTCTAATGTTACCAATTAAACTAAAAACGAAAATAAAAGGCATTCAACTTAAGGATACACAATTTCGATAGAATATATAAACCATATATTCTCCCCTTCGCATGAAACGTTTGGTGGTAGCTCGATTGGTAAAATAAGAGTCTGCAAGCAATATGCTGTGGGTTCAAATCCTGGTAACCAGGGATTTTTTTTTTTTAACGTTTTTTAACCTTAAATTGCACAATATGAATTGTGACAATCAGAAATATGTTTATTTCTCGTAAGGATTTGTCTAAATTCAATAAAACCGAAATTTAATTCGCCGCACACAGTTGGCTCTCACTTATTCAATCAGTGAAATTGTTTCACTGATTCAACCAGTGGTTTTCCACTGATTCTAAGTGAAGCCATTACCACTGAATCGAATAGTTGAATTTCTCTGCAAATCAGTGGTTTTCCTCTGATTCGAATTTACGTAGTGTGTAGATCATCACAAAATATCAAGATGTACTTATAATATCATTTCTGTTTACTTTCGTTGTTGATCTTGCTCAGGTATGTTTAATCAAATATTTATGAAAATTACATTAATTATACTGGGCCCCGTAGTTTTTTTTACTAGATGTTCATTAGGGGTACTTCTTAGGAAAATATTCACACAAGAAATGTTTACCCAAACCTTCTTTTCTATAGACCGTTTATGAAAAAAAAAAAAAAAAAAAGGGGGTGGAACTGTCATTGTTCGCATTATTTGTCTACGGTTGTTGCACCTGCAGAAGGTTCCATGCTAAGACTAGGTGTCATTGAGTGGAATAATTTTTTATTGTGTGCCCATGAACGAGGGCAAAAACTACGGATAATCCGAAACCTTTCAGTCTATTGCGCGCACGTGAATTTGTTGCCAAAAAAAAACATGTCATTAACACTTCTCATCGATTACGCACGCACTGCTGAAGATGGATAAAACTGACGTTTTTTTTTTTCGTGTGTGCTTTAACAGATTCTGAGTGTGAGTAAATAAAAAACTTATTTTAATAATTAATTAATTTGCATTCTTGAGAACCTCCCTGGATTTAAGGTAGCGTTTCCAGGTTTGAGTCCTGTAAAACACATGAGTATGTGCTTCGAGGTCTACGTTTATGAGCTTACCGGAATAGGATCGGGCGTTTAGGCTCGTGTAAGCCCAATTATAAAATTCGTTTTTTTTAAACAGTAGGTTTTTTTTGATAGTTTTAATTCTGTTTACAGGATATAATAACACATGGTCGTACTTTGATTTTCTGTGGGAACATACTATTGTTTTGTGTAAGTAGAGAAAAACGAATGCGTCTCGATTCTAAAAAGTATGTTATGACCATCAGTTTAATAATATAACATACTATAATTAAGAAAGAAACCGTATATTTACATCATAGCAATCAAATTGTACCGCATTTATTAACGAAAATGAAACTGATTTCCTTTTTTATAGGTCTTGAAATACATGTTAAAAGTTTTGAGGGTAGTGTGTTAACAGAAAATCAAAATGAAATCTCGTGCGAAATAAATAATACTGAACCGACGTTTCGTCAATTAGAAAGCGATCCAACGGAACGGAAGTAACGACTACGCCTGCTTGTGTTTTTTCTGCCAGTCGCCGCAAATTTAATGGATTAGCGGTCTACCAGGGAAAAAAAACCTTAGAATGAACCTCATCTACCGAGACAAAAAAAAATCCCGTCAGAACCTTCACCTGTCTTGACGCCTAATTTTTCCCCCCAGTTGAAACCGCACAGAAGCCATGCCCCTCCGAAGGAGTTAAAACCTCTCGCTTTCCTAACCGATTCTTTTGTGAATCATCTTCCACCTTATTTCCCCGCCTTTGTCTGGCAGAGACAAATAGGCAATGGGACGGCGTGATAGGCTGGGGTGTTCAGGTGTTTGATAAGGGGGGTGGGGGAGGGGGGTAGGAGCTAAACGCAGCCGACGCAAAACCTGCCGAGTCACAGCGGACCCCCACGCGGGCATTAATCCTTATTCGCCGGCTACAAAAGGACAGCTATTAAATACTTCTTGCAGCGGACACGACGGGGACCCCCGTTGAACTCCGTGTGTGGCTGCGTCCGTCAGTCCGAGGAGGCGAGAGGCCGAAGATCATGTCCCTTCTCCATTCCTCAGTCCTCCCTTAATGCCTGGTTCACATGTACTCACGTAGAGTGAATATAGGGTATAGTTCGAAATCAATTTCAAGTTAATTTTGTTCAGTAATATTGTACATCGTGCCTGCACAACAATATAGGACACGTCAATAAATATTGCATGATAAATTATATAGCATGATGGAAATCAGAATTTTTGAGAATCGGTAAGCGGGGGTGACTTTGTGACACGAAAAATATTCACATTTAAATGTCGCCCTATTTAGTGGGAAGTTTCAGACATTCAGTGGTGCCAATTGAACCACTGAANCCCCTTTTTTCCGTACAAAGTCCCCCGTTGGTTTTTGTTTGAGTGAACCGATTTAAGAAGTTCAGAAATGTTTATTGACGTGAATGAAAACAATTTTAATTGTTTAAAGAAAGGTCCGCAACTTGTAGGAATACATATTACTTTCGAGATTATTCTAATGACGTTTTTTTGTGCTACAAATATCATTCTGTTAGTATATTTTGCAGATCCTCAGAATAATATACTTCAGACTTTTCTGAAGCCCTGCTTAAGTTCCACTTCGCCTCATGCAAACAAAGCTTAACTAAGTCAAGAAAATTACACCAAAGGGATAAAACAGCGCATTTGCGCGCACTCAGTTTTATAATATTTTGCAAACGAACTATTTTTTACTAAGCGTTACCAACACACATTTTTTCTCTCTTTTCTAGTCATCTGATATTTTTAGATATAGTATAAATAAACTTTCAACTTATCAAAAACTGAGACACTTTAATGTTAACCGAAGGACAAAACGCTTAAGATACGTGCCTTTTTAAGGAAATAAACAAAAACGTCGTACATGGGGTGATTTTTCAAATNAGCCCTGCTTAAGTTCCACTTCGCCTCATGCAAACAAAGCTTAACTAAGTCAAGAAAATTACACCAAAGGGATAACACAACGCATTTGCGCGCACTCAGTTTTATAATATTTTGCAAAAGAACTATTTTTTACTAAGCGTTACCAACACACATTTTTTCTCTCTTTTCTAGTCATCTGATATTTTTAGATATAGTATAAATAAACTTTCAACTTATCCAAAACTGAGACACTTTAATGTTAACCAANTTTCTCTCTTTTCTAGTCATCTGATATTTTTAGATATAGTATAAATAAACTTTCAACTTATCCAAAACTGAGACACTTTAATGTTAACCAAAGGACAAAACGCTTAAGATACGTGCCTTTTTAAGGAAATAAACAAAAACGTCGTACATGGGGTGATTTTTCAAATGTTTGACTTATAAACTGAGAAGATACCGCAAATAGACAAGAGAACGATCACGCTAGTTGCACAAAACCACTCGCCGTGTCCCAACATGGGACTACTTTTCTTCCAATACGACTATCGTAAACGAGGTGGATAGGATTTGAGGTTAAAGCACTGCTTACGTAAACGAGTGCTTTGAGTTATTTTCATGCTTCTTCTACCCAATGCGATTTGATTAAATTCGAATTTCTAATTGTATATTATTCCCACGAAAGGGCTTGTCTTTTGAAAAATTAAGATACACACAAACACGGTGATCACTATTCACTGTGTGACTTTGACAGTCGTATTGGCGTCGGGTAGGTCAGTATTTGGTGCATGCGCAGGAGACGAAAATCGGTGTGGTGTACCTCATCTTTGGTCTGTGGAACAGACAGAGCGGAGCTGGATCAGCCAATCAGAAACCGTCCTCGTTTTCCGCGCGAACCTCGCAACGAAAGTTGAGCTCACACCGAAATGTTTACTCGCTGGAAGAGCAGGCTCCACCGATATTTCCCAGTCGTCCAGGGTTTCATTTATTTCAAGGCGCCCGTCTACCTGGCGCTTGAACTGCGTTGCAGTGTGTTGGAAATAAACGTTTTTCAACGAAACTATTAAGCGTGCGTCCAACGTGCTGATCTACGAAAAGAACACACACTTTCAGACGAGAGCTGTTAAGTACTTTCAAAATATCACGTACGTTAGAAACATCAATTCAGAGTACTCCAAAACCGCTAAAAACGGCCTTTCCAAGGCGCTGTAGCTCAAAATGCACGCATCAGATACATACAAAACTACTATAGGGGCCTGCACTGAACCTTCCTAAAGACTTCCCACTAATAAAATAATATGGTCACCGCTGAAAGTCCCATAGGTACACGCAGCACGACGAGAACACTGCACGCCAGTTCAGAGCCTTGCGCTTAGCGGCGATGGCGTACTTGATGCGCGTGGCAGTGTCGCCCTTATCGCTCCCGCGCTTCTCGGCCTAAACGTGGGAAAAAGTTCCAGCTAGACGGGCGCCTTAATTTGATCGATTATCAATATTTACTGGTGTAAAGGCTGTTCACGGTAAACTGAGCACTTTTTGAAAGCTCAGCTTAAGTTCTACATGTGTGAGCGTTGTGTATTCTTCCACCACATGTTAAATTAACACTGCGTGACATAATCACTTTATTTATGCGGCATTATTATAAAAGTGGATATTTCATAAACCTGCTACTTGTTGCACTTATAAGCATTAAAAAAAACAGAAAGCTTAAGAAATAATTTAAGTTATCACAAACTGTTACCCAAAATTTTTAATTCAACGTTAAGACATGGAACTACTTTCCCTCCATCATTACCAACATTAGTCGGCGCATGTCACNACCCAAAATTTTTAATTCAACGTTAAGACATGGAACTACTTTCCCTCCATCATTACCAACATTAGTCGGCGCATGTCACTCAGTACGCCCGTTAAAATATATGCAAGTAGGTGCAGTGACTTTTTTCTAAGGTTGATTTCAAAAGTGGCCACTTTATCGTGAACAGCCTTTCACTGTCTCTGATGGTTACACTTTATGTTTTTATAACAAAAAAATGTACCTCCAAATAATAATTTTACTAAAAAAAGAATTCATTGGAAAAATATAGTTTCTAAATTAACCGTTAGGTAGCACTAAACTATAAGGTTTTTGGAAATATAAAACAAAACTCTAAGCACTTATTAAATAAAATTCGTACCACACTTAAAAGACTAAAGTAGAGAAAAATCGTAGCAGCGTCTAGTTTTTTTGCCTATCCTTTGCATCATAAAATTGGTGTTAAAAATAATGAGCAAAGCACCGCGTAGGTAAACTCAGCTTTGAACAAAGCAACGCGCTGAAATATGCATAAGGCCCTGCTACTGTTGACATAACCATAACCACGCCAATAACAGTAAAGGTTAAACAATGGAGCTTTTAACTTTATTTTGCATGAAACTATGCTTAGCCAATAACAATTCAATCTTATTACTAAAGTCGTCAAATATCACTTTCACAACTGTACGTTTCCGGTACGAATCTAAACATACATTTGACTACAATCACAATTTTTTTCCTTTTGCGTGTTTATTTGTTTCGTTAGTTCGCGGTTTGTGAAAGAAGAACTGCAATAGCTGAAATAAGCCTTCTGTATCAACCACGACTGTTTGCTAGCGAGATATCTACGCACGCAAAAGACGTTGAAATATATAACAAGTTGGCCTGTTTACATGAGCGGAAATTCAAAATACCAATTCGTAAAAAGTTCCAATGCAGAAGTGAAAATCTGTTGGCCAACAATTGACAACATCCGGTTTTATTACATAAATTGTTCCACTGGTTTTTTTATAATTGTAATGGTTATGGACAGAGTGGGAAAAACCCTTTAAAAAAAATAGATAAAGGAGGGGGAGGGGGATTTTTTTAATGAACTCAAGATTTTTGGAGATTTGGGATTACTGAAAGTTAAAATAACATATAGGCTACATCGTTTGCAAAGATTCAAGTTTATTGTTGGTCCAATATGTTACCTAAAATAATAATACTGATTNCATATAGGCTACATCGTTTGCAAAGATTCAAGTTTATTGTTGGTCCAATATGTTACCTAAAATAATAATACTGATTATGTATTACGTGAAAATATTAGAAACCAACTATACAAATCGAATCGGTGTAATTTATTTTCAACAATACAAACACGGTAGATTATAGTAGGCAATGTTAAGTAATCCAACAATGATAGGTGTATATAAGTTTATCCGCAGGACAAAAAAAGATTCAAAGAAAATTCATTATTTGATTTTTGGTACTTAACTTTTTGTCAATCATCATGCAATATTTTACTCCTCTGGGAGGTAAATCGTTTTCTTTGGCAGAGAAATAAGTTTTCTTTGATGAGCCAGGGGAGAAAAATTATGAAAATGGGGATACGCTGGCACAACATCCCCCCCTTTTTTCAAATTTATCCGCTCACTGGTTATGGGTATGGAATGAGTGAAGAGATTTAGACGTCTCTTAGCAGGCGTCAGAATGCAAGGGCGGGGGGAAAACGGGAGATCCCCGAGAAAATCCGCCGACCAGTGGCATCGTCCGGTATGATTCCCACGTGCGAATAATCCGGTGAGCGACCCCGCCGGGAAGCGATGGCGGTTCGCCCGGGTGGGAGGGCGAGTGGTCTGACCACCACACCACCGCGGGCCCCGCGGATATGGAGACTGGAGCGCGGACAGCCAGAGTTCCCGTCGTCTCGATCGTGGTCGGCGCGAACGTGAATCGAGCTTAAGAAGAGCCGGCCGGCAACCTGCGGCACCAAACGACGGCGNTCGGCGCGAACGTGAATCGAGCTTAAGAAGAGCCGGCCGGCAACCTGCGGCACCAAACGACGGCGGAGGTTCCTAGGGTGTCCCGCCGGCGTCAAGCAAGGATTAATTACGCCCGGCCGGACGTTGAGTAATGGCGTTGTGGGTAACGCCTGACCTCGCGGCTTCGTCCCGTGCACGGCACATGCACGCACGCGCGCCTTCTTACGTTAACGAGATGCGGCGGAGACGCTAAGTCGTGAATGCCTGCGTTAATGGGGGTGAGAGACCCCTCCCCCTCCCCTCCACTGGCTCCTACACCTTCTCGCGGGCCCGGCGTTGCCAGCTGTACTTGTGGTTTTCATTCCACTCACTGAATAATCCATCCACGGCTGTTGCCAATTTGTCTGAAGCCCTGCTAATGTTCCACTTCCGATATGTCCCTCCGTCTGATTCAAGCAAAGCTTAGTCAAGTCTAGGAAATTACGCCAAAGGGACTGAGCACCGCATTCGTTAGCACTCAGTGTAATGACACTTTGCAGAATAACTATTTCTTAATATGCATTGCCAACACACCTGTGTTATCACTGTTTTTATCCATATCAGTTAAAAATGAAACATTATGTTTTATAGGTAAACTATAAGTAAAATTTCAATTGAACCAAAAATAAGGTATACTTTTACGTTAACAGAACTATAAAATGGTTATGAAAAATAACATATTTAGGAAATATCCAAACATATCATACATGGGGTGATTTGTCAAAGGTTAGATTCAGAAAGTGTGAAGAATACCCCCCCATAGACTCCATATTACGTTTTATCTTTGAAATTTAATGGCAATGGTGAGTTTATGTTATTATGCTGGTATGATTGGCCTGTGTCCCTTGCCGACCATGATACTAAATAAAATAAAAATCGCACACTCACAGAATTCAGCAAGATGAAAAAAGAAAAAAATATTTTGCATCATAGACAAGCAATTAGGAAAAGCTGTTTCCTTGTCAATACAAACAAATATAAAAATATACAAACATACATTCATTTATAATTAAAACGACAAAAAGACGGCCGAACAACTTGTTATTACAAAACAGGACAGACAACAAAAGGAAACAAAAAGAATGGACAACACGATCATAAAAACGAAAACACGACACAATTGAACAAACAGTGCAAAAACAAAATATCTATGGACAAAGCTGAACAATAAAAACCAAAAACACACACACACAAAAATAGGAGTTGAAAAAAACACGATGAAACACGTCAGGAGAAAAATTATTTTTATTTTGTCTAATGGTCGGCAATGGACACAGTTCAATCATAACAACATAATAACATGAACACACCATTGCCATTCAGTTTCAAAGATAAAACGTAATACATAGTCTCTTCGAAGTATATTCAAACTTTTTGAATTAAACCTTTTGATAACATCCCATATATGATATGTTTAGTTGCTTCCTAAATATGTAGTGTATCACAAGCGTTTTATACTTGCGTAAAAATAAAAGTATTCCATTTCTCATTAAAATGAGCTTTTACTTATATTTTATCTATAAATTATAATATTTCATTTGTAATTAATATAAATAAAAACAGTGAGAAGATAAATGTGTTGGTAATGAATGGCTAGTAAGAAATAGTTCTCATGCAAAATGCGGTGCGTTGCCCCCCTGGTGCAATTTTCTAGACTTAGTTATACCTTATTAGCATAAGGAGGAGGAATATTTTGTAAGTAGAACTTTAGCAGGGTTTCACAAAAGTATGAAGAAACCGTGAATGGATTATAATAAAATCGTTATACCATGTGAAAGTAAGCTTCCTGAAGATTTTCTCATGCAGTGTATTGTTACACTAAAATTTTCGCGGTCACATTTTGTGCCATGTTCATCATCTTAAATTTTCGGTTCAAATCCTTTGACAAGCTGGCTTTCTGGCCTTTAGGACTGTAACGCTTTGCTATGAGGAACACAACATCATTTTCCAGTGTGTTTAAAACAAGTAACTATCAAACATTTTTTTAATGGATTAGGGCACGTACCAGTAAGAGAAGAGCTAATGACTAAATCCTCACGTCGCTTGTCTAAATGAGTGTCATTTTCGTACTTAAGCTGTGATTTTTCAATCTTGAACATTTTTTAAAAAGTATATTGTGTTCATATGTTGATAATATTGTCAGTGTGGGGTAGTAATGTAAGATATTTTCGCCATAGCATAACGATATTAAAAATACTCTTAAAAGTAGTATAATTCTAGGAGGTATGTGGTATTGTATGTGTAAACTATTGTCTTTTCACAGTATCTTCACACGTTTTGAATCAAACCTTTGAAAAACCACTCCATTTATGACGTATTTTGTTCCTTTCTAAATATGCCTCGTGAAATAAGCGTTCTGTACTTAGATTACGTTAAAGTGTTTTATTTTTGGTTATATTGCTAAATTGTACTTTAACTTCTATTTGATCAATATAATATAATAAAACATTAACATTTAATATGAATAAAAAGAGAGAAAAGAAGTGCGTTGGTAATGCTTAGTAATAAATAGCATTCATACAAAATATTATTAAACTTAGTGCGCACACATGCTGTGCGTTGTCCCTTTGGTGCAATTTTCTACACTTGGTTAGGAATATCCTGAAAGCATAACTTCAGCAGGGCTTCAGAAAAAGGTGGAAGTACCAGAATTGACTGTAGTTCTGTTGGCAACGCTGCAGCGTGCTGTTATGTTTTTGATAATTTGTTGATACTTATCTTTAACGCCGATATAGGGGCGTAACAAGTTTTTGATAAGTTATGTAATGAACACTATATAAAAACAGGTTTATTTAACATTAAGGTTGTACAGAATTATTTCAATATAAATATGATTGAATATGAACAGGCGGAGCTATACAAATATACTAAAATATTAAATTATATTATTTTATAAATATTTAAACACCCACGTTCTGAGTAAAGCCTAATTGGAGAGTCCCCACCTTGTTCATAATTCCGGAGGCTGATTAAGATGGCGCAAGTCGACGGCCGGACACACCCACCTTCAGTGGTCTTCTCGATCCAATGGCCCGACGACAAAAGACACCGCCCACGGACTACACTGTCCTATATCGGATGCGTTGTCCCCGTATACTGGCCGGTGGAGGGGGTTTCTGTGGTTTGCGATTTCATAACTAGTTTCAGCGATCACGGCCCGTGTCTTGGATAAATAAGTGAAGGTGTGATCAGGCAGGCCGCTCAGCTAAGGGCCTGACCACAACCCGTAACAGTACACACTCGGGTGTACAGCGGCCGGCTTCCTTCCGTGGTGAAAGGCGATGGTATTTTGTCCAAAGCCCCGTTCACAGTTTTTTAATTTAACGATAAAACATTTTAAGAGTATTTTTCCCCGTCGCTTTTCTTGCCCAGATAAAAAAATCGCCTATTTTAATTAATTTCAATCTTAAAGTTTACTCTCCGATGTGTTAAAAGAAGTAGTGCCCTAGGGGACCGACGTTATCATTTTATAATGAGTCTTTTCAAACTTTGAGCTTACGACTTTCAAAGCGTTTTGCGTTCTCCAGGAGGACGTTGCCGGGGTGGTAATGATCGGCTCTGAAGTGTAGTTGGGTCCAGAAATTACTTGGATGATGACTGCAAGAACGTGTAAGTGAGTGACGCAATTTGGGCGGCTCTTAACAGCGAGGTCTTGAGAGCCGATGGAGTGTGTTTGAGGTGAGTAAGGTGCAGCGCGGGAATGAAGGGGCGGGGGAAACGGATGATTGAAGCCGGTTTGCCTTGGTTGGAGGCCGAAGAACGAGATAACGTAATTTTTTATTTTGAATATCNAAACGGATGATTGAAGCCGGTTTGCCTTGGTTGGAGGCCGAAGAACGAGATAACGTAATTTTTTATTTTGAATATCCACTGATAGAATGAAATTTGATGCAAAGTATCGATATCCACGTTCATCTCAGGATGAAAAAAAAAAATTCTGGATTCCTCAGGGTATTTAGTTTCCGGGTGGCTTACAGCGCCAGTGATTCTAAGAGAGATTGTTGACACCCATTTCACTCAGTGAAGTTACCGGTCCAGATTACCAGTGTANCAGCGCCAGTGATTCTAAGAGAGATTGTTGACACCCATTTCACTCAGTGAAGTTACCGGTCCAGATTACCAGTGTTACAACAAGCCGCCCACGAAACAAGTCTCCTATTTGACCTGTTTGACGACTTTCTCAGCAGGAGCTGTTCACCGTTCATTTCAGCGAGCAGTTTTGAAATCAGCCTTTGAAAAATGTCACTGCCTCAACCTGCCTATGTTTCAACGGCCACGCAGGCAGGCAAGCGCCCTGCGAAGCAGCAGGTCACAACGGAGGGGAATTACTTCCATGTTTTAACGTTGAATTAANGCAGGCAGGCAAGCGCCCTGCGAAGCAGCAGGTCACAACGGAGGGGAATTACTTCCATGTTTTAACGTTGAATTAAAAGTGTTAGGTAAACATCTGTCAATCCTGTAATTATTTATTTTTATTTGTTTTCTTAATGTTCTTAGAAATAGTAGTTAATAGGGCCACCTGTTTTTGCGCGAAAAGATTTCAGGACTTCTTGGACTCCAAAACACCAGAGCTAAGGTCCGCTTTGGTGATAGGACGATTTTAACTGTTACGCATTGCAGTTGTTTTCCCGCGTACCACGGACACTCAGTGTCAGAGTTGCCTAATTCTGATTGGCCCAGTCAAGTAAGGGACTGTCTCCCGACAAAGACACGTGGCCAATAACCAAAGGAACACTGCACGTATGCCATCCCGTAAATCTTTTCGCTAAAAACAGGTGGTCCTAGTAATTTACACATTTTTAAACTATCTTTTATTTTTTTTACAGTTTTATTTTACCGATGCATGAATAAAGAGATGAGGCCAATAGCCATGTTGGTTTTGCATATGGCGGAAGAACACACACTCTGCATAAAAATAGATCTTAAGTATAGGTCTTTTAAAAGTACACAGCTTACCGTGAGCAGTCTATAATCTCGTTTAATTAATTTTTTCCGTAAATAAATGGTATATATGCATACTATAATGCCTTACCCAATGTTAAAACATTTTTGACATAAATCTTTTTACAAATTGAGACAAAAAACTTATGACCTAAAGTTATTATTTGAAGTGTGCATACTTAAAGTGACAGGTTTTAAATGGTCTTTGATTACAAACATCAGGAACTACAAGAGGGTAAATAACAAATATCAATGTAGCGTTACAATTCAATTCTGTACAAAATTGTGCGCTTGTGGGCTAATCGAGTTATTTTGAAAGATTGTCAATAATCGTGTCATATCAACAATTGACCTTGGTTCAACACACTCAAGCCAAATATTTCCGTAAACTAATTTGAAGTTGTAACAATTTGCGTAGTGGAAAATAAATGGGTTGTATACATGAAAATATTTTCGTAAGGAAACGGTTGAGGATTCGGCAATGTGCACATCAAGTCTACGAGTCAAATCACAACGTTTAAGAACCGCTGGTATCGCTCTTCCTGTCAAATATGACTGGTACAGCGTTCGTTCGTTTGAACGCTGTATCATCGTTACAACACAGAAAATATCAACCAGAGAAGCGAGCAAGCACAATGTTCCTGTATAACTATTAAAGAGGATGTTTCTTTTGCATGATCGTGCTTTTCTCTTAGGAACTGTTGTAATTATCGTCGACTATNATAACTATTAAAGAGGATGTTTCTTTTGCATGATCGTGCTTTTCTCTTAGGAACTGTTGTAATTATCGTCGACTATGGTCTTTCAGAACCAGAGAGCGAGTGAACCATCCCGAAGTTTGCTTTTCCAATTACGGCGGTGTAACACGTGCATCCCGTACGAGCACGAATACTCTTGTCACGTCATATTACCACCTTAACAATTCCGCCGCTGTCCGAGTACGTCACACGAGCCCTGGATGCCGAGAGTGGTAACTAGTAAAGCAGCTCTAACTTCGTGAAGCTAACCAGTTGACGAAGATAGATTAATTCGCTGGCTATCTTGACCGTGCAGCCAAACTCCTCTCTCCGAATACGTAAAAGGCGACTTTAAAAGACTAATTCTTCCACCCTGTCTCATGTCATGTCCAAATGCCAAATTCCAAACAAAATCGCTCACTTTTGGCCAAAGCAAATAACTTTTTAATCATTCCCCAGAATTGACTAGGAGGATATAGAGTTGATTCACGCCAATATTTTAAATCGCACTTTGCTGACCTAACAAAGGAGTTGGGTCAACTCATGTGAATATTACAAAAAAAGTAATATTTGTGCATTTAATAATTTGTTCATATAAAAATGATTTTGCGGAAGCGATTACATACGTATCGTTCGGCCGTATACTAACAAGCTTTTCGTTCTCTGAGTTAGAACCTTTGTTTTTGTCAGTGCATGCTCTTGTTACTAGGCATCGGCTGTATGGGTAGATGGTACTTATCTTCCTTATTACATATGTTAATATTATGTCTGTGTGGTGCTAAGCTGCTGAGAGAACTAGCTAAGCCACGTCCATTTATTCCCGTTAGTCGCGTCTCATTGGCATAATATTCGCCCAGTGTTCCGCACGCGTTTGCATAGTATACTTTCACTTCGCCTCCAGTAATGTTACATAAACGTGAGAAAGTAAAGATTACTATTAAGGATGTCGATCATATCAGTAGTTCGCTCTGCCGTCTAACGTAATCACTCTTTACACACCGAAGTTTACAACTAATTACAGTAACGCCATTATGTCAGCATAATATTTCTGACCAATAAGGNCACTCTTTACACACCGAAGTTTACAACTAATTACAGTAACGCCATTATGTCAGCATAATATTTCTGACCAATAAGACCTCCTCAACCGGAGTTTAAAATAAACTAAAGATTTGACTTCTATTTTAATTTAGAATCTTTATTAAGAATCGATCGGATATACATTATTCAGCTAATGCTTACTGTCAATATTTTTATAGGTCATAAATCTGGTTTTCTGTTTCATTCCATTCGAGTAGATAAATTATCAGAGCCGAAGACGCAAATTGCCTATTTTTAAATTTCAGGGTGCGACAATTATAATTATTTTTAATGTATTTAAAAAAAATTATTCTGTTTGAATTTGAGACACTCTATGCCTTGAATGACTCTAAACTATTTCATATACCGCTTAATCAAATTGTCCTACACTCATTCTGACGTAACCAGGTGTAGGCCTACTAAATGAATAAAACAGAAGTCTGCGATATACTAAACGATCGTTTCTAAAATAAATATTTTTATTTTCACAGTGATACAAATGAAAATGTTGATAGCATTACAGGAATCACCAAAATACGGGATGGCGTAAACTACAGGAATGCGAATACCCATGCTTATTTATATCGCACCCGGAACGAAAGGGCGAGTGCAACGGGAGATCCCCGAGAAGAAACGCCAACCAGCGGCATCGTCGGACACGATTCCCACATGCAAAAAAACCGGGAGCGACCCCGCCGGGAATCGAGCCCGGTTCGCCCAGGTGGGAGGCGAGTAGTCTAATCACTACACCACCTCGATGTTAACAGCCGGGTAAATCTCTCCACTCCACTCCACTCCACCAATATCACACTATCGAAAACATATCTTTAAGCGTAAGTAACGGCAGAAAATGTACGAATCCAGGATGGCGTCCAACTCTGACCCTTAACGACGTGAGGCAGCTGGTCAGGGGACGTGATGAGGTAATAGTGGACCCTCTCAGCCAGGTAGAAGACAGCCTAGCCTCTGCCTTCTTCCCGTCTCACTGGAGTGGGCGGGCGCTCATACATCACGCTTCGATTACCGAGTTAAGTCGTGCTTCGGGTCCTTCCTCGCCGATGTCACGCCGTATCAGTCAGAGCCTTTGACGTCACAGCCGTCGGACAGTAAGGGCCACTCCTTTACCCCCAACCCCACCCCCTCCAAGGTCGAGCCGAGGACTCCTGCAGAGAAGAAGCCCCTCCTATAAATTACTAGCGAGTTTCTGGATGCCACGCCATTCTCCATACAAGTGCCACGTTAGCACCTTTTCTATCCCCACTTTGTATACAAGTTTTTTTTCAAACCTCCGTAAGCACCTCCGAAATTAACTTTTGAAAAAATATCACTGCTCATTAAGGGGCTCGCCTGCCTGCATCGTTTTCTCCTCTTTTGTTTATAAGCGCGGGTGCTATAAGGGTTAGACTGGCACGCGCTACAAGAGTGCCATCCCCGCTACGCGCAGGGCTCTCTGGTGTGTAGTGTTCTCGTAGTGCTGCGAGTACCTATGGGACTTTCAGCGGTGACCCTATCATTTTATAAATAAAAAGTCTGTAGTAAAGAGTAAAGTTCAATACAGGCTCCTATCGTAGTATGGCTCGTTTCCGACTAGTACGTTTTAAGATATGGCAGTCTGAAAAAACTGTGTTTCACTATATTGGAGAGCCTTAAAATAGTATTAAAAACATTCGTTATAACTTTAAGGTACTATATTGTCTGGGGTATGTATGTTTGTAGGTAAATATACTGGTGGCACGTTTAATAGTTTTGTAAAAAAAAAAACTGAATTTCAAACACTCTTCAACGCAATTCAAGAGCAAGGCAAGTGGCAAACTTAACTGGATATAATTATGTTGCCGTACACACTAGAACGTTGGCTGTCAGTTAAGTTGGCAGTGAATTGAGTGAAATAGTTGATAAGATTTGATTTTTGATTTGCGAGTGTAATGTTCAATTTTTTGGCAGATAAACTGTTTATTTTATTTTATTCGCACTGTAGTTACGATTTAGCTTATGGAGAACACCCATATGCAATCTTCCTAA
The DNA here is from genome assembly GCA_002778355.1 of Clitarchus hookeri. Taxonomy (NCBI): domain Eukaryota; kingdom Metazoa; phylum Arthropoda; class Insecta; order Phasmatodea; family Phasmatidae; genus Clitarchus; species Clitarchus hookeri. The sequence continues at coordinate 176,552 of NQII01004246.1, forward strand.
CAATTTGACGTTTTAATTTGACTTGTGCATGAATAAAGTTGTTCGGTCCATGGCCATGTAAATTTTATATATGGCATGGGGTACAAAATGAGGAGAAAAGTATATCTTAACCAGGGCTTTAAAAAGTGCTCAGTTAACCCCGATTAGCCTAAATAGCTCAATCACGGCTGCTTCGCACTTTTATAAAGTCCTGCTAAAGTTTTACTTTCATGATATCCCTCCGCGTCATGCGAACAAGGCTTGACCAACTACAGAAAATCACGCCAAAGGGACAGCGCACCATCTTCTTGCGCATACTCAAAGTAATACAATTTAGCATAAGAACTATTTCTTACTAGGCATTACCGACACACATATTTTCTCCCTGTCTTATTAATATTTTGCATAAGAACTATTTCTTACTAGGCATTACCAACACACATATTTTCTCCCTGTCTTATTAATATTTTGCATAAGAACTATTTCTTACTAGGCATTACCAACACACATATTTTCTCCCTGTCTTATTAATATTTTGCATAAGAACTATTTCTTACTAGGCATTACCAACACACATATTTTCTCCCTGTCTTATTAATATTTAGCATAAGAACTATTTCTTACTAGGCATTACCAACACACATATTTTCTCCCTGTCTTATTAATATTTTGCATAAGAAATATTTCTTACTAGGCATTACCGACACACATATTTTCTCCCTGTCTTATTAATATTTTGCAGAAGAACTATTTCTTACTAGGCATTATCAACAAACCAATTTCCTTCCTTTCTTATTAAAAATAATTATAAATTAAAGATTATAATTCATGGATAAAATATAAGTAAAAGTTCTTTTTTTTAAACTAAAATTAAGGTTATTTTATGTTACCACAAGTATAAAACGCTTGCGATACACAATTTATGTGGGAAATAACCAAACACATCATACACGCGCTGATTTGTCAAAGGTTTGATTCAATAAGTGTGAAGAAACCGCGAATAGACTAAACAAAATTTGTCACGTGATTTCTCATGCAGAATGAGACAGAAAAAGTACATACTAATGTTTAGCATTTTTCTCGCTCAGACACCAAAACGTTAGCAATGCGAATATTCAAAACGTGCATTAACACGCTAGGTTAAAAATTGTATACTTTAACATGTAATTCAACACTTACGCTAATAATAATTTTAAAAATTTAGGTGGTAGTTTTTAACGGTGATATGAACTACGTCTAATAAAACAAGGTAACCCGAAGCACTGCATAACAATTTTCTGCCAATTACGTTAATATTGAAATGTCTAGCGCATGTAAATCGGTGGGATAACAGCATCTGATAAAGAAATAATCATAACAAAAAATTAAAAATTACTATGTGCATGATGTATTTACCGTGTTTGGTAGTAATCTGCGAAGGCCTAGTTCCAGATATCGCAAATGTGGACTGGTACATTTTCGTGCTTTACAGTAGTTTGACGTCATTGGCGTTGGGGATGGGAAAGAAATGCGTCCACGGATAGAGCCAGATGTAGACAGGTGTTAAGGGTCTCATTCCATGTCACTTTCATGAATGGCAGCGACCGTACGGGTCGCGCTACCCTGAGGCCCGTAATCCGGTGGGTGTTACCCTCGATCTAAGATACGCCTTGCCTGATGGACTCTTGCACGCCAGTGACAAGCTGGCGGGGCTCCTTCCCGTTTTTACTACCTTCCTGTCGCAGAAGGCTGGTGTTAATTGGAGCGTGAGGAATCGACGGTGTTGTACAAACATCGATAAAGTCAAATCCGACGTGACCCCTCCTTGACGGCTGCCGGGTGACGAATAAATGGCGACGGTTCAGCTACAAGGTGGTTGGTGTCGATTTGTGGAGGTTTAGTCGCCGTCTTGTCTGTCCGCTGTCAGCTGCCCCCAGGGGCGAATGGCCACAGGCTTCCGCTTCTGACAATGCCGGAGAGAAAGTTTTACAGCTTTTCTTGAAAACCCCANCATTTTGGGCCCAACAGGGGGTAGAAGGTTTGTTGGAAGGGGTGGGTAGCGAGGGACCAAACTTACCATTTTATTCTTTTACCGGGAAAGGTACGGGGGCGTCGCAGAGACCATCATTTCTAAAACTTCTGGGAGCAGTCTTTCTGAGAAGGCCGTTCCGCTAATTTCCGCCGAGGCGAGAAGAAGAACGCGTCAAGTCAAGTCCGCTCCGTCGTGGTCACGTAATTGGCACGGCTGTGGAATGAAAGAGGCGCGAGGCTGTCATTCCCCCCGCCGGAGTGATGTGTTCCCCTCCACTCTGGACAAACCTGCGCCTCGCAGTACACGGGGAAAACGAGGTACTGCTCCCCCCCTCTCTCTCTCTTACTCCTACCATTTCACTTCTCGTTAAACGTCTAACCTTCTAAATGCTAAGTTTATCCTTCTTTTACAAGATCCTGGTTTCACCTGGCATAGGCCCTGAATACAGAGTATTGTATTGGAAAGGGCTTATTGACGTCCCCCGGTGTTATGCTTGAAGACTTATCTGGGGATGATCTACATACTAACTTAGGACCTAACTTAAATTAACACCCATGCCTTACGCAGGATTCGAACCCAGGATCCCCCCTTCCCCTCCTGCACCAGAGACCGGCGGCACACCAACTGGCTAAATACTTAATATCCAGGTTAAAAATGTTCGGGGGAAAATCATAGTTTTGACACTCAATCTAAAGTATCTCATCAGTTGACCATTCCCACNCAGGATTCGAACCCAGGATCCCCCCTTCCCCTCCTGCACCAGAGACCGGCGGCACACCAACTGGCTAAATACTTAACATCCAGGTTAAAAATGTTCGGGGGAAAATCATAGTGTTGACACTCAATCTAAAGTATCTCATCAGTTGACCATTCCCACCCGTAAATCCCGCTCCTTCTCAAAGAGAGTGTGTGTGTGTCTCTCTCTCTCTCTCTCTCTCTCTCTCTCTCTCTCTCTGTTGCACGGGCATGGAAATGTTTGCCTGTCAACGTGCGGAATTTATGTTTAACATCATTGTTTTCTACTTATGAAGTTTAAATTAGTTATTAATTTCATATTAATTGTACTACTGTATTTGTTGCCTGTCATTGACGTTAGTTTCACTAGTTTTTAGTTTTCTGTAATTTTTATGTAGAAGGTATAATGTGTTTCTAGCTTATATTTTATAACATTACGGACTACTTGTGAGTTGATGTCTTTATACGAATTGTTAATATTGTACGTGTTGTTTACCGTCGCATCAATTATTCCATTCATTTGATATTCTTTAGTGAGTTTTGTGTGATTGTAAGATAAATTATTTTTAAATACATAAATAATAAATAATAAAGACCATGGTTCCCAACTTTCCTTTCCCGTAGAATTTCTATTTTAAAAGTGTACAGATAATGAAAACTGCGTAACTTACATACATAAATAATATAACTCACATTGAAAGATGTCAAAGGCTGCTTCAAGGCGTCTACAAAATCGTACAAGGAAACATTTTAGCAGTAAAAAAAAATGCTGAAAATAAGGAAATTCTTGCATATTNCGCCTCACGCCTCGAATTTATGTTAAATAACATTTGATAAACGTACCTCAAAATGAATTAAGACAATACCTTTCGGTTGACCTTGTTAAGTTTTCTGCGAATAGTTTATTTTATTTTAATTTTGTTCATTACAAACATAGTAAAATTTTGATTTTGGCACGCCATTTTGGCAAAAACAATACTATCTAATAAAATTGCACGGGAGAAAAAGTAGTCCCAGATAATGTCTACAAGATGCACAGCATGTGGTACAAATATAAAATAATTTTTTTTTTCGTGGCCAACGTCCTTAATGCATAACAAGTTAAACATGTATTCTATCAGGAGGGTTTTCACGGGGCTTATGTCGGTTTTTCCCTTTATCTTCTTAGCTATGGGTTAACTTTAGGGAGGTAGTCGCTTCCCCAAGTGCGGCCGTGGCTGCACTGCACCTCTCTGCCACGACGCTTGCCGCCTTGCTTGAATTACTCTTCTTGCAGGAGTACGGGAATTCGAATAGGCTTATTAACGTCTCCCAGTGTTATAACTGAAGCCTTATCAGGGGACGGCTTACATACTAACTTACGATACAACTTAAACCAACGCCCATGCCTTACCTAGGATTCGAACCCAGAACCTCCCTCACAGCAGACCGGCGGCACACGAACCGACTGCGCCACGGGAGGTCGGCTAGGAGTCCTCAGCCCTGACATACACTTAGCTCCCGTCCCTACGTCGGACAACACTTGCAGAAGATTAGAGTAGGGCAGTTGACTGAAAAACATTTCAATGTGCAGCAATCCCACAAAAAGTCTATATTCGCAAACTAACAAACAACCCTAGATTCTCCCTACCCAATCCAGTAACGGATTACTTACTGTATATACATACTTTTATCCTCCGCATGCATGTATGCATGCATGTATGTATTTATGTATGTATGTATGTATGGAGAGATATTGGCGGCTCTTAATATCGAGGTCTTGAGAACCGATGCGGGTGAAACGAGGTGATTATGGAGCAGCACTGAAGTGCAAGGGTGGGGGAAACGAGAGATCCCCGACCCCCTCTGGAAATCGAACCCGGTTCGCCAAGGTGGAATGTGAGTTGTCTGACCACTTCACCACCGCGGCCCCCATATGCAGTTCATAACGCGAGATTGGCCGGGAGTAGAACGACGTAGGATGTTTATCTATTTATTTCGACTTGATCTATACCGGCTAATTTAAGACTTCAATACCTTCTCTTACACTTAACCAGGTACAACATAATGTACTTATACGTAAACATAACGAGCAAGAAAAAAAACTTAAATCAACAAAAGGCGGAACAGAAATATGATAACTAAAATAGACTTAACTCTACAAATGATCTGTAGTTTCTAATTATTGTATGTACATATATTGAGCAGGACCAAAGACAAAGAATGTTTACAGAAATAAAAATTACAAGAGCATAATAATATGCATCATATTCCGCACTACATTCACAGATGCGCCTCTATGCAGGTAACGGAACAACTTGTTCGCGCTTTCCGCGCATTGCGTGAGTAACGGGGTCCAAGCACCGCTGCAGAGTAACGAGTCACACGCCAGTCTGGCCAGAAACCGTGCGAGGATTCCCCTGCAGATTGGCAGTGGACTTGAGGGCTTGTTGCACGCGCGAAGGAATGCTCTTCGAAGCCCCAACTGTGAGTCGTAAACTTCGTGCCGAAGACCGCGTGTTGGCTGCCTCATTGTCGGCGAGAGGGTGCTGTTTTACGACACTTCCCGTCGGGGCGGAGTGCAACGCAGAGGCCGACGTAAGTCTCAAGGCGTGTAACACGGAACGCCATTCCTCTCGCAGCAAAATTATTCCAAAATGTATTTGCCCCCTTAAAGTACGCTCGATACAAAAAAAATATATATGTTATTTTATAATTGTACCAAATATTGTTCAGTTTGTACGAATTGTACGTGACAACATTTTTCTGGAATAAAAAAAATTCACACTTCATATTTTTTAAAAGATATGATGTTAGCCAGTGCATCAACTGGNCGGAACGCCATTCCTCTCGCAGCAAAATTATTCCAAAATGTATTTGCCCCCTTAAAGTACGCTCGATACAAAAAAAATATATATGTTATTTTATAATTGTACCAAATATTGTTCAGTTTGTACGAATTGTACGTGACAACATTTTTCTGGAATAAAAAAAATTCACACTTCATATTTTTTAAAAGATATGATGTTAGCCAGTGCATCAACTGGTTGGTGAAGTCCATCTTTGCCACCGAGAAACCGAGGTACGTCATCATTGGGCTATAGACCGGAAGACATCACAATGCAAGATTGAGCTATTTGCAGTTCGACACACATCAAATAGAAAATATGAAAATATATTTGAATATTGAAAGCTATCCATAGGTGGACATGAACATGAACTTTGAAAATGGACAGTACCTGCTGGCATATCAAATGTACACTCAATTCCCAAATGCATATTATGGGCGCACACAATCCTAGATACTGGACCAAATACCTTCAAGAGTTTGGCCCCATCCTTGGTGTTCAACACGAGTAAACAGTACGAGTGTATCAGTTCGAATGTGATCGACTGCAGGATCGAATTCACTACACATGGAAATATACACCCACACATGTACACATTATGCCTGATACTTCACGACCGACTCGCATTGTACAATTGTCGAGACAAAGTCGTCAAGATATTTTCGTGAATGACGCAGAGGATGTAAATAGGATAGGTCGTAAGCGATATCTATTTAGTCGGCTTCGAGCATAGCCAGCAGCAGCATCTGCGTGATCAAGGAGATTGCAGTGTCCTACAACGACGATGGTAAAACATGCACGAGCACCTTCCGACCCCCTTATTCGTGGAAACTGTTCGATGACAAAAGCAAGAAGACGAACGACTGGCTGACCAAGTACCACCATGGACTGCAGTGGGATGAATACAAGATGCCAAGTGGGAAACGTACTGCGTGACTTCCTGATACAGTATCCGCAAGGACCAGTTTATATGGTGCGGCCATACCAGAAAAATGGCTCAGAAACTTGTGCAAAAACGTTTTGCAACTTGTGCAAAAACGAAGTTGAAATCATCGACGTGCAGTTCGGGTATGGATGTCCTTCGCGGCGCAAGCTTACGAAACTTTGCGACGACCGGTAGTGGCATGTCTGTGATTGGTCAGAACCTGAATAGACATGCACGTGGAGGAACGCACAGCTGTTCCGCAAATGGCGAGCCTCGTCCTTGGACTTTGAATCTGCTGCCTACGACTAAACAAGAAGTCATCCCGAAATAGGTTCCAAAGAACAATTTTTAAAAATGAACAGACATAATTTTTTTTTGGTCTATGGCATTTATTGGTTCATCTGTATAATAAATTGTGTGTAAAACCAATTAAAGGTTGTTTTTTTACCTAACTCATTACACTACCATTCTTTCCTTAAAGAAACATTTAAAAAAAACTCCACATACTTCTTATGCTACATAACCTATTTATGTATTTGGGTAAACTGATGTATGTAGAAACCTGCAGGGGTTCGCACAGATGGACCTGGGAATATGCACATGCCTTCAGGTTGAACAGACAGTGTGTCAGATGGAATGGTAAGGGGGTGGAGTTGCAGAAGGAAGAAGAGAAGGGGAATGTTATAGGTATAAATAATGGCTCCTTGTGGAGGATCAGCAGTCCGTCGACAAGAGTGTGGAGGTATGGATCGTGTCATCTAGCTTTTACAGTCGACATCATATTCAGCATCCATAATGCCTTCAGACATTCCACAGCTAATGGGATCTACATCCATTCCACTGACTTCTTCGTGTGTGGTACCAGAAGTGCCATCGACTTCTTCGGGTCGGCTGCCTACGATAGCACCACTGCCGAAATTCGTAAATAAATATGCACACTAACGATTGGGACTTAGCAGTGGTCGTGATAGATAAGCAAGTGAAGTTTCTACGCAAACGGACGTCTTTTCTAGGAAAATCCATAAAAATCCAAAGTGGCGAACTGACATAATTAACAAATTTTATTAAATTCTTAAAAAAAACTATTTATATTAAAACCATTTCTAGGGTTACGGGTTGCTGGAATGGCCGGCCGTGGTTTGGGTGGGGCGAGGGG